>JAZAYU010000033.1:696105-1296105 GCA_038501625.1 Corbicula japonica
ACAATATCGGACTGTTACAACAGAACGTTCAGAACTTGCCTCAGGAGTGAGTGCATCTGTTAATTATGACACAATATTGGAAAAGTAAACGAATTCAAAACAATATTTTGGAAGAAAATACAAATGATTGTTAGAGTGAAAATCATAGAAGAAATCTCTCAACATGTTCTCAAGAAATGGAAATTCAAAAAAGAATGCAGAAAATGCTTGCAAAAGGAATGCTTATACTGTAAAACCAACATATATACTTATGGACAAAAGTTTTGTCCGGTATGGTTTTCCATAATACCTTTTAAATGTGTAAAATCCAAAAATGCCATTACTCTACCTGCAAAAATTTGGTATCAATGGAAAGAGGACATTTATATGCATTCAATGTAAAGAGGAATTTGGAATTTGAGCCAGCACTGCCGGTAGAGTAACGTGTTGAAAACTAGAATGCAAAAAGTTACAATCTTCCTACCGGTCAAGACTTTTGTCCATTGGCATATATAAATGGGAACAAGAAGCCTTATAGGTTAGCAGCATAAGAAAATTGTTGTTAGGGAAGTTTTGTTTGTAGTGTGATCAAATGCAATATAGGTTATGAGGGAAAATTTTATATATGCTATGTTAAATGTACATGCCATATCAGGAGGGGTGGAATTCCCCGGAATTTAGAGCCATCCCCCGGCAGGAGACAAAAATCCCCCGTAAATAACAAAAGTTAAGAAAACAGTATTAAAATTCATTTCTGTCTCTTTCATCAGGCATTTGTCTAAACGCGCAATACACAAATGGATCTCGGACATATCTAATGGTTGTGCAAAAACGTTTGGAATTCGTCTAATTAGTGTCACTGAGAGTATTATCGATTGTTAAATCATGAGTTTACACAGGTTTCATGATGCAGAAATACTTAAATGCTTAGCAGTTAAACTTTGGTTTTACATATAAATGCTTTTTATCATATTCAGTTAGTGATGGCCATGGGGATATAGAAATAAACCTTTAAAGTTCAGTACTTATTAAGCATGTCAGAATGGATCAGTTTATAAAGGCCCACTTTTTATAATTTTAAGAAAACAGTTGCTATAAACAATAATAAGAACTTAGTCATTAAAAGTGCGCCTCATATGTGATCATTCTTAATGCTGTCTTCACTTCTTTCATGTTGATACCAAATACATTTAGCTGGAAAATACATTCACAGCTGGATCAATGGTATAATGTCTGAATTGTTTTTCCAGTTAACCCTTTCCTCCATACAATTGTAACGCCTTTATTGCATGGGCAAACAGAATCAGCTGGCACATCTTTGCTGTCTGATCAGGATCTACACTTTTGATTTATTAGGTTATTTCTGACCAAAAGGCATTCAGTGTAAATCCTGATAAGAAGGCACTATTGTTCCAGCAGATCTTGATCTACACTGGTTGCATATGTGATAAAATGAGTATATATGGAGTAAAGGGTTAAAAGAACAAATGTCTGTGGATACAATACTTTTTAACAAAATGTATCACTTTATTTGTTTTCATAATCAAATTAATATAAGAACACCTAATTAAGCCAATTGTATTTTACTGCATCTCTCTTTATGATATGTTTTCCTGTAAACTATAGACTTTTCTCTGTGAAAATAATTTTGAAACAGCAGATTATCACCTCCATTTTCACTGTTCTTTTCAAGCTAGTATCCATGCAGGCATCATATTCCAAATGGGAACATATAAATAACTGGTTCAAGATTGAGACTGTCGAACACTATCATAGCATCATAAACAAAAACATTTTGGTGCAATTTCATAAATTGTCAATATAAAGCAAACTATTGAAGCAAAAATTAAATTGAGGATATCTATTTTACCAGTGTAAGGTAGAAATAGTTTAAATTTTGAATTTCAGGATAATTTGTATTCAATCATAGATACCTCAATCATGAATACATTAATTTTGGTGCTCATTCTGTGAAAAAATGTATATACATGTATCTTCATTGAAATATCTTTTTGATTTTCCAATATTTACTTCTGTTTGGTAATATTTTATGTTTTCTTGCAGCTTTTTGTTGAATTTGGATTTGCATCATCAGATGATTCAAGATCTGTCACCCTTTCGAAGAAAATGCTATACATTGGGACCACTTTGTTCGTCTGTCTGTCCGTCAATCACAAGAACTTAACATTGACTCTAACTTTTCCATTTTTTAAATATTTCTTATTCAAACTTTCAGATTATATTGCTCATGACAACAGGATCATGATGACCCTAAATCTTTAGGGCAGGATCACATTTTATGAGTTATATGCCTTTTTTTCTAAGATGTTGTCATGAAAACTTTGTTTGCCAAATTCATTGTCCAGGCAACAGGGTCATGATGATGCCAAAATGTTAAGGTCAAGGTCACATTGAATGAAGTTATGCCCCTTTTTGTACTTGGATTTTGTCGTGAAAATGTAACATTGGCTATAGCTTTGCCATTTCTAAACATTTCTTCATTAAAACTACAAATGATATTGCTTATGACAAGGTTGTGATGATGATATATAATAGGTTTTTTATTCTAACAAGGTACCCTAGGTTGACACCAGTGAACACCGATCTAGTATGTTCTAAAGTTTCATTTGATATTTATGTTAATAAATTTTCTGAACTGGAATTTCACTGATTCTGTAAACGTTTTCATCATCACTGTTAGTATTGCTATATAGCTGCTCATGGATAAGTAGACAGTCATAAGCATGCTACTCTGTATATACAACTAAGAATGAACTAATGGAAGAAATGGACGAATTAAAATAATTTTCCAGTGATAATTTTTAAGTTAGTAGTTCATTCATCATCACAGATAGTTCAGGTGTATCTTGTAATATTATAGTACTGTACTGTAATTGGTGTCCTATCTGTTTATCAATCATATACTAGTCTATTGATAATACTTGATATTGCTCTAAATGCAATATTAATTATAGCATGAAATGATATATTAGTTTTGTGAATTGTATTTTTGTGTAAGATAACATTTTTATATATATTCGCTTATATGAATAAAGATAACAATAAACCAGTTTTGCTACACCTGATTTGCGAATTTGTTTAGACTTCATTTGGCTTAACACTTTACTTAATGGATTACACTGTATGCCTTAAATCATGTGCGACCAATGAAGATCCTGATCTAAGCGATCTGAGCTGGATCTACACTTCACTTCATGATCAGAAATAACCTTATGAATCTGGGTCCCTCATTATTACACTTACAACGTGTCGGTCATCTCAAAGGTAAATAAGAGCGTACTATTTTGTTATTGTTCAAGGTAATTGTACTATAGCAGCAGTTCAGTTTCACCAAACTCTGTTATATATCCGTAAAAATAAAAAGACCGTTTGCTGACACTAATATGGTATATGTGCCAGCGCATAATAGCCTAGCACAATAATTGTGTCCTCTATTCGCTGCAGCTGATTTGGCTCAGTAGCTTGCATTTCAGTTTTTGAAAATGGGCCGAACAGTTAGAATTTTAGGAACTACAACGTTTGTATCATGAGCAGTATACTCTTTCCCTCTGCACGCCCTGTCACTGGCCACAGACCCATAATCACCAGAGGTTCGAGTCCTCCAAAAAAGTTAATCTCCTGAACGTACGCGACTCTATAATATTATAGTGTGTAATCATGCCAGAATTGCGTGAGATCTACACGATACCAGTGAGCGTGGAATTTTCGTGAGCAAATAGCAGATTTATAGGCGTTGTTTAGGTTCATAATCTCTATTGACAGCATTACGCACATAAAACAATTGAAAAACAATGTCGGAAGCGCGGACAATACCTCTAGTCTCCCGGTCACCTGTTTCCCATTTGCGTAGTCCTTGGTTTATCATCAGTAATATTTGAAATAAAATGGTAATACAGTTTCCAACATTAAATTGCGACTTCGAAGCATCCGGAGTCCACCCCACCACGGCAAGGTTGAGATCTTTGGTGTTTAGCAGCGCCAGGATTTTTCTAATGAGGAATAAGCGTGTGCTACTTATAGAAGTACATGTTTACCTTTTTTTCAAACTCAACCTAACACTTAAGGTTGTTGATGTTTTGTTGCTCTAACTATTTACTCCATATATATCACGTGCGCGACCAGTACAGATCCATGTCAGCCGGCACATCCAATGGCTATCTGATCTGGATCTGCACAATTCGCTTCTTCGTCAAATATATCCTAATAAATAAAAGCGAACAGTGTAGATCCTGATCAGACCACACATCCCGGCAGATCTAGATGTCATCACATTGATAACAGCAATATCCCATGGGGTAAAGGGTTAACTTTGCAACAACAAGAAAGTTCAATGAAACTTTGAGGACTTAAAGCAAAAGTAAAGGTAAAGCTTACTGAATGTTACCACAAAACATCGTTTTTATAATTTCAAAATATGAAGTTTCTAAACTGCATACGCTAGCTAGATCTCATTAAACTTGCTTTGGCACTTCTGAGAATCTAAAAGATTTTTCGAATGTCAAATGTGGTTAGCAGATCTCTAAATAGTACACTGAACTGTATATTTATTGACTAATTTCATTATATAGGATACCACTCAAGTCAGTCGCTATTTGGGTAGCACAAGAATTAGTGTACTGAATAATAGTGGACAGTTGCACACTAGATTGTTACCATCAATCATGTACTGGAAAAGTACTTTTGAATCCTCCATATATTAATCATTAAAATCGTTACTTTATAGACATTCAAAAGAGCAAGTGCCTTCAATCTATTTTACAATAGTAAGAAGAATTAAATCAATTATCAAAATTATAATCATTTATGAAGTGTGTTAAAAGAAATAATGAGTAGTGCATATTTCACAATTAGGTTGTAATCAAACGTTTTTCTTTAATTGCATCTTGAGTGCACTGAACACAGCGAGGTCTCTGTACGACACGTACCGTCTTTTCAAGCCAAATAAAAATACATATTATTTCTGTAAAGGAATAGGTATAACTTGAAATACTGGAGTTTCGTCTATAAGTACGCATTTTTGTACAACTGTGCACTAGTATAAACCGATAAAAATGCGTAGTTAGTGTTTAATAAGAACCTTCGTTGACGCGAAAACATATGACAATTCTGACTAATATACTTTAGTCTATACACCAGTCTAACAATATGAACACAAGATTTACTAAATTGTCCATTTTCAATCATATGTTTATATAGAACATAGTACGTTTGAGCTATTTCGCTATCGAGACAACATTATATAGTCTTATTTAACGAAAATTCAATCACGTGGTGGCCCGATATCATATAGGCCTATAGTAGCAATGTACAGGGTCTACTCTTAGTTCTGTATCGTTATACTTTCTGACATGCAGTCGGTAGGGTTCATACATACACGAAATCCTGCTGCAACTGCATGCTTGTCCATAAGTTTTGATAGTATATTTATTGCTTATGGAAGTTACTATGTTTGGTAATTGATAGTAAATTTGACAGTTGTACTTGGAAAGGTCGGAGGTACACTTTTCTGGTAAGGTATTCAATGTCAGTGGTATGAGAGGCAGTTTTTGTGCGAGGAACAAGAGAAGAGTTATACTGTTGTTTATGTTGCTGTTGGTGTGGAGGCAGTTACCTGGTATTGTTGTCAGTGGTCCTGGCAGGAAAATGTATTGTAGTCTATGGTAGATCTACTACTTTTAGATGGTTCTGAAAAGCCATTTACTGTAGTCACTAGTCAGTTCATTTAAGTCGGTGGTACTGGTACTGTTTTGGTTATCAGAATTACTTTTTAAGTATTCAAAAGGGTCCAGTCATTTTTGCCATGGTGCTGGGCTGTATTTATAGTTTCCTGCAGTTCTGGACAAAAAAGCTGTTTGCTGTGGAAGTAATTTAATGATAACTCTGCTCATAATTTCAGGTCCGTCTACAAATAAAATGTATCAAATCTTCAAAGCTTGACAAAAGACAACTAACACTAAAACATGTTCCTTTATATATTTATTTTTTATCAAACATATCACCAATACATAACAAATTCAAAAATATGATAGTGTGCAAAACAAAAATTATCAGTAGAGTCTAGACCTAAAAACAGCTTAACAAGAACCATCTATCGAGTAAATTCACATTACATTATTTTCACAAATTTGCACAAGGAAGCTAAGACTAGTGTTTTATTGCATGTAAACACTAGCAACATGATAGTTTCATCCCTTTAGGAATGTAATACTAAAATAGAATTGCATTCACTAATCACTTTGTTGAAAGAATAGATAACAACCTAAGAATGTTTGTACTATATGAACCATATGGGAAATTTAAATTTTCCAAACAAGTTTTATGTCTACTTGTGATTTTGGAAACTGGAGCTCAGTGTAACTGCAATCATATGATAAATTTTATTGAGCAAATAATTCTATTTCTCCAGATTCTTGATATGTAATTACAATTACAAACTTGTTAGGTAAAAAATAAACAAGATTCTCAACACAAAACATTTTATAGTGCAATATCATTCCAAGACCAAGTTGTCAGTAAATCACTTTTGATAAACAGAATTAACAGTATACTGTGGAAGGTATCAATGATTTGACAAATGTTCTTCATATATTGGGTATTTCCACAGTATTTCTTTAAAAAGAATAAATTAAAAAAAAACATAATAAATATCAACGTAACCAGAGATAATTTTCCACATTAATTACAGATTTCAAACCGGATGAAAACTGGATAAATGTTCACCTGTGTGTAGATAGTAATACTGAACTATTAGAGATATTGTTTAAAAAACATGTGTGATTTGGCAACAACAAACATGTATTGAAAATGTAGTCAGATAAACATTACACCAACAGTAATTTTTAATCATTACAGTTGAGAAATAAAGTAGTTGCGATGAAATGATTACTTGTTTTAAGTAAGTTAATCATAATTTTTCATATTACAATCCAAATATTTTCAAATTTAATCAATACAGGTCTTTTCATGTGAAAAAAAACCCTCTACCATTGGTGGCCATGTTTATAATGAAACGAATTTGGTAGAGATTTACTGGAGGGTCACCCAAAATATTTTCTACAATAAAACAATTTTGAAATACAATCTATATCTGGAACTTCACTTAAACCTTTCCTCCATATATACACATTTTTATGCATGTGCAACCATTGTAGATCCTGATCAGCCAGCACACCTGTGCCATCTGATCAGGATCTGCATTTTATGCTTTTTGGTCAGAAATAACATAATAAATTAAAAAGAGAACAGTGTAGATCCTGATCAGATGGCACAGATGTGTGGATCTTATAGTAACGGGTTAAAATTTAATATAAGCATGGTGATCAGAAAGTTTCATAAAAAGTGTTATACCTAAGTTTTACTTTTTCAATATTTTCAGCTAATTTTCTGGGTATATACTATTAGCCCACATATTATCTAATCTGTATCTTTTGATAATTTAAATTGCAAGAATCAAGCAATCCTAGCATTTTTTCCACAGAAAGACTTTAACTTAACGGTGGAGAACAAACAGCTCTTCATCTTTCCTGGCAGATTATCACACACAATGAAATTGGATGATTGACACCACAAAAAGTGATGATTTTAAAAATTCTGAAAATACATAGCTTACTCGATTGTATTACACAGCATACTTTATTGTATTACAAAGCTTACTTGATTGCATTACACAGCTTACTTGTTTGTATTACAAAGCTCACTTGATTGCATTACACAGCTCACTGGTTTGTATTACACACAACCCACTTGTTTGTATTACACAGTGTACTTGATTATAATATATATAACACAGCTCACTTGATTGTATTACACAGCTCACTTGATTGTATTCTGGTTATAAATTTCCAAAAACACAGGGTTAGAACTCAAAATCTCGTTAGGACTTAGCCTTATTTGAAGTATTTTCATGATAATAAGGTGTTGCCATTCCACTGAAGATTCACTCAAAAAATGTTCCAAAGCCTCTGCCTGGATTCAACTTTGAACTGATCCATATATATGCTGTAAACAAATTGAAAAAGATAAGCCCTCCAAAGTTGACATTTTCAATCTAGTTGCAGTCATCACAACGGAAGCAGATCGCTGAAGAATATTTCATGCTGTTTGAAAATATGATGACTACACAACATTGCTGACATTATTTTCTCATGACTGTAACTTGGTGAATCTGAAAGAATAAACAAAATAGAAGATAACACAATGTCTAACGTCACATTTTCTTTTTATCTAAGAAACAAATGCAACTTAAATTTCCTCAAACAATATTTCCACATGTGTTAAATAAACATATTTTTGCAGAAAAGTCTACCTTAAAAAAAAACAACAACATAATTTTGTCAAAATGTAATACAGTTACATTACTTTGCAAAGATCAAAGCTGTAGTCATCGTAATCAATAGGGCAGTCAAACCTATATTACAGGTAATTCACATGTAAATAGATTTAAAATGTTCATATCTTAGTTGTAAGTTTTAACTATCAAGCACATAAGAATAAGTCAAGCTGATTATTTCTACTGAACAAAAACTGTAGTTTGTTGCCTGTTGGCAACACACTGAGCCTACTTACAAATATAAACAAGACTGCACAGGACACTTTGTCTCATAAAGGTTATTATTACTGCCCAATGTAAACAAGATTGCTCAATGAGTATAAAAGTTACAGAACAGACAAGCTTTCAAATGACATATGACCACTAAATGTGACCTTGACCTTTAAGATGGGAAACTAGGGTTTGTATGCGAAATTTGTCTCATCGAGGTTAACATGCATGCCATAAATAAATAAGATTGCTTAATGCATGTTAAAGTAATGGGCAAGCAAGCTTTTACATGACCTTTGACCCATAAATGTGACCTTGACATTGAATAAGGAACCTGGGGTTTGCATGCTACATCCCACCTGATTGACTTTATTGCCAAATATTAACAAGATGACTCAATGCTTATAAAAGTTATGTGCCAGACAGGCTTTCGCATGACCTTTGACCCTTAAATATGACCTTGACATAGAAACCTTGCATTTGACATGCTGTCTCAATAACTTATTAAATAAGGTTAACATGCATCCCAAATAAAAAAAGATTTCTCAATGAGTATTAAAGTTATGGACTGGACAATCTTTCAAATGACCATTGACCCCTAAATGTGACCTTAACCTTTGATATGGGAACCTTGGGTTTGCATCGGACAATCCATCTTATTGAGATTAACATGCAAGCCAAATATAAACAAGATTGCTTAATGCATGTTAAGGTTATGGGCCGGACAAGTTTTTACATGACTTGAGACCCCATGACCTTGACCTTTGAGGGGTTTGCACATGACACTCCGGCTCATTAAACTTTAATGCCAAATATATTCAAGATTGCTTAATGTATGTAAAAGTTACGGGCCAAACAAATCAGGACAGATGCACTAATTGACTAAGTCACGTGCACACACCGAACAGCCAATGTGACTTGAAATGCAAAACAGATCTAATCTTTTAAACCACTATCCCCTTAGTATGATGGTGAGCAAGTGAATAGTCTCAAAATGAAATATTCAGATAGAATGATCACAATACCTTCCACACAACCAAGAGGATTATCAACCAGCATTCTTAGTGTTGTGATATCATAACAGCACAGACAGCCATCACTACTCTGAAAATTAAAAACAAATGGCATGTTATATTGTATAGAAGTATTATATTGTATAGAATTATCTGTATTTTATTTCTTTGTGAACTAGAGGCTGATCTGGGCAAACACTGGTCACCCATGGGATTTAAGCAGTATGGGTTAGACATTTTGTAAAAAAAAACAAACAACAACAAACAACACATATCTACAAAAGATCAAGAAATTTAAACAACATTAACATTCATGGTATTTTCCAAGTGTTGTTTTTAATTATGAGTTAAGGACTGGATCAAGCATAAGGTAACAGCTATTGAGATCCAAAGGCATACCCTTCACTGTTCTGTTGAAGACTTGTGTCGCCCTCTGGTGCTATGTCGGAATAAAAATGCAAGTACAAAAAGGGGCATAACTCCATCAAAGAATTTGGCATCATCATGAGCATGTTGTCATAAGCAATATAATTTGAAAGTTTTGAAAGTTTGATGTAAAAATATTAAGAAATGACAAAGTTATAGCCAACGTTAAGTTTTCATGTGAAAATCCAAGTACAAAAAGGGGCATAACTCCATCAAATGTGACCTTGACCTTGAGAATTTAGCATCATCTCGAGCGTGTTGTCATAAGCAATATAATTTGAAAGTTTGATGAAAAAATATTAAGAAATGACAAAATTATAGCCAACGTTAAGTTTTCGTGTAAAAATCCAAGTACAAAAAGGGGCATAACTCCATCAAATGTAACCTTGAGAATTTGGCATCATCTTGAGCGTGTTGTCATAAGCAATATAATTTGAAAGTTTGATAAAGAAATATTAAGAAATGGCAAAGTTATAGCCAACGTTAAGTTTTCATGACGGACGGACGGAAGGGCGACACAATAAAATGAACTTCTTCCAAATACAACCACTAAGTGACCTTTGAACTGTGATCTGCCTTCAAAAATCATTTTTATCTATTAAATCATGAGGCAACTAAGTTATCATTTACCATCAAACTGTTGTATGCTGGAGTGTCAGATGCATACACCAAGCATGTAACATTCCAAGTGTACTGGACAACATCATCTCCAGAGATATGACCAACAGCTTTTATCAGCAATCTGCAAACAATAAAGAATAAAAGAATCATGCCCTCTGCCATTATCATAAAGGTTAAACATTAAAATTTGGCTATTTTCTGCATTTTATGCCCCCACAAAGCGGGAGGCATATAGAGTTGCACTCAGCCATCTGTAGGTCCCCCAAACCTTGTGGCATGAACTCCTCCTAAACTATCAGGCGGATTTCTTTCAAACTTGCACAGATGATCTAGCAGGATGTAGATGATCATTAAGAAAGGATTTTTCCTGCGACCATTTTTACCACAGTTATGGCCCTTTCTTATAACAATTGTTGTTGCAGCAGTGGGGGAATCAGTGTCCGAGGACACATTCTAGTTAATTACAAACTCACCATCTATAGTTCGATGAATTTAATGAAATTTTAGTCATTTTCCTAAGTCTACTAACTTTCGTTACTGGAACGAACAAAACAACAACAAAACTAGATTTCTTATAGGACTTTAACAAAAGCAGCCATTGTGTCAAACACCATTGTGTCAAACTTAAAGCCACAGTTTAAAACTTTAAAGGTGCCTTAAGTTTTATGAAAATATCTGCACCTGTTGAGTGAAGTCCACATGTAGACACTGACTGATTGTCTAGACATGTCTAAATCAAGTTCTGTTATAAATTCTGGGACTTGACTAATCACTTCAGGGGTTCCACTAGGCACTAGCTGCTGAATTTCAAGGGTCATTTTGACCAGTTTTAGGAGTTATCAGCCTATTACATGTATTAGTCAAAATACTTATAATTTAAGAAAAAATATCCCTTCATCTGAAATCATTGGGCTCAAAATGAGGCTTTTTTGGAAATTTTAAGAGTCCATGGCCAGAATGTTAATATTTTACTTCCCAACTTCTTAATACACAGTAATATAAAAAAATCTTACCTTACATGAATTAGCCTGCCAAAAAGAAGACTTTCACCAAGCAGACATCAACAAGGGTATGACCTTACTCTCTATACACCGGCACAATCGCAACAAAACTTCTTCTCAAACCAATGAACCTACATCACTGAAATCTAAGAAATGAAATACATTTTAGTGTTCTGAAAAGTATTCCGTTTTCATGTCTCTCTAATACCTGATCATGGCTTTTAAATTACACTGAAATGGACCACTTGACCATTGACCTGTGGTCTAGGTCCATACACCTTACTTACCTAAATCCAAAAATAATCTTGACAGAAAAGTCTAATCTTTGTATATGGAGTTCAGTCCATTTACCAGTCAATACCAGTCAATACTTGTAGATCATTTTGCATCACTAACAAAATAGAGACCTGGGTATGTTCAAATTTCAAATAAATTGTGGCATATCCCATTCTAACTATGAAGTGTTTATTGCCACTATTTTTATCATTTACAATAACAGAAAAGTTTCCAACACATCAAATGTCTGGTAAAGAGTTAAAGCCCCAGCCCTAAACTTAAGTAAGAATAAACTATTGAAAAATCATATTTGTCCATATAGACTCCAATATATAAACTCTCTAACAGAACACAAAAGGTCCGATGGAATTCTTTCTTATAGACAGGATTTTCAATGATAATGTTAAATTATAGTTAACAAACTTTTAAGAAGCTAGATATAATGGAGCTATATTTAGCATCTATTTTTGACAAAGCGACCACTTCATGCGCAATCTCGATTTCTGTGACGTTTGGAAATCCTACTTTCGCTTTTAGTCGTGCGGACCAAATTTATTTTAGTAAATTAAAATTTTATAAGCCCCAAACTAATGCTGCAAATTTCTGCTTATAGTTCCAAATACATGTAATATTTCATACAAGAGCAGGTGAAACTGAAGTAATGCCGCTTTAATTTTGTTGGTGGTTCAACCTCAAGTCAAAGTCAAAATGTTGTGCCAATATTATGTCTACATTTTATTTAATGCTTTCCAGTGAATTATAGAATTTTCTCAGTGAAATAAAAGTGGTATTGTTATTTTCACTGTTTTTAAGCGTTGGTACCCACACGCACATAATATTCCGAATGAGAACGTTTAGAAAACGGGTTCAAATTCAGGTTTTTCATATGATGTCATGATGTAACGTCATACACAAACATTTTTGGCGCCATTTCATGAAAATCTTCTGTCTAATCACGCAAAGCATAAAATAAACAGAAAATTTGTTTTTACCAGTGAAAGATAGAAATATATTTCACTCGTGAACTCCAGAATTATGCATTATCAATCATGGCTTTGCCACTTGTGAAAATATGAATTCCAGAGCTCACTCGGTGAAATATGTTTCTATCTTGCACTGGTAAAAATAATATACTCTATTTCTTCAACACTGCAGTATTTAATTATTTTTAACACTGCAGTATTTAACCCTTTCCTCCATAGACACACTTTTATGGCATGGGCGAAAAGTGTAGATCCAGATCAGCAGGCACATCCGTGCCATCTGATCATAATCTGTACTGTTTGCTTTTTGGTTCGTTAGGTTATTTCTGGCCAAATGGACCAATGCAGATCCTAATAGGATGGCACGGATATGCCGTTTGATCTGGATGTACACTGGTCGCCCATATTTGAAAATGCGTATTTATGGTCGGAGGAAAGGGTTAATTATTGTTAATAGTTTAACCCAATACTATGTAAATACAGGCTTTAACCCTTTCCTCCATAGAATCTTTATTGCATGTGTGAACAGTTTAAATCCAGATCATCAGGCACATCTGTGCCATCTGATCAGGATCTAAACTGTTCACTTTTTGATTTGTTAGTTTATTTCTGAGCAGAATGCGACCAGTGCAGATCCTGGTCAGACACCACAGATGTGCCGGCTGATCTGGACCTACACTGGTTGCACATGCATAAAAATGTGTATATATGGAGGAAAGGGTTAATGTGTGTTATGGGTAGATCTAGATCATGCCATCAGATCTGAATCTGTATATTAGTTGCATCTCGGTAAGAAATAACCTAGTGAATCTAATTTTTAAGCAAACAGTAGATCCTGATCAAATGGCATGGATTTGCAGCTGATCTGGTTCTTTTCTGTTTGTCAGCACATTCAAGGAGTATCCAAGACCATGTAGAAAAGGGTTAAAGCAGCGGGAAATATGTATGAATCTGTAGTAGATTTCTTACCAGAGGTCTCTGTAGCTTGGTAGAGCATTGGCATGGTAAGAAAGAGGTCTGAACACTGAACAAGGCCACGCTTTTCATCCCAAATTGCCACTGCCAACAGGAAATATTACCCCTGGAGCTCTTTTGGTCAAAGCATTGGCTGGAATATTCAAACACAAGTAAATTGGAAATGTTTTGTATAAGTGGGGTGCAATGTTGTATATTTAGCATCATTGGCCTTCGTTTCTCAATTGGTAGAGCATCGGCACTGACAGCCATAGGTTAAAGGTTTGAATCTTGGTCTGGGCTACTCTTTTCAACACAAATCTGCCATTAATCTATCCACCATCTTAATTTGGGATTCAATCCATAGTCTTCTAGCAACTTGCAGTTTAAACAAGAAGTATCAAAGTTAGGATCAACTGGGGCTTCATTTATAAATGGGGCGCGTCACGGGAAAAGGTACCTTCGGTGATATTTTTTGACATTTTAGTTGTCCCTAAATTTGGAAAGAACTTACATTTATTTCTTATTTTATCATAAGAAAAAGGCGATTTTATTACAAATTTAAACAATATTATGAATTTTTTAACGCTATATCCATAAAAATTATTGTCATATGCAAAACTTAATGACGTCATTTTAAGGATTGACGTCAACTGTCCGAAGGTACCTTTTTCCATGACGCGCCCCAAATTATAAAACAGACCGTGTTTTGCAGGAAAGTGGATTTAGTCTGTGGGCTCATCACTGGATGAGTCACATAACAGACATAGGGGGCCAGGACAGTGTTGGGATGGTGTGGGATGCCATTCTGATACAAAATCCAAGACTGATGTGTGCTTTATTGATGGATTACGGTTCTGTAAGGCTCCTTCACCCCCCCCCCCCCCCCACCCCCAATACCCTAAGGCTCAGGACGACAGGTCAGGAGAGTAAAACGTCCTGCTGACTCATTCAGAGGTTACTTGTTGTTTATCACAGAACTGTCCAATATAATTTAAAAAGTGATCGTATTTGTATTTTGTCTTATTTCAATACATGAACAGATTAAGGCCACCGTCCTAAGCCTTCCGTCGATTAAAAAAAAAACTGGAGTGAGAAACGAAATTTTCGAAGACTAGGTCAAACCACGAAATATGCGACAGCATGTTAGTCCCGACTATTTTTGTTAATATCAGTATTGAAGAACTAAATACCTACATTTATCAGTCAATGAAATATCATAAAGATCGTTAATTTTAAGACAATGTTCGCCGGGCAAGCTAATCCTCTATTGAGCAAGGGGGCCGCCATTTTTTCATATTTCCGATAATTTCCGTCATCGACCGCCGCGCGCATGCGCTCTTTACATTTCTTGTGCTATTTTTATTTGGGCGACGGTGGACCATCGCTCAAGTGATAAAGTACCCATGTAAAGTGCAAAAGCCGCCGTGAAGAAATATATGCAAAAACTCGATAATAATTTCGCTAAAATAGGTCCTAGAACGTTATATTTTGACTAAAAGCACAGTTTTAAGTCACAAAATTTTCTATTTTCACTTTGTAAACAAACAATCTTTCAGTTTATACATTCAATAACTTTTTTCTTTAGGCCTCTAGAAACATAAGTTAAAAAACCGAGTGGAGCTTACACATCTGGCCTCCGGGTAGGCATATTTATATTACGAAAACATTGATATAAATCTACCTACCAGGTCAAAATATCTCCTGAAATGCACCAAATCACACAATTTTCCGCCATTTTGTTCCGCAGAGAACATGTCGCTCACTTACAATTCCGAAAAAACCAAATACGTTGGACCCCCTGCCTTGACAATGACTTAATAGCGGACTCGCAGTTTTTTCGCGTAACACATTACACGTAGTTGCCAGATTTAAGACATGTAAGCACATTGTAAAATCCTCAGTCGCGATAACGAATGAGTTTTATATAAGAAACGTATTGTAAAAGGCTTTGGTTGTGTTTATTCTTAAAACATAATGTATCAGATGATATATATATTGCTGAAAGAATAAAATATATTTAGTGAAGACTTCAAGACTTACATAGTGAACTCATTGTTTATATCGCGTAGCATATTATATACAGCTGCCCGATTTAAGAGACGGGTAAACATTTAAATTACTGAAAGAGCTGGGATAAATTTCCATTAACTAAATACTCACAAATATTACAATAATTCAAGCTCGCATATTTTATTGCTTAAATTTTCAGCTTTACAGTGAAAGTGTAACATCGTTTTCTTTAAGCCATTTCCACTTACTTTCACTTTCATTTTGTATAGGTTGATATAAACGAGTGACTGTATTGTTGTTGACAAAAAATCCTAGTCAATGACGAGTACTGTAGTGTTCCTCATTTCAACATCTTTCAACACAAGAATAGAAAAGATCTAAACGTCACAACAATAATCGTTTCAAACAGTGTATTAACTAATTGTTTAAAAATCCCACTAGATACCTCTTCACCCTGCTAGATGCCTCTCCGGTGGAAATAGCTACCAATCGAAATAGTTTATTTAATTTTCCCGCTGCATAATAATATAATACGAGTATTATTTACAACACTTCATTGGTTAATAAATTAGGTCAAAAG
Organism: Corbicula japonica; assembly: GCA_038501625.1. Classification (NCBI taxonomy): domain Eukaryota; kingdom Metazoa; phylum Mollusca; class Bivalvia; order Venerida; family Cyrenidae; genus Corbicula; species Corbicula japonica. Next base: position 712,512 of record JAZAYU010000033.1, read on the forward strand.
TGAGCTTAGACAGCTAACGCCGAAAAATATATACATGTACTATATATCTCATTAGCTATACCTCTTTCATCCTTCTAGTATCGATTACAGAACTATTATACACAAGAATAGACGACTACTTTAGGAACAACCCTCTGCATGAACAAGGCTTATCGCATTATGAATGTCTTACCATATTTATAGCAGTTCCTGATCTTAATTATTAACCTTTCTAAGTTATTAAAGGAAATAAAATTGATGAAAAGGGAACTTAGAAAGCACTCAATCACGACAAATTTGAAAATATTGCAGGCATCATCATACCGTTTCAGAAAACATTTTCCTAATTGTATTGAGTCATAGTTGTTTTCATATTCCTCTGTGTTTTCCTTATCGGGATGATTTTTAAACTCCTCTGGATTTTCAGAACCATAATATTCATACATGTCAATCGGTCCATTGTTTTTCTTTTTCTTTGGATTCCCATTAAAAAAACTTGCAGATCGCCAGTTGTAAAATTGTCTAAAACCAGATCAGCGTCAGCCAGCTCTATAACTATATGTTCGTATTCACTTCCTCTATACCACTGACGTATAAAAATCGGCACGGTTGTATTTTTAGGACAGAAAATATTTATTATATACAGTCCAACTTAAACAACTAGATCTAAAGATCTCTTTTCTAGAAATATTGACCTTTTCCCATACAGTTTTAAATTTAATCTCTCCAAAGCCTTGTCTCTGGCTTTGTTCTTGATGAGCTTTTTGCCTGTTGCAGTTCCTATATCGTATAAATCATTCCCTTCACCTCCTACAAGTATATCATCTCCATCCAAGGGAAAAAACAAATAATTACTCCCTTTACCGTCAAGGTAGTTATCGGAATTGTCGCCAAGTATAATGTCATCATAGAAGCCAATAACTCCTTCAACACTCACGTAAACGTCGCCTAGAGTTTCTCCGCCATACCCATGGCCATTTAATAAATCGACAAATACCCCACTTCGACTTTCAGCATTACCAAATACCACTATTACGTCAAATCCAGGACCACCGTTTACATGATCTGCACCAGGTTCCGGATATATGACGTCAGTTCTATCTATCTATCTATCTATAAATACTGCCGAACTCCCAAACAAATGGTATTTTTGGCAGGTGCGCGTCAGTGCATGTGTTAAAAGAATGAGTGCAAAAGGGTAAAAGGCTGATAAGAGTCAGCAGTGATAGATAAAAGATAAAAACACCGCCAGTCATTTAGGGTCTGTTTGTTGCATGCAAAGCCTTCTTGAAATTTGCAAGATTAGGCTGCATGACTACTATAGTGGGCAGGGAGTTCCACAGTATTATTGTATGTGGAAAGAACGAGAACTTGTAATAATCTGCGGTAGTGTGGATTTGTCTGTAAGAAAGAGGATGCATGTGCCTGGTCATTCTGTTGGGTCTCTCTAGGTATGGTGGTATAGGAACAGCTACTAAGTTGTGTATTATTTTATAAAACAAGATCAGTCTGTTGTCCGTACGTCGTTGCTCTAATGTCATCCAACCCAGTTCCTGCTGCATGCGGGTGACACTGCTGAAGCCAGAGAAGTCACCCTTTACCCACCTTATAGCCCTTCTTTGAACCTGTTCCAATTTTTGTATATTTTTGGAGGTGTGAGGATTCCAAACTGAAGAGGCATATTCCAATTGGGGTCTAACTAGGGTTTTAAAAGCAGTTTCACGAACTTTGGTATTTTTAGTTTTGATGTTTCTTCGAATAAATCCTAGAGTTTTGTTTGCGGATGAAGTAATGTTATCAATATGTTTGTTCCAGGAGAGATCTTTGGATAGTGTTACTCCTAGATATTTTGCAGAATCTACATGTTCTAAAATATGTCCATGAAGTGAATAATTAAAAATTTTGGTATGTTTGTTCCTGGTTATGTTGATGACTTGGCATTTACTTGGATTAAATTCCATGTCCCATTTCTTTTCCCAAATTTCTAAGGTGTTTAAATCAGTCTGAAGAGTTGTACTGTCTTGGGGCTTTACAATTGCCAAGTACACAGCAGTGTCATCGGCAAACAGTCTGACCTGGGATTGGATTGAATCAGGCAAGTCATTTATATATAATAAAAATAATAAGGGTCCGAGAACAGAGCCTTGAGGTACACCAGATGTGACTGGGACTTCTGATGAGAATTCTCCATCAAGAACTACACGCTGTGTACGACCAATCAGAAAAGATTTTATCCAATAAAGGGTACTGTTTGTAATACCATGTTCATGTAGTTTGTACAATAATTTTAGGTGATTAACTTTATCAAAAGCTTTACTGAAATCTAAGAGTATGAGGTCTGTCTGTTGTCCGTTGGTCATGTTTCTGGCTAAGTCGTCTACTAATTGAATGAGTTGGGTTTCACAGGATCTTTTTTCTCTAAAACCATGTTGAAGTTCATAAAGTATGTTGTGTTTATTGAAATGGTTTGTGATGTTTGAGGCTACTATATGTTCTAGTATTTTGCAGAGTATGCAGGTAAGTGAAATGGGTCTGTAGTTAACGGCATCTTCCTTATTTCCCTTTTTGAATAGAGGTGTTACATTTGCTGAGGTCCAAATTTTAGGAAGTATGCCTTGGTTGAGAGATTTTTGAAAAAGAATGCCAAGAACAGGTGCAATTTGGTATCTAAGTTCCTTAAGGACTAGAGGTTTTATGTTATCTGGCCCTGCTGCTTTATGTGGATTAAGTTTTTCCAGTAATTTTAGAATACCATCTGTTGAAATACTAATAGTTGGCATGCTAGGGTACTTTTGTTTGAACTGAGCCGGTATGTCTTTTTCATTAAAGCTATTCCAGATTTTACTCATGCATGTTTGGGAGAGTTTTATGGGAGAAACAGGGGTAAAAACGGACTGAAACTGGTTATTCAAAATATTGGTGATATCACTTTTGTTTGATTTAGATTTTTGTGTGATGGGGTCGAAAAGAGTTGAAATGCCTTGAGAATCTTGTCTAGCAGATTTAAGTAGACTATATAGCTTTTTACTATCAAATTTCTTTTGTTCTTCATCTGTGTTTTCCGAATTTATACCCAAGACGTATTCAATGTAATTATTATAAGCAGAACTTATTTTAGCTTTAATTTTATGTTTCAAATTTAAAAAGGAATTTCTATTTGCTGGGCTACCATCTCTTTTTTGTTTTTTATAAAGCTTATCTCTTTTTCTTATAAGGCGTTTTATTTCCTGTGTTATCCAGGGGAGACATGTTTTTGTACCAATGCGTTTAATGGGAACAAAAGAATGTATACCATCTGTGATTTTATCTAAAAAGGAAGACCAAATTTCTTCAACAGACATGTTGTCATTAGTTTTTAAAATTTCATCTTTGAATGATTCCATATAAGATTTAAAGTCCTGCCAGTTTGTTTTTCGATAAAGTGGTACATTTCTTGGTTTTTGTTTGACTATATTTGGTTTCAGATCGGAAGTAACTGATATAATATCATGGTCGGAAATACCTGGAATTACGCTACTTTTACTGGTAAGAGTGTGATTGGATGTAAGAAATAAGTCTAAGGTATTTTGACCTCGTGTTTTACCAGTAATTATTTGAGTTAGATTGTAATCATTTAGCGTTTCAAGGAAATCTTCATATAATGTAAGATGTTTGCAGCTGCTTTTTATGGTTCCCTTAAAATCCAAATCCCATGAAAGATGTGGGTAGTTAAAGTCACCCAGGATCCAGAATACACCTTTAAGCATTTTTGATAATTCTAGTGATTTTTTTAATTCTTCAAAACTATGAACGTCGTCTTCCTTTGGTTTGTAATATGCAGCTATATATAAAGATTTGCATGAGGCTAATTGAATTTTTACCCAAATTATTTCACAGTCTGTTTTAAGTTGTTTCTGTTCTGTGGCCAAAATTGTTTGTTTGACTAAAATAAAGACACCTCCCCCCTTGCCGTTTCTGTCTTGGCGATATGGTACATATCCCAAGGTATTAGGAAAAATTTCACAATCTTTATGGTCAGAGGAAAGCCAAGATTCGGTACCAACCACGACGTCCGGCTTTTCCCTCTCCAAGAGAAGGTGAAATTCTTGGAGTTTGTTTACAATTGACTGGCAATTTACATTAATAATTTTTAATTTGGTGTGTGCAAGTTGTTTTGGGTTTTTTGTTTTATGTATCATCTCTATGTTGGATTTGTTTTGATGTAGTCCAGTTTCTGATGTCTGTCCTGTCAAGTCATTTTGTGATAGCACATTGAAGCTGTTGACCGAGCTATAAGAAGACAAAGAATGTTGGGAGCTAGTAGAGTAATTTTGTTGGTCACAGTTAGAGCAGACCCAAGAGAACGACTGGTCACATGTTACAAGTTTGTTGTAACTGTTTATGCTTATATTTTGACAATGGATATGAAACCAGGTAATGCACCCGTCACATTCAATGGCATTGTCATTGTCAGTGACCTCACAACCACAGCTTCCACATGGATAACTAGGGCCAGGATTCAATTCAATATCATGGGCTAGGAATAGCAGTAATATACCTAGGAATGCAAGTGACAAGGTTTTGTTTTGCTTGTTTACATTTCTAATTTTTCGCCATGTTGAATTTGAAGACTTCAACAGTGATGCACAAATACTGATTTTGCTTGGTAGGTTTGTTTTGGGCATGAAACCTCCAAAAGGGACGTGCTTGTATTCAACATGATTTCCTTTAAGGGAAAGACACGCTGAAACAAAGGAATATATAGCAAATACGCCAAAAAGCCCGCTCGACATTTTGTGCATTGGGCACTATGGTCACATGACCCGCGAAAACTAAACAAATTCGTTAGAATTTTGCACAAAAAGGAACAAAGAGCTTAAAATTTCGTGGGACCCCCTGTAGATACGTTTAAATCTATTCTGTAACACCAAACAAACCCTTCCTGAGCTTAGAATTCGGTATTTTTGTAGAAAATTTTAGAGCTGGAGAAAAACAGTTGTTAATGGCACGACGCATGCGCACATCCTCCAAGGCCCCCAGTTCCTAGGCCCCCATCGATCCAGTCATCCCCAGCACCACCTACTAATATATCATCACCTGGAATAATAAAAAAGTAAATAAAGTGAAAAGACTGATAGTGAGAAACAATGTTAATCGTTTAATACATCTAGCTGTTATATAAATTACGAAAATTATAACAATAGCCTAGTAGCGAGACTTCTTTGGACGAAACGTGTTTTACACCTGTAGTGGGCATGAATCTCGACAAGATTTAAGCAAAAACTAGAATTGAAAAACAAACTACGAATACGAACACGAAAAAACATACTTGTTAATCCTTCTTCGCTGGCATATATATAAAAAAATTTGTTTCCCCTTCTGTGTTTGTTTTGCGATTTTGTCGTTGTTCTTTGTTTCTGTGTTCAAAATGGCGCAGATTGTTTACATTTAGATTCGATTGCACAGGTTTCGATAATATTCCTTCCATTGAACAGAAAACCATTCAAATTTAGAAATAAATTTCTTTCGAATTTTTTTAAAATGAATTTATGATTATGTATCGAAAATTTTGGAAACATTAGATATTCGAAAATAATTTTTCCTAGTGAGTTAAGAAGTCAAAAATCTGACGAAAAACCGACGTCTATCCGACGTTATTTTCCGACGTCTGAACGACATCGCATTTTCAACGTTGGATTAACGTTGGATTTAGGTCGCCGACGTCGCGACCAAAATCCAACATAAATCCAACGTCGTTCTGACGTCGGGTGTTTACTGGGAAACATTGGGGTCAACGAATTAATGAACCTCAAAAATGGCATCAAACGGAAAACCACGAAATTTATGCCAACGAAATAAATGCACATACAGTAGAACCATTTCAGCTCTGTGCTCAGTTTCAAAATGTCTTTCTGATAAAATTCCAGACTTACCCTTTCAATGCTTTTCATCGCTGATATGTATAAATGTATAGTTACGTATTTTATACGTTCGTTCCGAAAAGTAACCTTCCACGAGGTACATAAACTGTTTATGGAAGTTCGCATATTATGTAAATATATATTACCGTCTCCTCCGTCAATAAAGTCTCCTCCCTCATTTCTTCGTAAGACGTCATTTCCTCCATCCCCACCGCTTAATGTGTTGTTTTTGTCATTCCCTCTCACAACATTCGAATGTTCAATTGATCCTTCAACAGTTACAACATTACCCCAAATTGAATCACTGTTTAAGTCTACTATTAAATTATGCGCTTGGTTGGTTCTGTCTATTGATATTGGAGTTGGTTGAAATGCAAAGCTAGGCGGAAGTGTGAAAAGAACACCATCCTTTTCAGCTTTAAAGACGATATGACGATGATATTCACTAGCTTTGTATTTTTCTATTGTTATATTTGTTCCAGATGTCAAAGAGGAAACAATAAGATCGAATTTCCCAGTTTCATTGATTTGAACGTCGTGGAAATACTCGGGCAACTTAACTGTGTCAGTGAGTTTATCTTCTGCCAAGTTGTTGATGACCATTGGACCGGTGTAGTTTTCTCTGATGATGTATTGGTCATGTCCATCTAGACCCATCATAATACCACCTCCAAATCCAGGGTCAATTCTGTTCGGCTTCTCATTTCCTGTAATTATATCTTCGGCATTTGAGCCCACTATATTCTCCACAGTATGCATAGAACTTGTGTTTGTATTTATGTATTGACGACGAAAATCTTCTGCAGATTTATCAACCCCAACTGGCACTTTATAAATTTGTTGATTTTTTTCTTCTAACCTAAAACTAATACCATCTATTGTTCTTATAACAATATGTTGGTACTACTTACTCTTAGCCCAGTTTTCAATAATAACGGAGAAATATGAAGAACTTAATTGTACATGTAACCCTTTCAGATCAATATGAGTATTTGTGTAGTCCATATCTAGCAACAGTAAATTATCTTTCTTATCGATCGCGTAATTGTTAATAACATCGCCGATATCTTCAAATTGTATAACATATACATCTCTTCCTTCTCCACCGGTTACGTAATCTTTTCCCCGACCACCTTTCATGTAATTGTTTTCGTCGTTTCCCGTTAATACGTCATCAAAATTACTGCCAATTATAGTAGTTATACTCGTAAACTGTTCCAATGCCGCATTAAAACGACGCTAGAGGCTTCACTAGTTGCATCATAACTTATTGGTTGTAAAGTGTTTTCATCATTCTCATCATCAGTTAGTTTACAAATTATATCATCTGACGTTACAAGCAGCAAATGACGATAATACTCACTGAGAAACCATTTGTACAGTAGGAGCTTTGGGCCGTTGTTCAAAATATGTGAAAATATTTTCATATCAGTGTTTGATTTTTCAGCTTTAATCATTGTGTAGGGCACATCCAGAATAATTTTATCCACCGTCAACTTTTCATCATAGTCGATTTCATCATCGATTTCATTCCATTCTGATATTTTCGATTTTTCAACGGACTTTACGACATACGTATCACTCCCCGGACCACCGTAAATTGTATTTGTCCCGGGTCCAGAGTCTATAAAGTTGTTAATATCATTAGCAGTTATGGTATCAGTTCCTTCTGAGCCTATCACCATGACTACGCTTCTCCAGATTCCCTTGGAAATGTCTATTGAATGATCACTATCTTCTCCACTTCGAATTAAAGCCAGTGGAACGACAGAGGCTTGTCCATAAATCCCAATAGTTACATTAAAGATAACCCCTTATTTTGCCTTAAATGTAAGGTGACCCATTCTATGACCAGAAAACCAGTTTTTGACAACCACATTGTGAATATCTCCGTTTTGTAAGACAAGATCATTAAAAACCCGGTAAACTGTTATTCTTTCAAAATCAGTTTGTATGAAAAGAATATCTTCTTTTAAATCTTCCGCGTATACGTGTCATGTCCGCTTCCACCCATGATTCTAGACTTTTGTGGTCCAAGATAAAATAAATCGTCACCGCATTCTCCATACAACTCATAAAAATAATCGTTCAATGAATTGCAAAAAAGTTGTTGTTTCTAGAGTTGCCATAGTAAGTACCGTGCAGTGTATCTTGTTCTCCACGAACTTTATCTATTAGGTACCTTGAATGAACAGGAATGAACCAAAACATTTTAGAAGTGTGTTTCTTAAAGCTAATATCGTGAGATTCACCAATTCCTAAAACAATATCATTAGTACCAATTTCTAACTGAATAATCTTGTTAAGAAACTTTTCCTGACCATTATAATCAACAATTCTCATCTGCAGGCTAGCGGTGTTATCGTCTTTAAGTTGAAATACTATACTTCCTCCATTCAAAGATTCTTCCCCGGATGCAAAATCTATCAATTTATTACTAGACCCCTCTTCTTTCTCAATTTTGAAGTAGCTATGATAATCTGACATCTTTTGAAGTTGTGCGTGATCTTTTGCGTATTGTTCATCGATCATTCTCGAATTTTCTGCAAAACTTATAAAACCTAATGAAATAAAGTCAGCAATATTTTTGATAATCGTGACTACGCCCTCTCCCAGTCCTTTTAAAACAGCTCCGATCTTTTGCAGCGCTGTTGCGTCAGCTGGTAAATGTTTTAATTCTTTGCTTTGGGTTATAATTAATGTTCTTAAAATAATCAAAGAATTCCTGAATACTAGGTGACTTTTCGTCTTTACGTTTGGGTTTAAATTGTTTCAAATATTTCCAGTACTGCTTAGGATTATGGGATTGCATCCTGCGTAGCTTTTGGGCATTTTCGTGTTTGTATTTATTAATATAATAATGCATGACACGTTTGTAAGCTTTACTGGAGTCTTTAAGACGACGTTTGTTTGAATCGGTTTTAATGTGATGGTAATCAGACCTGGCAATATGGTAGCTATTTCGAGCCCTATGACACTTGAGACCAAACCAAGGTTTATTAGTAGGCGACATACGGTGTTTACGTCGGCCCGAGTGAGGGAAAGTTTTTAACGCAGCATCATGAAAAATGTTTTGGATATTTAATGTTGCACTTTCAATTAGTGTTTCAGAAATTTGTTCATTTGTTATCAATGTCATTTAGAAAACGCGATGATTCGGGTGGGCAAGATATAATACCTAATAAAACATTTTCAGCAATGGCAAAAAGTTGCTTGTCTATTGAAATCCACATGATATAATCATTATCACAAAACAGAATATTACAATATTTTGCAATATCATTAAGTATAAAGCAACCTATTCCCCCCGATTTTCGTTTATAGGTATGACTACGATTTTGCGAAAAATATAAAGCCTTCAATATCTACTAAGTCATTCGAGTCCAAATGGGTTTCAACAACCCCCATAACATCGTATGAGTTAACAAGTTCTAGAAAGTCAGGGTAGTATACGCGTTGTTTTAAGCCACTTATATTTAAACAAGTAAAATTTAAACAACTGGCAATGTTAATAGTATTCCCCCTCAAGTCCTAATGAGCATTATTATTGGTAATACTTTCGGTATCATGTGAAGTAGTGTTCATCCAAGGTCTGGAAAAGTGTAGATCAGGAACCTTTTGCTGACTTGCTGGGTTGCTGGCTGTTCGCTGCCTGTGAAATACGACTTATCTCAACAGTGACACTACATGCAGATTAACCATTTAGTACGAATATTCGTTTATTTCTGTGAACTATAATGTAATAATCATTGTTACATATAAAACAAATCGCATTGTTATTTAATAATTTAACAGCGCATATACAAAAAAGTTTACTGTTCTTAAAGTACTAAGTATAACATTTACAAAGATTGTTTAGCGTGAAAACTGATAAACGAAAAAAAAAAATCTTTTTAGAAATAAAACTAATAAAATAAAACACATCCGCAGCCTCCAGAGCGATGAAAACGTTTCAATCGAAACACATCCGGTTATTTCTTTTATCCAGTGATCTTGGGAAAACCCCAATGAGCTAAAAAATAAAACCCCTGTCACACCAGGGTCGCGTTCTCACGGCGTTCCCACGGCGTTCAAGAACGCCGAGGTGCGCGCAGTATGATCGCAAGTATCGCCGTAGCATCGCAGTGGCATCGCCAGTAAACGCAGTGGGATCGCATAGAACGCCTAGCCACGGCGCTCACTGAGCATGCACAAAACAAACGCCGTCGCTCGGCGTTCTGATAAGAGCGCAGTGGGATCGCCGTATGGTCGCCGTAGCAGCGCAGTAAGGTCTCCTACAACGCCCCAGGAGCTCCGCGGGCGCGCACAGAGGTCGCAGTGCGAACGCTGTGGTAATCGGTGGCGCTTGCATGGAAATTGCACGGCGTTGTCGGAGATGTCACTGCGTCTTTACAGCGCTTTATGACGCGTCTACGGCGTTTATACGGAGTGTTAATTGTTTCACTGCGCTCTTTCAACGACTGTACGGAGCTATCACGGCGATCATTGCGCTCCCAATGCGCGTCTACCGCGTTGTCACGGCGATCATTGCGCTCCCAATGCGCTTCTACCGCGTTGTCACAGCAATCATTGCGCTCCCAATGCGCTTCTACTGCGTTGACTGACGTTTGTATGACAAACACAAAATTGTATAAATGTACAGATTGGCAAATAAACATTTATTTCACCATGACTGAAGTACAGCAGCAAGTCGGGCTAATGCTAACCTACAAGCATGTCCAGCAAATACGACGTAGGAGAGCTCAAGTTCGTAGGAGGGTCTGGGTTCGACCATAGCTGGACGAAGGCAGACGGTTTAAGCATGGCCATTATCATCGGCTCATGCCTGAGCTGCGATATGAGGACCATGCTAGTTACTTCAACTATCTACGAGTGCCGCCCGCCTTGTTTGATGAGCTTCTAGAGAGACTGCGTCATCGAATCACTAAACAAGACACGCGGTATAGGTAAGCATTCGAACCAGGAATAAAACTAGCTATGACAATGCGTCATCTTGCATCTGGGGACAGATATGCAAGCATGAAATTCGATTTTAGAGTGCCTCACAATACATTGTCATTGTGTGTACGTGAAGTATTCCAGGCTATTATTGATGATTACAAAAACGAGTGCAGTCAGTGTCCTACCACCGAAGCAGAATGGAGAGCAATTTCAGCTGAATTTGAACGCAGATGGAACGTGCCCCATGCATGCACACTTCGTTATATAGGTAGAACGTCATCAACACGCCGTCAGCGCAGCGTGAGCGCCGTGAAAGCGCAGTGCACGCAGTGGAAGCGCCGTAAGAACGCCCTGAAATCGCAGTGCACGCAGTGAAGGCGCCGTAAGAGCGCAGACAATCGCCGGCAAGAACTCCGTAGGAACGCGATAGAGCGCCATGTAAACTCCGAAGCAATGCCATGGTCGAAGTGAGGACGCCGTGCAGTCTCCATCTTCACGATAAAAGTCAGATTTTTCTTGCGATCTCACGGCGTCCTGGAAAATTAAACAACGCCGTGGAAACGCAGTGGAAACGCGCTGTTGTGTGACAGGGCCTTAACAGCTTCAGCCGGATAACCTGCTAATTCAATAATTTATTTACTATCTGAAATATTAAGGAGCGGTAATAGTTTCCTTGCCTCAAGATTATAAAACTTTGAATGGAAACCGGTCTCAAATCTCAAGGATCTGATTGTCTGAAATGGAGACGATGATTGAGATTTGATTGTGTTTTTTTCGAATCTCATTTTTATAATCTTCAGCCCAGGGATGTCAATAAAGTAAATTTACGTGTTCCCTTCAAACTTCGCCTGCAATTAATGACACAAGTTTAACAATTTCTTTTAGGAAATATTGTGAATTAAAAAAATAAACATGAATTAAAAACAACTCAAATAATTTAATACCGGCATCAATTAATTTTTACAAGCACTTATAAATAAAATATATATATATATATGTATATTTAATGATTCAGTCTGAATTTTAACTTTAAATGTTTGCTTGCTCAGGGCCAAGAATCCATTGCCCAAGTTGATAAAACTGAGCACAGAAACCAGTCTCAAATCTCAAACATATGATTTGCTTAAATTGCGACCAGTCGCCATTTCAGCCAATCTGATGCTTGAGATTTGAGACTGGTTTCCAATCTCAGTTTTATAACCTTCAGCCCATATCTCGCTCTGCATAAACTGCATCAGTTTTGTCAGTTGAAAGTTTTACGTTATGATAAACTTATATTATTGACAGTTGCTTTATAAATGAAAACACTAAAAAACAACTAAAACGCTCACATTGCTATAAACTTGGAATATTATTACGGTAACAATTTTTGCAGGAGCTTAGAAACAAATTAAATAAAGCATGTGCACGTTGCCATAGATAAAAGAGTCACAACTTTATTCAAGAGAAGTCAAAATCATTTTTATTCCTGCATGGTCACTAGTTCACATATTCGTTAAAACCCTAACCCATTTTCAACCAATGCCCGAGGTTATAAAACTGAGCATGGGAACCAGTCTCAAATCTCAAGCATCTGATTGGCTGAAATGGCGACCAGACGCCATTTCAGTCAATCAGATGCTTGAGATTTGAGACTGGTTTCCAATCTCAGCTTTATAACCTTCAGGCCAAGACAAGCTGTGGTCGGTTCTTCTACTTTAGAATTTGCTACTAGCAGTTAAATCACTGTCAGTACTCTCTCGTTTAATATTTAAGGTCGTGCGCAGTTTTCTTACCACACGGGCATTGACAACAGAGCATGCCAGAAGACTCAAACCCTGGAGCCCATTCAACACCATGTGAACCATCCATAACCAATCCTGCCTGACAAAACCACCAATAATGCCAGTAATCCATGTTAACCCGAGGATTAATGTAAGTTTCAAATATACAAAGAAGTACACCCTCTGAACTGACTTTCGAACCATTGTTGTTTGTTTAGACCTCCTCATTAGACCAATTACAATTGTACAGAAGAACAGGACATTTAAAATCAGTGACACCGCTATTGGAGCAATAACAAAAGCAATTATCGCTTTACCATTGGTCAACCAACACACGTCTCTTCCATAAGCCGGTTTGAATGAAGAATGTGTGAACTCTAGTGACCCACTAACGACCACCAACAAAATTGGAATCACAATTGACAGGATAAAGTATATCACAAAGCGTTTGACTGGATCCGACCGAGACACTATCTGGTTCTCAGAAATCAATCTTGTCATGTCGTAACCAATAACAGACAGCCAAACAAACATGCAGAGAACAAAGAAATGCAAAGAGACTGCGTACATGATGCAACTGGTCCTCGAAACAACAGATGGTTGACCAATCAGTAGACCGTGTATGACTAAGATAATAAACGATAATGCTGTGATATTGAGACCGTGAATGTTCCGGTAACGTTTCGTGCAAATATGAAAATTTATGATAACTATTATAGAAATTATGGATATAGACGACGTCACAATAGAAAGTATTCTGTGCGTATCCATGTATTCAAAAATACTGATAAATCCTTGATAATTCAAAAGGGCATTAAAACACACATATAGCTTATCATTTTCTATCAAAAACTCGTTCTTGTTAAGTACAAGTCCGCCATTAATAAGAACTAGAGACTCGTTCCGTTCAACGACTTCATCCATACCAAATTCGACCATGGAGCAGTTAATGTCAAGTCTCTTGAAACATGTTGCTGTAATGTTTACAAAAACAATGCTCATCGTTTTATCGAACATAAGTCGCCATTTCAAGTTTGCCTCTGGGATTTCCATTTGTAATGAAGGTACATTAAACATAACGTCTTCGCTAAGTTCGTTCAACATTACTACAGTATTATTATCAACTAATAGATCACCATCGGTACATTGCAGGAGATTCAAATCTTCATAATTACGTAAACTGACTTGTATTTCATGACTTGGTAGGAGGGCGTACATGTCTTTAAGTATCTGTTCAGCGAAGTAAAATCTACTTATATTGACAAGATTGACTAGAATGCACAAACACCCATCCATTCGGGCAGATGAATATGATCTGCTGTCAAGAAAGAGATAGAAATTATCTAAAAGTTCAATGGCCGTCATGTTTACCTTATAATCATCGTAAAATTCCAATGCAAACGTTATTTCTAAAATTAAACTGTAGCCATTTTTCGTTGTTTCGGATAAATCTTTGGGTAGATTTGTTTTCCTAAAATTATTGCTATTAATGCTATTTAATTCTGTACTTTCAGAAATGCATTTGCCATCGATTGGATTTTGTCCAGTGGGACAAAAAATCTTTTTACATTTTTTTCTAAGGCAATCATAAACATGATTAGCTGCGCACTCCTTATCGTATCCACAATGTACTTTAGCAACGAGACCTTGATCCGGTTGGAAGTCAAATATTACTTGCAGATCAACGGGCTTTCCAAGCTCATTGTCAGCCATTTCATTGTCTTCATTAGTAGCATATCCAAGTTTAACGCATGTCATATCTGTTACGTCAGAATTATTAGTAGAACATGCGGCACAATGTGGATTCCTATAAACGGGTGTCGTTATACTATAAACTGCCCCAGTCGCATTATCCAAAGGATATATATAGGAATCACATAAAGATCTTTTGTTCCAATCTTCATTTTTGGTACATTTTTCGAAGAATGTATCTTCTGCGTAGCATCGCCTTAAAAGCTCTTCTCTGACTGAAAAGGGCTGCACTCTGCAACCAGGAATACGGCTAATTTCTTCTACAGTCATATTCTTTGTAATTTGAACTTGGGCTTTTGTTTCGCATAAAACACGAATCTTCCAAGATTCTATGTCTTTTTTTGATACACCATTACATAAAGCGCAAAAAACGTTTTTAAAAGTTACTAACTGTCCAGCAGTTTTCCCTTGATAATCAACCGGTAAATTATTATAGATGGATGATACTTCCGTATTGCATTGTTCTCTGTAGATTTCTCCTGCATATCTGTTACATTTGCTCACCATAAAGAAACCATAATTGTCATGTTTTCCCTTAATACACGATACGAGATCTTTTCGAAACATATCAGTTGTATTTTCTAATTCTTTTGCTTTTATATCTATTAACGCCTCGACGCTGTGCGTTGCGTTGCTCTTTTTTGCAAGTTTCGTTATCATAGTGTAACAGCAGTCGCCATAGAAGTAACAGTTATTATCACAGTAACAGTTCTTATATGCTTTAGCTTTGGAGCATAGGCTTTCTTCACACTTCCTAGCAGTGATCTTGTACTGGAATTTCTTTGCAGTTTGTGCTGTTGATAACGTCAAGGTCAGACTGTGTAACACGATCACCAGAATCATCAGTTCTGAAAAAAGAAGGATTAGTGTAAATTTAAATTTTCACGTGATTAAATGACACAAACAGAAAATGCCAACACCCTTACTTGAAGAAGCATGTGGGAAATCTTGCCCCAAGATCATAAAACAATCAGGAAACCAGTCTTAAATCTCAAGCATCTGATTTGCCGAAATGGCGACTGGTTTTGAATTGCTATGTTTTTGTGTTGTGGTGAAAATAGAATTTTAGGTCTAACTATTTCACTGTAGTGTTCAACTTGTTAACGAATTTAAAATAAACATTCCTTCATAACATTGATTTGTGCAAAGTTTTTCTTAACTGCCTTTGCCGTCTGAGAGATTTTGATGTTCTTCTTTTTTATCTTTGGCAGTACAACGAAGGAAGGAGGAACGCCTTAAGATAAATTACATGCACCAAAATGTTGTTTTTAAATATTGTTAGAATACACCTGATGCGTTTTTTTTGCGCTCGAGTATCTTAATACTACCTAGCTTTTAACAATCAATTTAAAAAAACATTTACATTGCTTGTAACAATTTAACATGCAAGTATTTACGTGTAATGAAATGTCGTCTGCTCATCACGTGTTTGTGATTGTTCATCCTCTGTCCTGTTCCAATGATTACGGGAGGAAGTACTTATAGCCCAATGATTCTGCAAGGTGCGAGCGTTTTGTTTTCAATTAACCTAAAAATAAACATGGTTTATAATATAATAAAATCAGTCCCAGTGTATGTAATAAGCTCCCTACAAGATATAGATAATGCTCAAAAATAATTACAATATATTTACGGGTAAATCATTTAATGAAGTTGAGATCATATTCATACACTCACCCAATACTGATTTTTTACTGCATTCGTTTACAATTATGAATATTAATCGTACTTTTAGTTTATTTAGTAAGTTCGAACAGATTGTGTTGGGTTGGGCAGATAATTTGCAGTGACACTTCCAAATTTTAATGTTGACATCCAAAAAATATCAATAATTAAACATAGCTTCTTGTAGAGGTTAAATCAAGGGAATACAGACCGTACATTAAATTGTTTAATGACATTTCTTTACATTTCAAACTTAACAATTATCACTTATGCCTTCTGGTTTTTTGAGTAACAAAGGATAAAATTTTGTCAGCTTATTCTTCACTTGATTATATACAACTTCCTACTAAATATTTACATTAAATAAAATAACAATAGCTGATGGCAAAGAGCTATTTTGACAGATTATGCGCAAGTATCAAATCCCACTCATTTCGATAGCTAAAGCGATCAATAGATCTAAATTAAAAAAAATAAATATAAAATTTAATAAAATTGTTAACCGACACTGCGAACACTTAGTTTTTAAAGAATCTGAATAAATATGCAGGCACATCTTTCAAACAAAATGGCGCAAATTTGAAAATTAGAAAGCAAACGACCGGAAAATTGTTTCAACATATTTTAACAACGAAATTGATCATGAACACAAATTGAGCAGATCATTATACCACATGCGTGTGCTAAGATTAAACTTACAGACCAAAAAAGGTCAGTAGGGCCTTAAATAGGAGGATCATAGCACCGCAGTGGGGTAAGCAGGAAGTATATATCTTTCTTCCAAGGGGCATTCAGTTCCCCTACAAGAAGTAACTCTAGTAACCCAGGTACTCAAGAGTACACATCCAGAACCGCTAAGCCTCTCCACCAGAATGTATCCAGTTATTATCAGCATATCATCATACTGTGATGCGGTAAGACCCTAATTACACGGGTCAAAGTTTCGATTATTCCTGAATTCAGGATTCTGTGTGTCTAAAAATGGCTGATTTTCTTTATTAATTACCTATATAAATTGACAAATTTTCAGGATTTTCAGAATTTCTAACATTCACCCCTATAATTATCAAATACTAACAAAGCTCTTCACAAGAAGGACAATATTTATTGAACCAAGTGTATCAAAACTTAAAATAATAGAAAATGATCTAAACATGCATCCATAGTGTAATCAGAATTTAGATCGCTTAAGTGAAAACGCAGATATATATATCAAAGAGAAACTATGTGATGTGGGACTGTCCTGTCAAACTAAGGGTTATTTCTGTGATAGTTAGTCCAATTTACAAAACAATTGCTTCCAAACAATAGATGAAATGAAAACGGAAAGTAAGTACTCACGTAGAAAACCAAAACCCAAATAAAAAACGAGCTAAGGAGCCAGGTTGCTGAACTCTTCGAAAATATCTTGTATATGTTTGTATTCCTGAATTTGTCAATTCCTACACAAGATTATCCGCTTGAAAATTGTTATATTGAAAACATTCATCAAGACAAACATCGAAAGTGACCACCGACTTAAAGACTGGTAAATTTTAGCTGACGGTCAATTGTATGTGGGGGATTAAGCAAGAGGAAATCAAGACAAATAACTGTAAAACAGCTTTTATTTAATTTGCTAAAGTGTTGAAATTGAGGCCCGACTGCTAAATCTGTAAAAAATCAATGGAACAGGGCAATCTGTTACTGTTACATACGGTATCTAATGACCTGTTCTGGCGACTTTTTTAAACATAGACAGGTAAACAGCAATGGAAATGAGCGTTATGGTTAGTTGATAATTAGTGAACAGTAATGGTGAAAATATAGTTTACGCAGTTTTTATACACTGTGGTTTAACAGATGTTTTTTTCATAAAAAATGCATAGTGTATGATGGCTAGATATACTGTTTTAAGTACAATAGCACATGAAAAGCGTGTATAGTTCAGTGGAAAATGAATAGGCTGTAACTTTCCCTTTAATAACACAATGGCATTCAATCGGAAAATGTAAATTTTGAAAAAATGTACAAGGTAGGGCAGGCAGGAGGTTCCAAATCAAGACCAATTGTTGTACCTTTGAATCAAGCGAAGTCAGGGAAACTCTCTGGTCTGTTGGCGAAAAACTGAACACAAGAAGGAGGGCGTTTCTGTATAAATGAACATTCTCCCATTAAATAATTGACCAACGAGATATAAAACATACTTATAATACGACAAACAAACAGGAAATGGATAATGAACTCAAAGGAAAATAGCACAATGTTAAACAGTAAACACAAACAACAAACTAGTTTTCGGAACTCCAAAGCACTGAGACATGCACAACAAAAACACAACGCAAACTCGCCCAAGAAGACGCATGTTATAATCGGTTTCGGGATGAAAATGAGGATTTAACTTTTGCAAAAAGCTTTACCGAATAACTATCGTCTGGGCCTCATAACACAACAGAACCGGTTTTTACGGAGCAGGCGACATTCGATCACGTGATATCCAGTGATTTCTGATTCATATGTTAATAATGCAAGCACAGTACGAGAAGTCATATCCCGAAGTAAATTTTGAATTTCAAATTTGACAGCTGTGTACCTGCTTTGACAGACATTGTACTTTTTTTCACGTTTTCATTTTAAGGGTTCTGAAAAAAGTGAAATAAATAAAATAACACATTTATGCTTTAAGTTATTTATTCCAGAGTCTTCAGGTATTGCACTACGTGCATCGGACAACACGACCCCCTCTTCAATTTGAGCTGAACATGGTAGGTAGCTGGGTACCGGTGACCCATTAACTTCTGAGAAAATTGTAGCTGGGTGCCGGTGACCCATTAACTTCTGACAAAATTGTAGCTGGGTACCGGTGACCCATTAACTTCTGAGAAAATTGTAGCTGGGTACCGGTGACCTATTAACTTCTGAGAAAATTGTAGCTGGGTACCGGTGACCCATTAACTTCTGAGAAAATTGTAGCTGGATACCGGTGACCCATTAACTTCTGAGAAAATTGTAGCTGGGTGCCGGTGACCCATTAACTTCTGAGAAAATTGTAGCTGGGTACCGGTGACCCATTAACTTCTGAGAAAATTTTACCATCATGTTTTAAGGATATCTCTGAAGTAACGTGCCAAAGACCTTGAGACATGACTAATATGTAAACCAGCAACATCCTCTCGCTTTAAGTGTCTCATTTTCAACTTTTTTGTTCCCAGTTTATCCTTTGAAAAGAATTCCAAATCTGGAATCTACACTAATTACTAATTCTGAATTACTGATCCGCAATTGAATCGAACGAATGCTTCTTAAAATATATATGAACTTATAATAATATAGACGAGATCTTTATATATTTAATGTAGCAATAATAACAAAATACTAAATAAAATGTCTTTTCATAAATTACAAGGATATTATAGAACACAGCTTGACTTTGTTATGTCTTTGTCAGTTTACAACCGACTTTGTATGCAACTGTGACGTTTATTTCCACAAATAACATGTTAAACATATATAATATTTAATTATTAAATACTTTTATGCCTTTATAATGATATATAGCATGACTTGGTGCGACTTTGTACTGACTTTGTCTGACTTATGTATGACTGCAGTGTTTAGTAGGACCGTAATTATAATATAATAGTTTTATATTATAAGTATGTAATATTTGTATCAATAATTCGATGGAAACTAGTAATTACCCCCAAAATACAATAAAACTGAGTTATTTCAGATATATTACATATATATTTAGTGTACTGACAGCAACATTTACAATCATTTTTTTGTATTTAGAATAAATGTGTCACTTAACTAGTTTCCGGAATGTTCTGTCAGTCAGTGTTTGGCACACTATCTCTGGGCTGGAGGTTATAAAATTGAGATAGGAAACCAGTCTCAAATCTCAAGCATCTGATTGGCTGAAATGGCGACAGGTCGCCATTTCAGCCAATCAGATGTTTGAGATTTGAGTCTGGTTTCCATGCTCTGTTTTATAACCTTGGGCACTGGTTTTGTCACATAGCAATCCTGTTGACAAGTCTTGCTGTCTTAGGATAGCAAGATACATGAAAAAAAAGTCTGATTAAATTGAAGATTTTAATAACTGAAATGTGTGATTTTACAAAATGAACAATAAAGATTCTGAAAATCAACTTTAATAATAAAATGAAAATGTGAAACCGATCGATAACAAATCAACAGTAAAAACACCAGAATGTCAAAAACAACTGGCATGAGTATTTTGTAATAGAACACAACACAAACTAAAAATATCATACAGGGCATATCGCGGGAAAATGTGTTTATGGTTAAAATGTCCGATGGTTGAGTTTCATTTGGAATAAACTTACAATAATAAAATATATACAATTACTTAAACTTTATGACGTTGCTTTTAAGAGTTATCTGCTCATTCCAAAGACATTATCCCGGGACATCACCCATATTCAAAGATTCTAATAAGTATAGAAAAACTACAGCAGAAATGTCATGAGTTAACAAAGTTACAGTAAAAATGTAACAGCAATAACAAAAATGACAACAATGAGATTCTAGAAAATACTATTAAAAACTGTCAGAAAAATAAAAAACAGAAAAAAACAACAGATCTATAATCAACCTAATACTGTGAAAATGTCTTTCTTTGACAGATAAAATTTATTCACCCTATATTCTATGGATATGCTTTTTTCACATGGATGACCAGTGTAGATCCTGATCAGCCAGCACACCCATGCAATTTGATCTGGATCTAAACTGTTTGTTTGTTGATCAGAAGTAGTATGTGAAAAGTGTAGTCCTTAATATGCGAAATGTGTAGACCCTGATCAGATTTCTTAGATGTGCAGGCTAAAATGGATTTAAAATGGTTGCCCATGAGATAAAAGCAATATCCTTTAAGGTAAAGGGTCAATAGTAAAAATTTTAATAAATATACAAAATATGTATCAATATTGTAAAGGAAAAAGAACTTGAAAATAAACAAAAAGTGACATTTTGTTGTGTAACAGAAATTATGGAGCAAAACTGTAACATATTTATTGTTAAAAAACCATAAGCATTTTACATTGCAATTTCTTTTCTACACAAAATTCAACAACAATTGTAACAAAAACATAGTTGTGCCTAACAATCTTGAGTAATTAAATTGTACAATGCTAATATATGTGTCTCACAATACACCAGAGTCCAAGATCATAAAACCGAGAATAGAGTCTCCATTTTAGCCAATCAGCTTCTTGAGATTGAAGACTGCTCTACATACCTTAGTTTTAAGATCTTGGGCCCAGTGCCCAAGGTTATAAAACTGAGTTTGGAAACCAGTCTCAAAGTAGATCCAGATCAGATGGCACATTCCATACTGTCTGATCAGGATCAACACTATTGACTTTTTGGTTTCAAGCTGAAAATTATATTTCAATGGGGAAAATAAACTTGACATATGTCTCTCTGTAGAGTAAATGCATATAAAAAAAATTTTCTTTTTTCATTTTTAAGCGTTTTTACTATGATCATAAAAGTTACTATACAGGTTTATAAAGTAGTAACCTACAAAGACCAACAACAAATTGTATGCAAGAGAAAAAGATATTCAAATTTTGCTTTGCTCATGTCAGCCAGGGCACAGGCATCTTACTTAAACTGTAAAAAAAACCTTGAACATGTTGTATTTAAATATTATTTATGCATGTTCATTTAGTTTTAGTATATATGAATTTATAAAATATGCTCTGAAAAGGAACAAAACAATGGGAAGTTGTGCCTATTTATTAAATTTTCAGTAACGACAAGTGATTTATATAAAGCTATATTTTAATTAAGATGTACTCAAAGGCACTAAAACTTTCCAAATACATCAACATGTTAAATATGAGCAATTTTAGCCAATATTAGGCTGTCAAGGACCTATTTCTTTGTAAATCAATAAACATATTTCTTACAGCAATTCAAATGAATTGTGAAGTGATCATATTTATATCATATCACCGAACAGAATGTGTGTATATGTAATGCAGGCATTTTTGGAAACACTTACTTAGCATTTACTCCATACATACACGTTTTAACATGTGTGATCAGTGTAGATCCGGATCAGCTGGCACTTTAGTGCTGTCCACATTTAGTGCTGTCTGATCTTGATCTGCACTGGTTGCATCTTGGTCAGAAATAAGCAAATGAATCTTAATTAAAGCAAACAGTGCATATCCTAATTATTTGGAATGATGTGCTTGCTTATCTAGATCTACACCATTCACCCACACAGTAAAGGTAAGCTGACATAAAATATCAGAATGCTGGCAAATAGTTTTCAACATATTTTTTGGCATTACAGAAGAGTATCTGGCCCTGACATACACACATTTAGAACCCACATAACCATCCCTCTCCCCCCAAAACATTAACAACAACACATACTCATTTAAAGATACAGTACACCGGTACTGTCTAGTTTAAAGCAACTCAAAAGAAAAATATCTGGTCCTCTTTCTAAAATGAAAGGCAGTCATTTACACTGGTCTTGAGAACAAAATCACCAGAACATTTTCAGATCTAGCATTAATTTGCCATTTATATTCCAACAGAGGTATTGTCATCCTAAATATCAACATGACAGTAACTGTTATTTTTAGGTATTCAGGAGTCCTAAAAATAAAAACAAACACTACATGCCAAATATCAAGAACTAAGCATAAAGCTAATATTCCTTATATACTGAGGAATTATTTATTTTCACATATATGTATTTGCAAGCAGAAGCCAGAAAAAAAACATGTTCACTGCCGAAAAAATTTGGGCATTTTTATAAATATAAGTGGATAAGATATAACACAGATTTTATTGTGGTTTGATTTTGTGCTCTTATTCTAGTGAAAATTAAGTGAAAATTAAAATGTGAATAATAATACCATTATAGAAATATGAATGTTTGTAGGGAAACCTCGAGATTTGCACTACATAACAGTGTGAAATCTACACACCAATGCAACTGGTGACAAGGCTATCGTCCAACAGGTCTGTAACATCTACAACATCTTTGGTCTTCTGTATTTCAACAAGAAGTAGCCAATTACCCGGAAGGTTATAATAATAACAAATATTGGGAATATGTAGAAATACACAGGCAAGGTAATGCCAGCATTTGACAAAATATCTGTATAATGTATCACAGTTGTCGCATTGTTCCCACACTGCGGCATCACAGAGGCACTTGTCTCATTACACCTGAAATATATACAGAAATGAAGCCACATTGTAAAATCATAACAATGAACAAGGCCGAAGATCATTTAACTAAATCAGGAGACCAGTCTCAAATCTCAAGCATCTGACTGACTGAAATGGCAACTGGTTGCCATTTCACCCAATCAGATGCTTGAGATTTGAGACTCCAGTCTTAGTTTTATGATCTTGAGCCCAGGAGGCCCAGTTTTGCATTGAATCCATATGAAAATTTGGTTTACATGTTTATTCAACCTAATTTGTTAACCCATTACCCTAGAATGATGCAATGGGCTCTCTTTTTTTTCAATATCAGCAACTCATTTCATTGCTCAGGGGATGGGGATGGGTTTAATCCTTTATCATGAATATGGCTTTTATTCCATGTCATGAATGCAGATTGATCTAACCTAGCTGTTATACTATTTATTAGCTTATTCTGACCAATATGCAGTGTAGATCTAGATCTGAACACAAAACTTGCAGGCTGATCTGGATCTACACAGGTGGCACTTGGAATACA
This sequence comes from Corbicula japonica, assembly GCA_038501625.1. Classification (NCBI taxonomy): domain Eukaryota; kingdom Metazoa; phylum Mollusca; class Bivalvia; order Venerida; family Cyrenidae; genus Corbicula; species Corbicula japonica. The sequence continues at coordinate 736,235 of JAZAYU010000033.1, forward strand.
AGCTGCATCAATGGACTAAATGGAAGACTGCAGTTTCGAATCATACTACTTTGTTAATTAATAATTGCAGTTTTTTTGGAATTCGATAATTAGCAATGTAATTTTTTTCCATTTCTGCCAATACTTTCATCATTGAATGTCAGATAAAATGACATTTTCAATTTTTTCATGTTGCAGTCATTTCCCTGAGTGACATTAGCAAGAAATGTTGGTTCAACTCGTATTTCGATATGGTTAATATATAGCAAACATCATACGAACACTAGAATTGAATTATAATTATTCATATTGTCATAATTGACATCAGAATAGCCATAAATTCCTAGAAATAGTCTGTCGCAAAGGGGTCTATATTTATATTAAAGTAAACCTTAAGCTTATTAGGAAACAAAACACCGATGTTAGGCCATGTTTTAACGGTTATGGTATAGTTTATTCGAAGTAACTTAAAATTATACAATTCTTCGATAAACTGACTAACCTAGATTTATGAAATGATTGTCACAAATATACTGGTCAGGAACGTTAAATGCTTTTAAACTTACTTTAAAAAACGTAGACGTCACTAACAAACATTAAACTTTGGCTAACTAAGTCTTAAAGTATAATTATGTGAAATGAAAGCAACTAAAATGCAATCGTCGAATCATCAAATCTAAGATTAATTGAGAGAAAATAAAATTACAGGTGGGACGTTAGAATTTGTCAGGTACGTTAAATAGTATACTAACTTGCTCGTCCGTAGCTTTGAAATTATATTTCCGTATCATTGTTCTTCGTTTTTCATGCAGTCTTATTTTTTTATTTAAGTAAAACATGCACTTGTGGCAGTTTATATATTGATTGCATAGCAGAAAATTAACAAATGACTGTCAAGTACGTTAAAGTCAGGTATGTGTACATGAAACACAATTCTTTAAATAAAAAAGTTATTTCCCCTACTTTTTCATTTTCTTGGCACTATCTAACGTATGCACACATATTTTGCCCTTATACATCGGTTACAACAGAAATATTTGAGCACAAACACAACAGATTGGTATCATGTCAGGTACGTTAACTGTTTTACAAATAGAGGTTAGATTCATTACTTTCAATAATATAGCTAGAAATATATTATGTTTATTACAATTACAGCAAACCAATTCCAAGTAAATGTCATATAAAATTGGCTTTGTTTTTTGTTTCAACTGATTTTGCAAAGTTCGGATATTATTTTTTTGTTTTAATTACGTCGGGGTTTTATTTTACATATACCTTGAAATATTTTATTAAACACTTCCCAATAGAAAGATACTGTCCACAGTATCTTTGTCATATAGTGGTACATTTTAAAACGTAATAATTGTTCGATTCAAATGAATATCATTGAAATTAAGGTGATGTATAAAAAATATAACGTACCTGACATTTAAAAATGGGTGAGTCATTAATTAGCTGGACTACGTATATCAAGAAATGACCCCATTGTCATTTTACGGAAAGTGGAATGTTTATAATTGGTTTTATAAAGTTATTAATGTAAAATTGTAATGTTTATTTTTTCACAACTTACAATGTGTGAATGCTGCGTTAATTGACATTCAGTGTCATTTCTTTTTTGTTCACAATATCTCAAAACGTTTTAGCTAACTGTAATTAAAACCAACTTTATGTTTGAGATCCTGACATAATAAAGTTACTTAAATTCCTTTATCATTATGGTTAATTTATTTTCACCCTGAATTTAAACATGTTTGGGAACTGTGGGATAATGGTTAATATTACTGTTCCCTGCAATGTAAACAAATACCGGTACATTTTGACAAGTTACAAAGAACCATAAGCCTTTCAAATAAACAGTTTCGCAGTCCTGTACGAGTTACTTCACGTGACCGGAAATCAATCCAAAACGAGGCTCTGTGGGAAAGCTGTTCGATCTGACTGTGGCTTAAGCACATAATAGCTAACATTATCCACTATATTGCAGGTCTGCGTTCGTCGACAGCGGTGAAAAATTAAGATGCTGATCTGTTATTCTAGCCAGACTTTTTTATTTTCACTATTTGTTAGATATTAAGATTTTTAATGTTTTAAGAACATCTACCATTCTTGTTGATAGCAGGAGGTATGAAACTAAATTTGGACAAACATAAGCATTAATTTTACGAATTTCTGTAAAACATTTTCATCTAAATGTCTTTTCTGCTGAAGATTATATTTTACGGGTGTGAAAGTTGCAAATTGTTAAGACTGGTAATGCGCTATAATCCGGAAATCGTGATACGTCAACATCTGGTTACATGATCTGTAGACATATAAAATTACAATATAAATTTGTTGATACTTACACATTTGAACAACAGAATTGTCCTAATAATTTATGGCGTTTATGTTCAACGAATAAATAATTTGATTTTTTTTAAATGTTACGTATACTTCACAACTAAAAATGATTGATTCTGTATTAAAATAAAAACGGAATGGTAATCTGATTGTTTGTTGTAGAATTATCATTCGAAGACATAAATTCAAGGATTCAGATGCCGGCTTCCGAAAAAAATGGGAATATTTATATTTCAGTATGTTTGCATATCCAATTTAGGTTACTTAGGTTTGACAGTTTGTAATGTTTGCGTAAAAGCCCAAACGCTTAATAAAACATATATACAATGTTTTGCCAAGATTTGTTTCTTATCGACGGATTTTGTTTCTATAACATGTTGTAATGTGGATTAAGAATCCATATAATTGCTAAATCAAATGCATTTCCTGACACATCCAGTAATTAAAAGACTCCAATATACTTAATAATTGGGAGGTGTAGATACCTGGCAAATAGTAATTATTTGATCTCTTTTGGTCAATGATATCTGCCCCTTTAAATAATTGACAGGTGACCCCTTTGCGCGACAATTTGACATTTTTATGGCATGCCGCCTTCAAAATCAATCGCCGCCGACATATTCATAACATGATGTCAGTAGTTGATTAGACACGCTAATCTGGAAACGAGACTCAATTTAGCCGTGGAGAGAACACTGGCTGCTAGTTAAAGTTGTTTAGTGTTTAACGCGAGGAATAGTTACTTGACACTTTTATTCAAAGAAACTTGGTTGTTTTATAAATTATTATCAAAAATATCATGACGCTGATGTTTTATCACTAATTCAACGAGAAAATATATTTTTCAAAAAGAATTATATGATAAAAAATAAAGTTGTAGGTACATATTCCCTATTACGTTAATACAGCGAGCAATCATTTTTCCCGTAGAGCAGTCACGTGACTGGACAGGGGAGGTAACCGAAAAATTCATCGAATTATTGGAAAGGTGTATAAATGCCAGTTCAGTGTTCAGTTTAGATACATGTCATGATGTGGTACAATAATATACCGGTATTTAACAGTTCACTAAAGACATCTCTCCTCTCCTAAAAACGACAAAATTTTTTCACTATAGTAACTTACATGTACTATCTGATTCACTAATATGGCCAAGAACTAAAACTGTTGGTAGATATGATTCTTTATCAATAAGTAGAATAATTGTACTCACGGAAAAGGAGGATACTGGCTGAATATCACATTACAGAGAACACCAAATGGATACTGTATTGTCGAGAGATACTTGGCCCAGGCGAACCAGTTGGGCACTCTCTGGGTGAAAAAACCACCTAAAATAAAAATAAAGATGAGACAACAACTAAACCCTTTACTCCACAGATATGCCTTCATCACATGGGAGAACAGTGTAGATCTAAAACAGATCCAGATCAGCCAGAACATCCCAGTCATCTGATCAGGATCTGCAATGATTTTTGATTCATTAGATTATTACTGACCAAAATGCCACAAGTGCAGACCCAGATAAGATGGCACAGATGTGCTGGCTGATCTGGATCTACACTGGTCCACAGGTACTTGAAACAAACTATTCTTAATGTTCTATATGGGCTATATACTGTAATAAGTATATAGCCCATACAGAACATTAAAAATAGTTTATTTCAAGTATCTGTGCACTGGTCACACATATATATGGTTTTATCACATGGGTGACCAGTGTAGATCCAGATAATGTGGCACATCCATGCCATCTGTTCTGGATCTTCATTGATAGCTTCTTGGTCAGAAATAAAGTAATGAATCCCATGTGAGAAAAAGATGTATATAAATATTATGTAGTAAAGGGGGTATGTGCAGGGTCCGATGCAAGGTTTCCAGAAAGCCGGTTCATTGGGGATATTCTTAGGATAGTTACAACACAATTTTCAACTGTTGAGCCAAAATTCCCCCCCAAAAAATTAAATATTGCTGCCCAAAAGGGGGGTTCAAGCAACCCCACAGAACCCCCTCTGGATCTACGCCTGATGTGGAGCACAGTAGTGAACTTATTAAACTTATACTGTACTACTCTTCTTCTGACAGCCATCGAAGTAATAGCGTTGATCTATGATAATGATATTCAAAAGTGGATAAATACAACAGAGTATGCAACAGTTTAGTTAGCAGCAAACATTTTTCAAAACGAACATATTTACTACCATACCTTCATTTATTTTATAAACTAGCATAACTGGAATCAAGACCAGTATATAACTGACAATAAAAGATTCTGTTAAGAATTGAATCAATATTTATTCGTATTAATGGGGTATGAAAAACATTTGTGTTGTTTAAAATGTATGAACCCAAGGGCTTCATGGCAACATAAAACATCCTAAATATTTTTCATATCCTGATGAACAAAATAAAATGCTGATTCAAGTCTTCTATTTACACTCTTATAGACTCTCAGTTCTTGCCAAAATATTGCTGAGATTTTGTGATTTTAAAGGCTTCTGAATGACTGCTGGAACAGCTGTATTGCCAACAAAGTGAATGACGGCGTGCATTTTATTGCAGCAATTTTTGGTAAAATGTCTGTGCTAGATGATGTCACATGACCAAACATTGTGTGCAGACCAATAGTTTGTGTGCTGTTTTTGTTGTAACCTTGCCGTGATCCAAATGTTTTTCAATGCAAAATGGAAACAGTCTGAAGAATGACTTTTATCATAGCGAAGTGCAAAATGAGTTGAAATAAATGACTTTTAAAAACCTTGTGATATTTACCTATCATGAAGGCACCAAGTGTATATGTGGCAAAACTAGTAAATGCCGGCTTAATCTCACCATTGAAACCCACCCCAATGGCAAATCCAAAAGCCTGAAGAAAGACAGGAATACATTATCACTGTATGACAAATGTCCATTAGGGTTTGATAAGGAGTGCTCCTTAAACCTTTGTTAAGTTTTAGTTAGTTTAAACTCATTAATTTTACATCAACTGTGAAACAAGTTATTCCAACTTTAATATTAATCACGCTTAATGACTGCTTCCTGGGTTGCAAACCAGTACTCACACCAAATGCGGATTGGGCATATGAATCTCATCCCTTGTGAGATTCCAACCCTAAGTCTGTGGATCTGGAGTCCAACACTACCATAGACCACTCTTCTCCGAATGTTCTTTTGAGTCAGTTGCTTTCAGCATTTATGACTATTTTTAAGCTTATGTTGGTTACTTTAAATGATTTGCACTATAAACTGGCGAAATAAAGTTACATAGCAAAAAAGAATTTTAGTTCTTTTTAAGACAAACTAATTTGCATTCTTTGTGATAGTGGTCACCATACATTAAATGATGATGGCTTGTTAATCTCGAACTTAAACTGTAAAAAACAGCAGCGCCACTGGAGACACAACATGAACCCCCGGTAGTAGATCAGCTTCAAGCTATATATATAAATTTTAACATACTAGTATAACTGTTAGATTTTAAATTAATTAACTGAGACGTGAACAGTCTAGATTCAGATGAGACATCACAGATTTACATTAGTTGCCCATGTAATTAAAGGCGTATCCATGGTGTACATTTATTTTTAGAAAAATATGTTGCTATTTATGAAAACAGCCAGTTTTAGCACTGAGTGTTGTTACTGAAATGAGTGTGACATATAGGCTTTGATATACACTGCAGACTCTTTATAATGCGGTATAGTGGGTCCATCATCCCGACTGCATTAATAAGTGAAACCGCGTTATATTTTCTTGCGCAAAATACATGTCCCGATTTTCCTGCGGAAAAATACATGACCCAATTTTCCCGCCAAAAAATACATGACCCAATTTTCCGGCATGTAGTTATATCACAAGTTGTGATTTTCTTCCTGGCTTGGACTTGGTTTACAGTTCAATTAAAAGTTGTTTAAGCCATTAAAGGAAACATTAAAGTCATATTTGAAAACATACAAGTAAATGTACAGGAGGCTCAAAAGTAATGTGACAACTATCTAGAATGTAAAACACGAGTGTATAAAGAACAAGCTATGACTGTATCACTGAGTTCACAATGGCTAACTTGTGATGAACTGTTATACAAAATAATTATATTGTAAATTTAATAAAAACTAAATATTGTAAATAGGTCACCTGGGAAAGGAGCACCTGTAGTAAAATAATTGGATATGTCATGAAGAACTGAGCAACGCCACCTACTCCCGACATGGTAAATACTGTCGTGTACATTAATGTTGGCAAGAGAATGGACAATGGCAAGTCACTGGTAATCTTAGCGATGTAGTACGCAGACAGTCTGTAGGAACCAGCCGCTCTTTCCTTCGATATGACAGCTTTCTCAGAAGGATCTGGAAGAATTCAAGGATTAACAAGAGCAAGTCAACATAGTGTGGCAAATGTCCCCTACTTCATTTCTAAGACTGGGGCTTCATTTCAAACAGGAAAATTTATTTAAGGGTTGAATCAATATTTGATGGGTTTCATTTGGGTATTGAAAACAGTTGGGTAGTTTAAAGTGTGTGAAGCCTAAACACTCATAAATAATCTCATTAATACAGAAATTATTAGAAGAATTTATGATACTTGGGCTTTTTTGAAAGGCTGTTGGGATAGCCACATTGACAACAAAGTGAATGACGGCACATTTTTTCGCAGCAACTCGAGGCAAAACATTGCACAATGTCTAATAAATTATGAATGGTTCTTCTGAAAGCTATGCCTTTAAATGAAATACATCACACTGATTACCATCAGAAATTATGATTTGTTAGATGAATAAGACTTCATCGTGAAGGACAAGTTGAAGTGTCAATATATTGATTTAGAAACCATACAAAGAAAATGGATCTGAGTTATGTCCAACTACTTTACATCTGTTGACATTCTTCATTAACTTTATTATTACCGGTTTTAAGGGCTATATTCATTGCCTGCAATATTGAATTGCCCTGGAGTAACAGTCCTTTGGTCTGTTTAATTCTTTATTGAAATTCTTTTTCGGCCTGATGATCAATTTGTGCTGCTTAACATAGTACATTTTCTCTTTTTCCATTCAAAGCTTAAATTAAAATAACAAAAAATAATTACAAGTAGTAATTTTTATGCATTCACATGCCAAGTCTGACACTAAAAAAAGAACACTGGTAGGGGGTAGGGGACCACCTGTTCTGTTTTACCCATATATTTATTTCTTTTTTCATTCATAGTGAATGTCAGAATAACAAAAAATTATTAACAACATTTTTTTCATTTTTAATAGTGAAGACAGATAGGAGGTATGGTCAGTTGGCGTAGCACTTTCAATTTTCAGGTTTTTTTCGGTCAATTTTATAGCTTATATTTGGTCATCTTCCCAAAGGCAAAACATATACATTTTTCCTAATTAGAGAAGAAAAATTCCCAATTAAATCAATATAAGGTTACCCACGTGATTTTCTAAATAAAATATAATAGCTTGTTGGTTAATGTGGCATCATTTGTTTTTTAATCAAGAATGTATAGATATTATTAAATATGCGTAAAACTTTTTCCCCAATGATGCAAAAAATCTCAATTTATGATAAAATAAAGTGAAAATTCCCAAATCCAGGAGTATAGATCATTTTCTAGAAATGGTGAAACAATGCCCTGAATATGGCTTTTATCCTATTGGTGAACAGGGCCCAAGATCATAAAACTAAGTTTGCAGATCAGTCTCAAATCTCAAGCATCTGATTGGCTGAAATGGCGACTGGAGATTTGAGACTGATCTCCTGATTTAGTTTCATGATCTTGGGACCAGTGCAGATCCAGATAAAGCTGCCTATACGTGCAATCTGATCATTATCTACACTGGTCACTTTTTTGGTCAGGAATATGTTATCAATCATTGATCTTGATCATACTGCATGGATCTGGATCTACACTACACTATTTGCATTTATCTCCATCCCCTGCAGAAAAGGATAAATGTAAATGTAAGAAGAATGCATAATTACTTACATAAAGATATTGCTTCAAAAGCTGGGTTGAATGTCCAGTATGACACAGAAAAGAACAACTAACAAGAGGGTCCAAGGGACCCTGGGTCGCTCACCTGCGAACATCTGTTCAATGGTTCGGACAAAAATTAAGACCACTAGAGTGCGTACAAACTTTTTCTATAATTTGACCTAGTGACCTAGATTTCAAGGTCACATGACCCAGTTTCGAACTTGACCAAGATATCATCGAGATAAACATTCTGACCAAGTTTGAAGAAGATCACATCAAAATTAAGACCGCTAGAGTGCGGACAAGCTTTTTCTACAATTAGACCTAGTGACCTAAATTTCAAGGTTACATGACTCAGTTTCGAACATGACCTAGATATTATTGGAATAAACATTCTGACCAAGTTTGAAGAAGATCTGACAATAATTATGACCACTAGAGTGCTAACAAGCTTTTTCTATAATTTGACCTAGTGACCTAAATTTCAAAGTCACATGACCCAGTTTCGAACTTGACCTAGATATCATTGGGATAAACATTCTGACCAAGTTTGAAGAAGATTAGACTAAAATTACGACCACTTGAGTGCGGACAAGCTTTTTCTATAATTTGACCTAGTGACCTAGATTTCAAGGTCACATGATCCAGTTTCAAACTAGACCTAGATATCATTGGAATAAACATTCTGACCAAGTTTAAAAAAGAACGGACCAAAATTACAACCGCTAGAGTGCAGACTAGCTTTCTTTTAATTTGACCTTGTGACCTAGTTCTAAGGGTCACATGACCCAGTTACGAACTTGACCTAGATATCATTAAGACAAACATTCTGTTCAAGTTTAAAGAAGATTGCACTAAAATTAAGACTGCTAGATTGCGGACAAGCTTTTTCTATAATTTGACCCAGTGACCTAGATTTCAAGGTCATATGACCCAGTTTCGAACCTGACCTAGATATCATTGAGATAAACATTCTGACCAAGTTTGAAGAAGATCGCATCAAAATTTAGACCGCTTGAGTGCAGACAAGCTTTTTCTATAATTTGACCTAGTGACCTAATTTTTTAGGTTACATGACCCAGTTTCGAACATGACCTAGATATTATTGGGATAAACATTCTGACCAAGTTTTAAGAAGATCTGACCAAAAATACGACCACTAGAGTGCGGACAAGCTTTTTCTATAATTTGAACTAGTGACCTAGATTTCAAGGTCACATGACCCAGTTTCGAACTTGACCTAGATATTATTGGGATAAACATTCTGACCAAGTTTGAAGAAGATCGGACCAAAATTACGACCACTAGAGTGCGGACAAGCTTTTTCTATAATTTGACCTAGTGACCTAGATTTCAAGGTCACATGACCCAGTTTCCAACTTGACCTAGATATCATTGGGATTAACATTCTGACCAAGTTTAAAGAAGAACGGACCAAAATTACAACCGCTAGAGTGCAGACAAGCTTTTCCTTTAATTTGACCTAGTGACCTAGTTTTAAGGGTCACATGACCCAGTAACGAACTTGACCTAGATATCATTAAGATAAACATTCTGACCAAGTTTAAAGAAGATTGCACCAAAATTACGACCACTAGAGTGCGGACAAGCTTTTTCTATAATCTGACCTATTGACCTAGATTTCAAGGTCACATGACCCAGTTTTGAACTTGACCTAGATATTATTGGGATAAACATTCTGACCAAGTTTGAAGAAGATCGGACCAAAATTACGACCACTAGAGTGCGGACAAGCTTTTTCTATAATTTGACCTAGTGACCTAGATTTCAAAGTCACATGACCCAGTTTCGAACTTGACCTAGATATCATTGGGATAAACATTCTGACCAAGTTTAAAGAAGAACGGATCAAAATTACAACCGCTAGAGTGCAGACAAGCTTTTTCTTCAATTTGACCTAGTGACCTAGTTTTAAGGGTCACATGACCCAGTTTCGAACTTGACCTAGATATCATTGAGATAAACATTCTGACCAAGTTTGAAGAAGATTGGACCAAAATTCTGTCCGCTAGAGTGCAGACAACAATTGTGAACGGACGGACGGACAGACGGACGGACGGACGGACGACGGACGACGGACGAACCCCCCTCACAAAAGCTCACCCTGTCACTATGTGACAGGTGAGCTAAAAATAGACCAAAATAGATCTGGATCTAAAACTAAAAATAAACCAAAACAATTACATAGTTACAACAGCACTAATGTCACTAATTAAAGAGCACTGTTGATCTCTGGATTAAACGAAACAAGTCCATTATTATAGCTTAAGAAATAGATTAACCTCTCCTGAATATATATTGTAGCAAAAAGAGTAAGTAGGGATAATTAAAAACAAATTGCCGACTGAAAACAGTATAAGACTTGATCAGACTGCACATACAAGTGCTCTATCAAGTAAAATCTTCCTCAGCATAAAAGAATCTTTTATGAACAATGAATGGACTGGTACAGAATGACTGAACAATTAATTCATCAGTTTAATTCAGCAGTTAAGTGTTAAATATGGGATTTATAACATCTGCGCCATCTGATCTAGATCTTCACTGTTCACTGCATGCCATAAAAGTCAGAATTATGGAGTAAATGGTTAACAAAAATCATTTGCTTACCAATCCCATAACATCTCTAACTGTGTTTAGGTTTTGTTCAATCTGCCAGTACAGAACTCCTACAATAAGGGCTATAATAGTCGCCTGCACTATTGAATAGCCCTGGAGTAACAGCCCTTTGGTCTGTTTAAAGCTTCTCCATGACAGCATATAGTACTGTGTCCACCATGATGTCTGCCAGCGACCACAATGTGAACCTGCTTCTTCAATGTTATCATCTGCAAAACAAACACAGAGTGAACCTTTGCCCAAGATCATAAAACTAGAATTGGAGACCTTTCTCAAAGCTAAAGCATCTGATAGCTCAAGAATCTGATTGGCTGAAATGGTGACATGGTCAAGAATCTGAAATAGAGACTAACTCAAGCATGTATTAATGGGCTGAAAAGGTGACTAGTCTCAGATGCTTAAGATTTGAGACTTGTCTCCAATCTTAGTTTTATGATCTTGGGACCATGAAGTCTTTCATCGACCACAATATGAACAGTATCTGCAATGTGATCATCTGCAGCACAAACATCAGCTCTGTTACTGAAGATCAAGATGGTGAAAAAAGATTACTGGGCAAATGCAAACAGTAACCCAACAGTACCTTTTGTCAGAATCAGTGAAAAGCACCAAAATGGAAAAGAACATACTGGATGTTTACTATTTACTACATATATGTAGATACAAATTTTATCATATGAGCAGTGTGGCCTTGTCAGGACCTACACTACTTTTAGATTTATTAGGTTATTTATGACCGACCCAAAAGTGAATAGTGTAGATCCAGACATGACAGAGTCTGATATACCAGCTGATCTAACTGATCTAAATATAAACTGATGGCCCATGTGATAAAATAAGTAACTCATGGGTAAAAGGGTTGACAGTACGTAACCTCTGGACTGGATTAGAGAAGAAGTGATGTCTACGTCTCTGTCAAGGACCACAGCAGCTCCACCATTCTGATTCCTCACCGTAACAACACCGTCTTTGGTCAGTGTATAGCTGGCAGCACCATTCCTGTTACCACTGCCCAGATCCTGTAGTTTGATGTCGTTGGTTTGGATTTCATTTGTTACTGACTTGGGGACAGAATTCACACCTGCTTTAAGCCTACAAATAATTTTTTAATGCTAGTTGATAGCACATTATTTACAGTTTATAAGTTTGTACCTTAATATCTTTAAAACTGTAGCAGTACTCCAAGTCCTAAGGTTATAAAACTGAGCATGGAAACCAGTCTCAAATCTCAAGCATCTGATTGGCTGAAATGGCGACCAGTCGTCATTTCAGCCAATCAGATCCTTGAGATTTGAGACATGGTTTCCATGCTCAGTTTTATAAACTTCAGCCCAAATCACAAGATGTTTGACAGTTTACTCCACATATGTATGTTTTATCTCCTGTTTTATCTCCTGTGCAATCAGTGTAGATCCAGATCAGCCAGCATGTTCATGCAATCTGATCTGGATCAAAACTGGTCGCTCCTTGGTCAGAAAAAACCTTATTAATAAAAACACCAACAGTGTAGATCCTTATCAGATGGTAGATGATCTAGATCTACACTGTTCACCCACAGATAATGTCTAATGTTGTTAACCCTTTCCTCCTTTAAGCCCCGGTCAAACCCGCCGTGCGTCTTTTTTGACCGTACCTGTTCTGCGGAGGTTACATTCGCGGCGTTTCTTTGTCGGATGTGGCAAGAGCAGAGAGGATGCACGTCACACTCATGGTTGCACAAGGTGTGAGTATGTGGCCGGCACGCCACGTCTAGGGGTAAAAGATTGCAAGCATCCTACGTTCCTTAGGTGGTAATTGAATGTATGTGCTTACAACTCAAGATCTCTGTGCGATTTCCATGTCAACATACGGAGGCAGTACTGCTCATGTACAGTGTTCTTACTCGGTCGCCCGTTGTAAGTGGGTGCAAGTGCGGTGAACGTGAGTTTATTTCGGTCACTGTTGGGTGATATATATTAGGACGACCTATCAACACTCTATATATATTTTATATACCACAGAGGTCTGTGCACACACCGTGCATTGTAAGTGCGAAGCATGTACTTGCTCTGTAAGGTCCGCCTGAGTTCTAGCGCATTTTGGACGGTTAAACTGAGGAAGCATGGACCATGCAAAGACTCGCAGAGGTAGTGCCTTATGCCCTCGTGGACGTACAGGGCACACAGGTCACCCCTACTGGTGGTGAATCCGTAGCCCGCACACAGCTTGAACGCAGAGAAAGTTTTGCATGCACCAAAAATGCTATGGCGTCTCTGCGTGCTCCCAAATCCGTACGGAGGCGGTACTCACCACGTACAGATCCCTGAATTTGGTCCACGTTTTTGCACGTAGACAGCACGCACTTGCACGTACGGGCGGGTTGTGACCAGGGCTTTACGCATGTGTGACCAGTGTAGATCCAGATCAACCAGAACATCATTGCTGTCTGATCAGGATCTGCACTTGTCACATTTTGGTCAGAAATAACCCAACAAATCAAAAAGAAAACAGTTTAGATCCTGATCAGACAGCACTGATGTGATGGCTTATCTGGATCTAAACTTTTTGCCCATACAATAAAGCTATGACTATGAAGGAAAGGGTTAAGGGTTTAGAACCATAACCCGATACAACAAATTGGAGTCAAACAGTCAAAAATATCTCATGCACAAAAAGTCATGTACAATTTATGCAGAAAAAATGTCTACATTTCATTGCAATGCAATACTGATTGGTATTTAATTATCAGACACCTTTCTTTTACAAATCCAGGTCCCAACGTTATAAAACTGAGCATGGAAACCAGTCTCAAATTTCAGCCAATCAACTGGTCGGAATTTCAGCCAATCAGATCCTTGAGATTTGAGACTGGTTTTATAACCTTCAGACCAGTACCTTCTATCTTTGGCAGCTGTTAAGATCCTGTCCACTGTTGTTTCATCAGATTTGGCCACCTGCACTGAAAATAATAAAAGCAAAACTGATTTGCAGCTGGGTTCGAACAACATCAGGTCTCAAGTTTATAAACTGCGATTGGAAACCAGTCTCAAATCTCAAGCATCTGATTGGCTGAAATGGCGACCAGTCGACATTTCAGCCAATCAGATGCTTGAGATTTGAGACTGGTTTCTATGCTAAGTTTTATAACCTTGGGCACTGGAGCTAAACTACTCCTGCATATGGCAAAAGGATCGGAGGTACGATTTTCCAAAAGGGGGTTCATTTAAAGCAGTCTTAGGGAATTTACATGATCATTTCCAACTCTGGCCAAAATTGTGGTGTTTTACTTGTATTTGGAATTTTCAAAGAAGATTAAATTTTCATCAAGCTGAAAGCTGAATTTTTTTTTGGCCAATCAAGTTATTAATGTCTTGAATCATCAATATACAAAACAATTTCTCATTTCCATCTGGCATGTGAAAGTACACACTTTAACAATTTGGTGATAATTCATTCGGAAAAAAGTTGGGATAAAACCATGACATATATAAAATTTAGATTGAACATGTACATGTAAGTAGAATAATGCCTTATTTTTAAACTTCATACGACTGTGCCCTAAATTAAAAATTGAATCTGGAGACCTGTCTCAAATTCCAAGCATCAGGCTCCAAGATTATAAAACTGAGAATGGAAACCAGTCTCAAATCTTAGGGTCTGGTTGACTGAAATGGAGTTGTCTCCAAATGCCTGAGATTTGAGACAGGTCTCCAATCTTAGTTTTATTTTTCTCCTGGATACTTCTAAACAGACATGCTTATTACTAATGCTTATACAAAGACTTGGTGCAAAAATGGTACAACTACTTCTTATTCCTTTGGTACTTACCTTTTTTTTTTTACTAAGGTGGAGTTTCTATAATTCCATAACATTGAAGCAATTTCAATTGAGTTCCTGCAAATTCACATAAACTTACAAATGAAGTCTGCTGGATTGAAGTGTGTTTCACAAACCAGACCGAGTTCTTCAAAGAAAGTTAAAGCTGATTTTCCCGGTCCGAAGTAAGCCTCCTAAAAGTGTAAATCAAATGCAAGTTTTTCAGCACTTAATACAATGAAAGTCATGTTTGGGAAGAAAACAGGTTGACCCTTTCCTCCATTGACACACCTTTATTGCATAAGCAAACAGTGTAGATCCAGATCAGCCAGCACATCCGTGCTATCTGATCAGGATCTGCACTGTTTGCTTTTTGATTCGTTAGATTATTTCTGACAAAAATGCGACCCGTGCAGATCCTGATCAGACGGCATGGATGTGCCGGCTGATCATGATCTACACTGGTGGCACATGCGTAAAAATGCGTATTTATGGAGGAAAGGGTTAATCATTATAAATGATAACATATCCCTTTCAAAATAGCCATTTGCTTCACACTAGATGGGTGTTCAGTTGAACACTTGTGTCGCCCTCTGGTGCTATGTCGGAATAAAAATGTACAAAAAGGGGCATAACTCCATCAAAGAATTTGGCATCATCATGAGCGTGTTGTCATAAGCAATATAATTTGAAAGTTTGATGTAAAAATATTAAGAAATGACAAAGTTATAGCCAATGTTAAGTTTTCATGTAAAAATCCAAGTACAAAAAGGGGCATAACTCCATCAAATGTGACCTTGACCTTGAGAATTTGGCATCATCTCGAGCGTGTTTTCATAAGCAATATAATTTGAAAGTTTGATGAAGAAATATTAAGAAATGGCAAAGTTATAGCCAACGTTAAGTTTTCATGACGGACCAACGGACAGACGGACGGACTCCATCAAAGAATTAGGCATTATCATGAGCGTGTTGTCATAAGCAATATAACTTGAAAGTTTGATGTAAAAATATTAAGAAATGACAAAGTTATAGCCAACGTTAAGTTTTCGTGTAAAAATCCAAGTACAAAAAAGGGGCATAACTCCATCAAATATGACCTTGCCTTGAGAATTTGGCATCATCTCGAGCGTGTTGACATAAGCAATATAATTTGAAAGTTTAATGAAAAAATATTAAGAAATGACAAAATTATAGCCAACGTTAAGTTTTCGTGTAAAAATCCAAGTTACAAAAAGGGGCATAACTCCATCAAATGTGACCTTGACCTTGAGAATTTGGCATCATCTCGAGTGATTTGTCATAAGCAATATAATTTGCAAGTTTGATAAAGAAATATTAAGAAATGGCAAAGTTATAGCCAACGTTAAGTTTTCATGATGGACCGACGGACAAAACGGTCCCTATGTATCGCCATTTCTTCGAAAGGGCGACAAAAAAACTCTGTTATTGCATCTGCTTACAGTTAAGGTCCAGATCAGCCAGGATCTTATCAGAATCTAAGCTGTTTGCTCTTAAATTCATTATGTTATTTCTTACTAAGAAGCAACAAGAGTGCCAAACTGACACAAAATACGCCGTCAAAATGCTGATCATCAAAGTTGCGTAACGATCCGATGAAAATTATTCGACTTGGAGAGCAGATACAGCTAATTCAGTTTTTGAACAATTCAAGGGCCATAATTCAGGAGTGCCAGGGGGGATTCGGCAGGTTATAGAACTTGGTCGAGATATTATGCCCACCAACATATTCACCAAGTTTGATAAAGACTGGATGAAAACTGTTTGACTTAGAGAACAGAAACAGTAATTTTGGACAATTCAAGGGCCATAATTCAGGAGTGCCTGGGGGGATTTTGCTGGTTATAGAACTTGGTCGAGATATTATGCCCACCAATATATTCACCAAGTTTGATAAAGACCGGATGAAAACTCTTTGACTTAGAGAGCGTAAACCCTTATTTTGGACAATTCAAGAGCCATAATTCAGGAGTGCCTGGGGGGATTCGGCAGGTTATAGAACTTGGTCGAGATATTATGCCCACCAAAATATTTACCAAGTTTGATAAAGACCGGATGAAAACTCTTTGACTTAGAGAGCGGAAACAGTAATTTTGGACAATTCAAGGGCCATAATTCAGGACTGCCTGGGGGGATTTGGCTGGTTATAGAACTTGGTCGAGATATTATGCCCACCAACATATTCACCAAGTTTGATAAAGACCGGATGAAAACTCTTTCCTTATTTTGGACAATTCAAGGGCCATAATTCAGGAGTGCATGGGGGGATTTGGCTGGTTATAGAACTTGGTCGAGATATTATGTCCACCAACATATTCACCAAGTTTGATAAAGACCGGATGAAAACTCTTTGACTTAGAGAGCGGAAACAGTAATTTTGGACAATTCAAGGGCCATAATTCAGGACTGCCTGGGGGGATTTGGCTGGTTATAAAACTTGGTCGAGATATTATGTCCACCAACATATTCACCAAGTTTGATAAAGACCGGATGAAAACTGTTTGACTTAGAGAACAGAAACAGTAATTTTGGACAATTCAAGGGCCATAATTCAGGAGTGCTTGGGGGGATTAGGCTGGTTATAGAACTTGGTCGAGATATTATGCCCACCAACATATTCACCAAGTTTGATAAAGATCGGATGAAAACTCTTTGACTTAGAGAGCGGAAACCATGTGGACGCCGCCCGCCCGCCCGCCGGCCGCAAGTGTTCCCATAATACGTCCCTTTTTTCAAAAGGGCGTATAAAAAGTGTAGATTAAGATCAGATAGCACGGATGTGGATCTAAACTGGTCACACAAAAAGTCATGCAACAAGCAAATTCATTGAATTTATATCCCCCGCCGAGTACTGGTTGTTACCAACATAACAGCTGAAAACATAGGGCTTTATTTAGATATTTATCATGGCAAAAACAGTGAAAAAAACTTCAGATGGTGAAAAGGGTTGGGCAGCTCACCAGAATATAAGAATGAGACATAAAGTCTTTAAGTTGTTGAAATGAAGAACGCAGTAGTAAAAAAATAGCGCAGTATTTAACTGAAATCCATGCAGAAGATGCAGAGAAGTAGTGCGGAAACGAATACTACTCTATATGCATAGTGCATAACTTATCAAAGGCCATAACTCTGTGTTAAATGGTCAGACCAGAACAAGACAACAATATGGGCATCTTGTCTTGGTATTGATGGTTTCCATAGTTTCATTGAAATCCATCCAGTAGTTGCAGAGAAATAGCAAGGAAACGAAAACTGCTCTACATGCAAAATGCATAACTTATCAAAGGGCCATAACTCTGTGTTAAACGGTCTGAGTGGAACAGGACGACAATATGCCCATCTTCTGTTGGTATTAAAAGGTTTCCAGAAACATTCACTGAAATCCATCCAGCAGTTGCAGAGAAATAGCACAGAAACGAATACTGCTGTATATGCATAATGCATAAGTTATCAAAGGGCCATAACTCTGTGTTAAACAGTCTGACTGGAACAAGACAACAATATGCGCATCTCCTCTTGGTATTGATGGCTCCCAGAAAGTTTCATTGAAATCCATCTGGTAGTTGCAGAGAAATAGCATGGAAACAAATACTGCTCTATATGCATAATGCATAAGTTATCAAAGGGCCATAGCTCTGTGTTAAACAGTCTGACTGGAATGATATGCGCATCTCCTCTGGGTATTGATGGCTCCCAGAAAGTTTCATTGAAATCCATCTGGTAGTTGCAGAGAAATAGCACGGAAACAAATACTGCTCTATATGCATAATGCATAAGTTATCAAAGGGCCATAAGTCTATGTTAAACAGTCTGACCGAAACAAGACTATGACATGCGCATCTCCTCTTGGTATTGATGGCTCCCAAAAAAGTTTCATTGAAATCCATCCAGTAGTTGCAGAGAAATAGTGCAGAAATGAATACTGCTCTATATGCATCGTGCATAAGTTATCAAAGGGCAATAACTCTGTGTTAAACAGTCTGACTGGAACAAGACGACAATATGCGCATCTCCTCTTGGTATTGAAGGTTCTCAGAAAGATTCATTGAAATCCATCCAGTAGTTACAGAGAAATAGCGCAGAAATGAATACTGCTCTATTTGCATCATGCATAAGTTATCAAAGGGCCATAACTCTGTGTTAAAGGGTCTGACCAGAATAAGACCATGATATGCGCATCTCCTCTTGGTACAGATGGTTTCCAGACAGTTTCATTGAAATCCATTCAGTAGTTGCTGAAAAATAGCGCAGAAACAAATACTGCTCTATATGCATAATGCATAAGTTATCAAAGGGCAATAACTCTGTGTTAAACAGTTTGACCAGTACAAAATGACAATATGCGCATCTCCACTTGGTATTGATGGTTTTCAGAAAGTTTCATTGAAATCCATCCAGTAGTTACAGAGAAATAGTGCGGAAACAAAATTTGGACTGACAGCGTGACGGTATGACAGCGTGACGTTATGACAGCGTGACAATGTGACAGCGTGATGTTGTGACAGCATGACAGTGTGACAGCGTGACGGACGGACAACGCCAAAACAATATCCCCCTCCCGATTTCATAACAAAACCCATATATATGGAGTAAAGGGATACGAATGCTTAAGTGTGTTTAGGTTTTAATCTCCTGTTTTAACCCTTTCCTCCATATATATGCATTTTTACGCGTGTGCGACAAGTGTAGATCCAGATCAGCCAGCACATCCATGTCATCTGATCAGGATCTGCATTGGTCGCATTTTGGTCAGAAAAAACCTAACGAATCATAAAGTGCCGGCTGATCTGGATCTACACTGTTTGCCCATGCAATAAAGGTGTATCTATGGATCAAAGGGTTAAGAGATCAACAATCTTCTTAGTCAAAGTGACTACAAAGAATGATTCTACTTTTGAATTTTTTTTAATACCAGTAAACAAACAACATGGTTGTTTCCTTTACTGAGCATGTCAATAATGGATACTTTCTCCAACACACAACATGCACCATTAAACATTTATTTAACTTAACTCGCTTAAAGCCCCAGCCCTAAACTTAAGTAAGAATATACTATTGAAAAATCATATTTGTCCATATAGACTCCAATATATAAGCTCTCTAACAGAACACAAAAGATCCGATTGAATTCTTTCTTATAGACGGGATTTTCAATGATATTGTTAAATTATTGTTAACAAACTTTTAAGAAGCTAAATATAATGGAGCTATACTTAGCACCGAGGAAGAGACCACTTCATGCGCAATCTCGATTTCTGTGACGTTTCGGAAATCCTACTTTCGCTTTTAGTCGCGCGGACCAAATTTATTTTATTAAATTAACATTTTTTTAGCCCGAACTAATGCTGCAAATTTGTGCCTATAGTTCCAAATTCATGTAATATATCATACAAGAGCGGGTTAAATTGAAGTAATGCCGCTTTAATTTTATTAAATGGATTCACTTTTTAAAAAATGTTAGAAAGCCCATTCATTCACTGTTCATTGACTAAATAGTGACTGATGTTGACCTCGATCAGACCACAGGCAGATCAGGGTTTACACTGGTACTGGATCAGGCTCTATACTGGTACCAGATCAGGATCTACACTGGTACCAGAGATAATACCACCTGTGCATAGTGCTCCCATGGTTTACAATGTACTTACTTATGCACATCTTTTGCATCATAAATATTTATTCAGATTTTAATCCTTGCAAAACTCCATTAAAATATCAATTAATCGAATATTAACTTAGTCTAATGAAATCTGTTAGTTTCTTTTGTAATTGTTTGGTTATTATTTATGTATTGTTTAGATTTGTATGCAAGAGTATAATTATTTGGTAAAGCTCATGCAGTAGGACTGTCCAAAAATATCTGCAGAAAAATTAAATTCGGACAGGAAATATAATTATTTATCCAAATTTGATGGTGTTTACAATAATAGATGTAAACCAAAAAAATATTTTCCATAAGTTCCATTACATATACTTTAACTATTAGACCATCTTTGAAATAATGATATTCTACAACACTACTCAAGCTATGTGTTCAGGTTCTAAGATTATAAAACTGAGAATGGAAACCAGTATCAAATCTTAAGGATCTGGCCCCATGATTATAAAACTTTGTTCATGCTCAACTCAATTCTGTGCTCAAACTTAAAATGTCTAAAACATTAACAGTCTTCATAAATCTGTTCAACAGTTGTTGTTGAGAGCAATTTTGTCATATATTCATTTTAAAATGTTTTATTTTATATAATGAAGCCATCAAATTTTCATGCTCAAATTGAGTCGCGAATGAAAAACGTTTTACAACTTCAGCCAATCAGATGCTTGATATTTCATACTGGTTTGATCTCAGTTTTTTTTATCTTCAGCCCAGTTTATAGCCTTACTTGTCCATTAATGAGGAGCAGTATGTTATGAAACATATGATATATCTGACTTGACGGCTGGTGTATTGTGGTGATAATCATCTTGTTATATTGTTCAGCATATTCTTCCATCTTGAGCATCAAGGTCAACGCTGTACTCGAGTCAAGGCCAGATGTTGGTTCCTGTTGAAATAAAACAGGTTGCCTTTTACTTCATGAATAAAAGAGTTAATAGTGGGGTTTACTGTAAACAAGATACCACCAGTGGCGAAGGTTATAAAACTGCACATTAAAACCAGTCTCAAATCTCAAGCATCTGATTGGCTAAAATAGTGACTGGTTGCCATTTCAGCAAATCAGATGCTTGAGATTTGAGACTGGTTTCTGATCTCAGTTTTATAACCTTCAACCCTGATTTAGATCTATGCATTGACAAAGTATCAAGAGGGCCAAATGGTTCAAAACTACTCAACTTAAATCTAGTAAGAAAAAAACAAAACAGTTTAGTAATGATCATATGGAACTTTTATTTAACAGTTTGATAATATTGTTTTA
Source organism: Corbicula japonica (assembly GCA_038501625.1). NCBI lineage: Eukaryota > Metazoa > Mollusca > Bivalvia > Venerida > Cyrenidae > Corbicula > Corbicula japonica. The sequence goes on from JAZAYU010000033.1 coordinate 757,906, forward strand.
TTTTTTAATCCAGCTAAAATCAAATGGCAAAAAAGGGCAAATAAATACCAATTATGAAAATTGTATAAGAGTTCTATACCTATGGGGAAAAATGTTTATTAAATGTTATTTGAATATTTTTTTATTAGCTTACGTCCATAAGAAGAATATCTGGATCTGTTAACAGCTCACATGCTATACTGGCCCGTTTCTTCTCCCCTCCGGACAGACCTCGTACAAATACATCACCAATCACTGAAATACATTATCATTAAATTCCACTCTGAGTCTGACACTTGTGTATCTGCAGATTTGTGAAAATACCGTATAATGTTTTTTATTCGCGAGCATAATATTTTCGCTATTTTCCGGATCGTCGTAAATTCGCGAAATTAATAAACGCCAAAATTTCCCAACTTAATTTTCGCGGTAGGGATAATTTCACAGTTTCAAAATTTGTTGCATATACTATGTTTACAAACAATGCAGATGAGCATTATTTAATAAGCTGTTTGAAAAGGTAGCCCCAGCGGGCTAAAGGTTAACTATCGCTTCATAACTTCTATAGGCCTTTCTGTCAATAAAAACATAATCACCATTGTTATTTAAACGGATGTCAATTATGCTACGGGCAATTTGGTTTATAACAGTTTGATTACCACTGTTAAATGCACAGCTTTCATGCCATAGCAAACATTTCTTTAAATAATACTTAATTTTTACAAGTACTTTTGCAGGTACAGGATTACAATTACAAGAACTATAGCAATAAGAATGGCCTAAAAAAAGTGAAAACGCGAAAATTTATTTCTGCGGGCGAAAAATTCGCTAAAATTACAACCAAGAAAATTTTAATTATGGCAAAATCGCGAAAATTTTCGATCGCGAAAATAACCCATTAAACAGTATTGTGTTTTATTAAATATTTACATCACAGGAAAAAGTGTCTTAGGTAAACTTTTTTTACACTTACAAGTATGAATATTCCTTAAGAAAATTTAAAAATAAAATAAAAACCACTTATCTGATCTATTTCTAAAAACAGTTCAAGATACAGTGACTGTTCGGCAATTTCTTGTCTAAATGTCAACTAAACCTACCAATGAACAATTTTTTAATTTCAAAATAAAATGCAACAGCATATTTGAAAACAAGGAAAGAGTGATTTAATCATAATTGTGACGTAAGTCTTTTAATGTATTATTTTACTAGCTTAGTTTCTTTTTCTATTGCTAGATAAGAGAATTTATTGAACTTTAAAATTGATGTGAAATTCTTTACTTTCTAAGCAATGTGCACGTCATTCACCCTTTCCTCCATATATATACCTTAATTGCGAGGGTGAACATGCCGTCTGATCAGGACCTAAACTGTTCGCTTTTTGATTTGTTAGGATATCTCTCACACTTAATGTCGCACATGCGCAAAAATGCGTACATATGGAGGAAAGGGTTAATAAAATGTACAATATGTGGTTGGTATGAAATTTTGTGCATTTGAAAAAAAAAAGCAAAAAGAGCGTATCATGACCTCTTATGGGATCTCTAATTGATGGATCTGTCTATCAACTAAAATTAATCCCAAATATCTTCCATTTCTTCATCTGATCGGGATCTACAGTGTTCACTTTGTGATTAATTCTAAAGGTTATTACTGACAAAGAAGCAAACAGTGTAGATCATGATCAGATGGCACAAATGTGCTGGATGATCTGGATCTACACTGTTGCACATACAATACAACCCCTTATATCACGGTATGTACCCAGATAATGAGAATCGCGGATAACGATAGATTGTGAGAATAATGATAGATCGCCAGGTCAGAGAAAACAGCATGGAGAGGTTAGTTATTGTATGAATTTCATGTTATTGTGATCTAATACTTATCTTTTGCGATAGATAACAATCAAGCGATGTCCTAACCTTCCTCTCATACCCACAAATTTGGAATCAGCCGTCTGATAAAGTAAAAAACAGGAAAATGATCAAGCAACATCCCAGATTTATACAAGAAACTACATATTATGCCCATTTAAAATATATTTAAACATGTTTTTTTGTAAACGAAACCGCTGTTATCAAAGCCCAAACATCCACAATCAATATGAGCATATTCCTTAACAAACATCTTTTTTCTGAGGCACCTGAAGCAAACTGGATAACGAGGATTCGCCTAGAAAAAGTCAATGGATAATGTAAATTCATGACTGGATAATGGTATAGTTTCCCTTATTTCAACCTTAATACTGTTTATTCTATGCTTTTTTGCATGTTCCATATCTTTCCGCAAACTGCTATCTTTATGAAACAATACCACCAGCCCTACTGACAAGATAAATGACCCATTTATCTAAATGATCTTTCGAAATAGCCTAAATTTCTTTCTGTCCCGAAGGCATCAACTAAGAACTAATCCAAAGCCTCTTAACACCAGGGTTAAGCGAATCTGAATTTGGTGGTGATAAATACATTAGTTAATTACTATAACTATTATGGTCTAAGATATGTATTCACGAAATGGGAGCCAACCGTTATACATAATAATGCTTTTGAGTTTGGCGTCCTTTGCCAATTGGGAAGTTACTGTTTAAAAAACTGTATCAATTAAGTAGCATGATTTAGTTGTGGTTTATATTAATTGTGCCAATATGCAAAACTTATAATTGACTGAAAGAGCGAATTTCGCAGAAATTTTAGTCTAATAAGTACATTTCAATTGTCATAATCTGGTGTTAGAGAAATTTATTGCGTGAGTAATGCTTAACATCTTAGGATTTAAATTTAAATTTACTCTTACATTGATTGCGTAACAATATTACATGTTTTATTCTTTGTTTACAAGTCTTCTACAGTTTATTTTTTCATATCTTAACACCTTTGTTTGCGTTGTGATACGTAACACGTCACCTTCATATTATCTTTTAGACAAAATCTGCGATATACATATGTATATAAAAGCATACAAAAGTAACTATTGTGTATACATGAGACCGGATATTTGAAAATTATGTAAGAAGATAATACGAAGTGCTGTTGTAATATCGCGAAACAACAATGCTAGATCGCTTTGACGATGCCAGTTTGCGAAAGTACGATGTGAGGACGCGAAAGTACGATGCAAGAGCGCGATAATAATATAATATTGTGTTTTCATGGACTTGTTGGTCTAAGGGCTGGACATCGAAAACATGAAAACAGGAGGCAAGAACGCGAAACATCGATGCTTGGTTGCGAAAGTGTAGCTCACATTGTTTCGTTGTTTCGTGTTCTCACCTAAGATGTCGACATGGCTAAACAACGATGGCCTCAACGAACACCTGAAATGCCTTTTATCATGGTTGAACTTTAATTTGATTAAAGCTACGACCAAAAGCTCAAAAGTATAATGAAAAGATACAGATGTTTTGTAATGATCATAGTGGATAGCAAAATGGACTGAATACAAGAATTATTAAAATAAAATAACGTTATCTGATCATTTAAATTAAGAGCAACATGAAAACTCCACCATTATCCAGTTCATAAATATTTGAATTTCTCATTATCAACCGAGCGAATCCCCATTATCCAATTTGCTTCAGGTGCCCCAGAAAAAAGGTGTTTGTTAAGGAAAATACTCATGCTACTGGCTCAAGCGGGGTGACTTATTGATTGTTGATGTTTGGGCTTTGATAACAGCAGAGTTGTTTACAAAAAACATGCTTAAATATATTTTAAATGGGCATTATATGTAGTTTTTTGTAGAAATCTGGGATGTTGCGTGATCATTTTCCTGTTTTCCTCTTTATCTGACGGCCGATTCCGAATGGGTATGAGAGGAAGGTTAGGTCATCGCTTGATTGTTATCTATCGCAATAACGATCTGTAATTATTCTCACAATCTATCGTTATCCGCGATTCTCATTATCTGGGTACATACCGTGTATATATAGAGAGTAAAGTGTAAAACTCAAACAGTGCAGATACACTGTTGATGTGTAGCTGACCTTTACTGGTTGTCATTTCTATAAAAGATGTCAAATTCTGAATAAACATGTCTCAGGGCATCAACTTGTTATAGTTACCGGTATTAAGGCACTTTTTCATATCGAGTGATTCCACAATGTTGTCAATCTTCTGTCTTTTCTCCTCTTCCGACATGGACTGTGGTAGGCGTATTCTGGCAGTAAACTGGAATACAATGTGATGCATCATGGGGAAACAAGGCTAACGAACTTTGCCATATAGTCAGATCCTGGTCAAACTGCAAACTAACATATCTTAACTGTTTTCTAGATGCATTGACCTGTTACTCCATAGAAACACGTTTTATCCCATGTGCAAACAGATCAGCCAGCACATCCATCTGATTAGGATCTGCACTGCTCACTTAATGGTCAGAAATAACCTAATGAATCAAAAACAGTGTATATGTGCCAGCTGATCTGGATCTACACAGTTTGCACATGCCAAAAAGGTGTATATATGGAGAAAAGGGTTTAGAATGCTTCTCTGTCAGAATGGTAATTAAAGTACCAGTAGACCCTGATCAGACTATGTGAATGCATAGACTGATCTGTGTTAACATTTGTCTCATAGGCCATTTGCCCCATTTTGCCACCAAATTGAGCACTGATAATGTTTTATAATTATAGAAAAACAGATTGTTGATTTTACCCTTTATTCCATAGATAAACCATTATTGCATGGGTAAACAGTGTAGATCCAGATCAGCTGACACATCTGCTGTTAGATTCATTAGGTTATTTCTGACAAAGAAGAGACCAGTACAGATCCATATCAGACAGCATGGATGTGCCGGCTGTTCTGGACCTACACTTGATGCACACCCATTAAAAGGCATATATATAGAGTAAAGGTTTAAAATAAATCCTTAGTACATATATTACCACAATTGTCTTTCAGACAGCTATTCAGACATTAAATTCAAAACATTATTTGTACTAACTCAATCTAAAGAAGTTTAATCAACATACATATAATGTTTCCCACAGAGTGAGCTGAGAGAAAAAGACATCTTGTTGTTGGACAAAGGCCAGTCTACGCCGTAACTTCTTCCCAAACTTGTGTCCGTTCAGTGTAACATTTCCGTTTGTGGCTTTGAGGCGCCCAGATATTACATTCAGAAGAGTTGTCTTCCCTGAGCCTGAAGATTATACAATATGTAACAGCACAGCTCCAAGAAAAAAATTATATATAAACCTGCAACTGGAGACCAGTCTGCAAACTTCAAACTAACCAATAAACAGCTAGGCTTAAGTCATTAAACTGGAAACCAGTCTCAAATCATGATTATAAAACTGATTTTCATCCTCGACTCAATACTGCATTCAAAATTAAAATGTCTGAAATTAACAGCATTCATAAAATAAGAAATAAATATCTGTTCTTCAGGTGTTATTGGGGTCATTTATTTCATATTTTTAGTTTAAAATGTTTTATTTTAGATAATGTAAGGGAGACAAGACATCAAATTCTCATGCTCAAATCCAGTTGAGCATGAAAATATTTTATAATCATGAGGCCTGATACTTAAGATTTGAGAATTGTCTCCAATTTTAGTTTTATGATTTCAAGTACTAGTTTTTGAGACTGTTCTCCAATCTCACATTTTGTGACCTTGGACAAAGTCCTCTGGACCATAAATGTTTCACTCATATTACGGTGAATTCAAGCAGTCAAATATTGGTCAACACTTAAATTAATTTTGCATGACATTTCACACCAATTTAACAAAGTTGAAAAGTTTTTTCATGTAGTAAATCAATTAATAACTCACCTGTGGGTCCTAGCACAGCTAGGAGTTCCCCGCTATTGGCCTGAACCAGGATGCTATCAAGAATTGTCCGGTCACCAACTTTGACTGTGACATCATTAACATGAAGCTCTGTGAAGCGGGCTGTTGTCTGCATTATTACCACGTCTCAGTCAGTTGATCTTGCATGGCTCATTGTTAACTCTGCAAAAAAACTATTGAGTTATATTATTTTTGCAATTTTCAATTAACCATTTTTCAGAGTGTTAATGGTCAATTCCCTTTGATTGGGGATAATTCACCACCCAATAACCATTGTTACTGGTGAAAATAGTTAGTTCTCTGCTGATTGCCCTCCAAAGATACACCAGACTGCAGACAGTTAAGATCCAGATCAGCTGCCACATCCTTGCCATCTGATCAGGATCTAAACTATTAGCTTTTTGATTCATTAGGTTATTTCTGACCATAATGGGACCAGTGCAGATCCCAATCAGACGGCACAGATGTGCCGGCTGATCTGGATCTACGAGGTGTGTTCTTAAAGTTCGTGGACAGCCTCATAGTTCAATCAATTTTAAAGTTAATGTTATAAAATATATATCATTTGATATGATTTTCTTCATATGTTACAAAATATTTAATATTTTGGCATAAACTGATGGACCGAAAATATACCCGTCGTTATGGTAACACACCAAAGAATTTACAGGGCACTTTGAAAAAAAAAGCCAATAAATCTTAGTTTCTTGAAATACCTTTCTAACATAACGTCAAAAAACGCGCGAAATGTAGCAACAATAATTTTTGCCGTCATTCTTGTTCATTTTGACGTCAATTGTTCAGTTGACGAGCCGTTATAACGGAAACGCATATCAAGCAACACAGCATGGCTACACCGTTGAAAATTGAACACCGTTGCGTCATCAAGTTCTGCGTCAATGCGAACATGACACCAACTGATACTCTTAAATTTATGCAGAAAGCAGATTCTAATGTATCCAGAAGTCTTGTGTTTGGCTGGCACAAGAAGTTTAGAGACGGACTGGAACACGTCAGTGGCAGACCACGCACCGGGCGCCCTGGGCGTAGCGAACAAGACGTCAGGAGGATTCGCGATGCCATAAGTGAAGACAGGCGGAGATCGGTACGCGAGATCAGTGACATGACGGGTATCTGCGTTAATGTTGTTTACCGAACATTGACAGAAACCCTTAATATGAACAAGGTGTGTGCTTGGTGGGTGCCAAGACTACTTCAACAAGACCAGACAGCAGCGCGTGTCAGGCTCTCCAGATCATTCCTCAACCGCTACGACCGCGAAGGAGACCAGTTCCTGCACCGGGTTGTCACGATGGACGAAACGTGGCTTTACCTATATGAGCCTGAATCAAAGCAACAATCAATGGTCTGGAAGCACCCAGGATCTCCACCACCTAAGAAGGCGAGAACATGCAAGTCATCCGGGAAGTTTATGTTCATGTTTTTCATGGATGCGCACGGGCTGATCTTGCAGCATGCGGTACCACAGGGAATCACGGTCAACGCTGCCTACTATCAGAAGGTATGATGCCCGGTTTTTAAAACAGTATGTTTTAACAACTGTTATGAATTGGTGTTATTTAAAATCAAAAGTTATTCGCTAAAATCAGTTTCAAACACTCGTTAGACAAAAATACAAATTTTAAAAATGTTAAATCAATTAAAAAATAATCATGTTCTTTCCATTGTTTAGGTTATTCGTCGAGATCTAACAAAGGCCCTCAGACGTAAACGTCCCAGCATGGAAATCGAGGAAATCATATACCACCATGACAACGCCCCATCCCATCGAGCAACTGACACACTGGAGACGATCGACTTCCTCGGCATGGAGCGACTTGAGCACGCCCCGTATAGCCCGGACCTTGCGCCGATGGATTTCGCGCTCTTTCCGCGTTTGAAGAGCGAGCTACGTGGGCAGCGTTTTGAGGATTTGGATGAGCTTTGCTTGTCCGTGTGCACTGTGATTGGTGGCTACGAGAAAGGCTGGTTTAGGGACACTTTCAATAAGTGGGTAGCACGTCACTGTAAATGTGTTAACTGTGACGGCGAGTATTTTGAAAAAATGTGACGTTAACGTCGTGTGATAGACAAAAATGACGTTAAACTGCCGCGTATGGGCGTTAGTTGTTATACTTGTTTTATTGTGATATTTCTATAGTTTTATGTATTTTTGTAAAAATTTCATTGTAATTAGAAGATGCTTTGCTGATTTCAACGATATAAAATATTTTGAAATCGGATAAAAATTAGTTTGTTTTTCTTACTTGTCCACGAACTTTACGAACACACCTCGTATAATGGTCGCACATGCGTAAAAATGCACATACATGGAGGACGGGGATAGTTATAACTCATGACTATAGTTCTTGGTTCAAGTACTATGGATATTGCCAAAAACTAAAGTACCGACCGAACACAATAATTCTTGGCATTAACCATCGTTAACTGACGAGAACTAAGGTTTCCACCAATAAATAATTATATAGTAATCAGACCTAGGGTAATCGTAATCAGTAATTGTAATTAGATGTAATGATTATATTGTTTCCAAGTAATCAGATGTAATGATTACATAGGCTAAATCTGATTAAAATTACTGTAATTTAATCAAATACTCAAGAAAACTTGCCTGTAATAATGATTAATTTCAGATTACATTCTGATAACATGCAAATATATTGAGGCTTATTTTAAGAATAAACAAGTTTAAAATTAAACAGATAGTAATGAAATAAACAACATGCTTCTCTGAATAAGTCTACATCACAATTGCAAGGGTGCAAGTTAGGAATTCTGAAAAATCTGAAATCCTGAAAATTTGTCAATTTTTATAGGGAAAAATAAAGAAAATCAACCATTTTTAGACACACAAAAACCTGAATTTCAGGCATATGCCTGAAAACTTTCACCCATACAATTGAGCAAACCAACAATCTATCCACCAATAGTTTAAATTATGATTTAGAGGGCTATACCAAGCCTCTTAAAATGTAATATCATGAAAACTTAGCAAAATGTAAGCTTGTATTATGTAACTTTACATATTTATTGCTATTCAAAAACCTTTAAAAGATTGCATGAAGTTCATTTATTCAATAGTGTACATATTTAAATGTGTTCATTGAAGTTCTTTAGAATGTATAGACAATTATGTTCTTTGTAAAATTAATTAGAGATATGTTTCTAAATCTTCAATATGAATTGGTGTGCACATGTAATCAAAATTTAATCTGATTACTTTACCAAAATAATTGTAATTTAATCATTACATTTCAAAAATAAAGAAATTGTAATTTAATCATTACTTTAAATTAGCAAAGTAATTGTAATTTAACCATTACATTTTCCCAAGTAATCTCCTCAGGTCTGATAGTAATCTGAATTATTGTGCAATTGGCATAGTCATTTTTCATAGTCGGTTTAAAAGCTCCTGGGTGGTTATGTTGTTTCATTGTACAGTCTTGCTGACTCAAAATTTCAAATTAAATCTTATTTGAAAATCCATATAGTTTTTTTTTTACCGGTGTAAGATAGAAATATATTTCACCGAGTGAGCTCCGGAATTTGTATTTTCACGAGTGGCGAAGCCATGAGTGAAAATACATAATTCCAGAGTTCACGAGTGAAATATATTTCTGTCTTTCACTGGTAAAAACAAATTTTCTTTTTATTTTATGCTTTTAGAGCAAAATTTGCGTGAATTTGACAGAAAAGTTGCAAGAAATGGCGCCAAAACCGCTTGCTTATGATGTGACGTCATGACGTCAAATATACAAATTTTAGCCCGTTTTCTAAATGTTCTCATTTGGTATGTTATATGCGTTTGGGTACCAACGCGAAAAAATCAATGAAAATAAAAATGATATTCCACTGTTTGAAAACAGTGAAATACCACTTTTATTTCAGCGGGAAAATTCTATAATTCACTGAAAAGCATAAAATAAATAATATTCTCATATCAGATCTGTTTAAAAATCAAAATGACCATGGACCAAAACAAATGATCAGGAGTGCAATATACAGGTCCGAGTTTAGTTTTATGACACTTAGCTGTTGTTGTACATGTGTGCCTAAGGCATCGTGTCACTGAACATGTTCTTGTAATCTCTCAATAAACAGGAAATTTGGGAGCCTGTGGTAGACCAAGTTTCTTAATATTAATTAATGTAATTGTAAAATCCATTCTAAATTCAGTTAAATTTAGGTTTCATTAAATTATCTTATTCCAAAGTTTTTAAATCCGAGATTTTGCCTGAAAATCCTAAGATCTGGAGAAGAACCTTACACTCTGGAGATTTCAGTTAAAATCCTGAGATTTGGCAGGTTTGCGGACATTTTATCTTCTTTCTACATCATTTCCGTAACACGTAAATATTCATGTAATGCGACTTAGACTAATGTCTTAAATTGACTATGGCTGACATTTTTATAAAAGTTAATAGTTATGTTTATAATAACATGAATACGTATTCTTGATTTCGAAATTACCATTTTATTCCGTTTTCCGGTACCGATTGTACTTTGGTCAGGGGGTTGCCGATAATGGCAATGTATAGAGGGTATTGAGAAAAAACATGTTTTACAATTAAATAATTTAAATCCAGTACTGATGAAAGAAATATACGAATGATTACAGTTAATGTAAATTTTTAACATAATATGTTTGGTCGAAATAAAAAAGTAAACATAATAAGAACGCTTAATGGGCGTTGAATACAATGGCCATACATCGCTGAATTCATCCGTTTACCTCCAATTTAGAGAGATCATGTAACATAAAATATATTTCTTGAAGTAAAAGCATTTTATCAGAAAAACTCGAGACGCTTATATATGTGTCTGTGGCAAATATACAGTAATATGTAATCAACATTGTCTTTGTTTTCATATAAGACTTCCTGATTAAAGTGCAACCACATCTTTGATTGTTTTACGCTTTTCACAGTCAAATCTTGCCAACTAGACTTTATAAGCCTGTAATATTCGGACATTTGTAAAACTGGAATTTATTATGCTTCATCATAATTTATCATAAGCTTTAAGACGATACGGTGATCATGTCCATTCATTCTGTTAGCAATGACACTGTTAAATGCTAGTCCTATAAATATGACGTCGTAAATGCTTATTTATCATTTTTTTATTTTATGGCAATTACGACGTCATATCGCGTAATGCAGTTTTCCTGTCGCATGTTCAGACCGATTTTCAGTAGGGACAATTATCTAAGTTATCTGCAAATTTACAACATGACAGGCCTAAATATAGCAATATTTCATTAATATTACTATTCTTGCTTCAGACACAAACATTACTTACATTATCCAATTTTAAACTACAATAATCCATTTTAATGTCCACCACAGTATTTTTGTATATGCGGCTCTCAGCCGTGTAGACATTGCTCGATTCTGATTGGCTCATGTAAATCATGCAACCACCTCATGTTATACAGTACTAATTGGACGAATTACAAATAAATAGATGTTTTTTTATAATATAAATCATACTTCCCCATAAAATTGGACAGAAATATATATTTTCTTGATAATTAAAGTTAAATTACAATAGTTTGATTGTTTTTCTTACTGTTTAAAGGACATAACCTGACTATTGAAAATATTATTTTCGTCTACGAAATTTTTACGCAACTGTCAATCGGCAATATGTCAAGTGAAAGTTCTGCATACATAGTACTTGAAAATAATTTCTTACCGGATTTAATTCATGTTTACTGATGATTTGATGCATAAAGGTGAATCTTGTTATATATTTTCAGTGTCTAATCATTTAAAGCTGAGATTATGACTTTCTGTAAACTTTTTGTTAAAACTAAATATGCGACACGTTTTTGATGCATCGCGTTTTAGATTTAACGCTTGCCAATAAATGAAAATTATAAAATGTCCAAATATTAAATGTTAAAGAAGCATGCGTTCCTCTAAATATTTGGAGTATGTTAAATGCCCCCCTCACAAGTCGATTTAGGATAATAAAACCAATATTTTCGTACCTAAACGTGGAGTACTACGAATGCGCACAACAATTTGAAAGAACTCTATTTTTGACATTGCAGAGGTGAAAGACCCAGAATGGGCATCCGAATATGAGCTTATCCGAAATACAATTTCTAAATGCAAATGTTAAAACTTGCAATTGTTTGTTTTCTTTCATTACCTGTGATGAACAGCATCTACACATTTTGAAAAAAATAATTCCGCTGCTGGTTTTTAGTTTTAAATCATTAATTGATAAAAATTTATGTTCGTAAATAAACGGCTGCTTTTGTTTATGAAATTCTCATCACCTCCCTACGAATTTGCTATCACCTCCCTCTGGAATAAAGTAAACTTTTTGCGAAAAGAAAGCAGTTTAACGCAATGTACGCGACATTTTGTTTTCATTTCTTAGTTTCTTATTCTGATTTCAGTCGAACCATCTAGCCTGGTGGCAATGGGCAAAGATGTTATCAATCATCCTATCAAATGTTGACAGTAGTTATGCGGCCAGCCTCTTAGTGTGTGAAGTATGCGTGAAGTAATAAATCCACACCTATTTAGAGGTCCTTTTCTGGCCAGTATATCAGTAGAGCTATATAGGCTTAAAAGAGAGCTCTAGTATCAAGTTTGGTCAATTTCAGCTAATTAATGAGCGATCTGTATCACGAGATGCAACTTCAATCACCCAGAACACAAAATATCCCCGTTTTCGAAAAAAATCAAATTTAGGATAGAGAGAAATATGGTTTTCGAAAACGGGGATATTTGTGGGTGATTGTTGTTATATCTCTTGATACAGATCGCCCATTTATTAGCTGAAATTGACCAAACTTGATACTAGAGCTCTGTTTTAAGCCTATATAGCTCTACTGACATACTGGCCAGAAAAGGACCTCTAAACAGGCGTCTGTGATAAATATCTGTAATAAATAAGGTCCATATCTTTCACTAGAAAAAAAACCAAGGCTACTTTGCAATAAGATGCTAAAAAGAACTAAATAATTGTTATGTAATTTTATAACACGTATGCTATGGAATACAGGGAAACCAAGAATGCCGGTATATGATAAACATTCTCATTTCTGTAATTTTAACATACGAAATCTGATTATTTTCATTGTATCAAGTGCAAAAGAGCGATTTAGCAGAGGTTCTTCTAGATTCTAATGTCTCCCAGTTTAGGTCGTCGAGCATGGTCGTCACACTGTCGTAAGGGGAATATTGACCGTTTCCAACCGGCTGCTCTCCGTTGGATCATTTCAATTTTGTTAATGTTACACTGTGTGTGTGGTGACCAAACAGTAGACGCATATTCTAGTTGCGGTCTAACTAGTGATTTACATGTTGAAAGTTGGCGAATTTTCTGTTGTTTTATTTAAGGTAGATTTCTTCGTTAAGAACCCAATAGTTTTATTTGCACTTTGATTCTGTCAATGTGCTGATTCCATGATTGGTCACTTGAAATGTCAATGCCTAGATATTTTGCACTTGGTACTACCTCTAAAGTGTGTCCATGTAATTTATAACCAACTTGATTTTCTTTTTATTCCTAGTTATGATTAATACGTACTTGACAATTACCAGGGTTAAATTCCATTTCCCACAACTTTTCCCAAGCTTCTAGTGTCTGTAAATCCTTCTGTAACCTAAGGCAGTCTTCATTATTTGTGATGACCAGGTAAACTGCAGTATCGTCAGCAAAAAGGCGAACTTGGGATTTAATATGATTGGGTATGTCATTTATTTTAAGTAGAAAAAGGAGGGCGCCGAGTACTGAGCCATGGGGCACCCCTGATGTTACTGGTACTTCCTTGGAATTTACACCATCAAGGAGTACTGTTGGCGATCTGTACTGAAAAGGTGGGGCGATGGGAGTATAACACATGGCAATCATGGCGCAACGAAGAACGAATTTGCAGTGTGAGGAATGTTCCAAATGGTTGTTCTCGATGGAAGTGCTTACCAGACATGCTTGTTGTCTAAATGCAAGTAAGTTATATAAAAATGAAACCTTTTATGTTTAAAACACGTTCGTTACGTAGTTTGGGTGAAAATAAACCCCTCCGAATCAGACCATAGCTTATAACTTTTGGCCTGTAATATCCCACAGGTATTCGTGACTAATCCTAAAGTTGGCATCGATTATATAAATGGGATTTCCCTGCAATGTACCAGGTTGTATTACAAGATGGTTTGTATAGTAGATTTTGTGGGAATTAAAGTCACAAACAAATACAAGTAAAAATATTTGAGAATATGTACTGCGGGATCAAATTCTAAAGATATTTAAATACATTACAATTTATCTTAACGTACAAAAATAATCTTATTCCAAACTTCTTAGAATAAATGAAACATTTTTCGAGAAGAATTTTTGCATGTTATGACATATTCAGCAAAATCATCTGCTTGCTCAATATCAAACAATGATGAAACAATGTTTTGCTGTACTTGAACATTACAGAGGGCGATACACATATTCAGAAAACACGTACATCATCTCCTCACGCCATAACGAATTGTGTAATAAAAGGAAAATTTTTCTTTCGTCCAATACTAATGCGATTATGTACACGTTAATAGAAACAAAAAGTATTTACCTTGAAATATGTCTACTACAATGTTTTGTATAATGGAAACCTTTGGTCATGGAGTTAGTCTACGTTGTCTTCATTGAGACATTTGTATTTCAGCTTGTATTTTGAACTTATTATTCCAATTTAACCATCTTTCTTCTATAATTATGTTTTCATATACCAAGAAGGAGCAGTGTTCATTTTAAAACGGTCTCATGTCGTGTAACAGTATACTAATCACATAAAAAAATCACCATTAACTGAATGGTAGTGAATTTCCAAACCACTTGTTATGCCAAAAAGGGTTTTAAGGGCTTACCACACTCCTCCCAAGCACGTTCATCGATAAAAAGAAAATTATCAAAATCTCAATAACGGCAAAATGTCGTTAAATGAAACTTTGTATGTTATTAATGTATCTTTATTTGCAGATGGTAAGACACGTTAGAACAGTAGAGAAAAATAGCGAGATGTAATAATTCCCTCAACTTCTATTTACATAAATTTACAAAACTGAACAAAACAAAACATCATTTTAAATGCCCACATGAGTAATATGATACTGGCAACAATTTATTGTGCCCTCGTGACTTACATATGTAAACAATACGAGATATTAGTAAAAGTGTGTTTGACCTTCAATTTCCTGGTCGCTTCCTGGTCGCGTTAACGGATGACAATCACTGATTTCTCTTTTAGTAGTTGAAAGTTTTTTTTACAAAGTACACACAATTTTCTTGTCAGTATCATTGCGCTCACGTGGGAATTTAAAATTATGTTTTGTACGCTTAGTTGTTGTGAATTTATGTAAATAGAATTTTTAGGTCTAGTTTTTTTCTTTACTTTTCTAACGTGTCTTACTGTATGCAAAATAAAGATACACTAGTAATATTCATTTGTGCAAAGTTTCATTGAACGGCAATTTGCCATTATTGAGATTTTGATAAGTTTCTTTTTATCGATGAACGTGATTGGGAGAAGTGTGGTAAGCCCTAAATACAATTTAGATTTCTAATCAATTGTTTTGATCGTGTCCAAAGCATCTTTTATCACCTCGCAGTAATTTCACCGCCTAATTTTCTCTGTCATTTTTTCCATTAAACACTTAGATACAAATTACATGTATAGTTAAATAATGAATCTTTTATTATAGGTCATATAATCTGACATCCATTTATTTAAAGATTTTCTCGCTGAAATAATTTAACGAACTCTACTCTATTTTTTTTCGTAAATGAATTGATAGATGTTTTAAAAGGTTTGCTTGGCTGCCAAGTAGTCATCTCAGCAAATCAGATGCTTGAGATTTGCGATTGGTCTCCAGATTAAGTTTGTACACAGATTGATCTGGCTCTATACTGGTCGCAATTATGACAAACGCAGTGCTTTTACAGGATTAACTTGACACCTGACATCAGTATAAATATTAATCACCACAAATGGTTGGAAATATATTTCTTTGATCTTTAATACTATTTTATTTTTCTTTATCACTTCAAAAGTACTCATGAACGTACCTGTAGATAGGATTAAGTACCTATATCATTAAGATAAATGTTTCTCACAATAATCTCATTAATACAAAATGTTTACAACGATTTGTTTTATTTAAAAGGGGGTGTATACATCTTTATATTGTTAAACATTTTAATGTTGGATCTACTTTAAGAATCAAAATGCAAGAGACATACAAATGTATGTAGTCCATTTTCTTAACGATTTAACCTGTAAGAGGTTAATTTAGAGCCTGGGCTGAAGGTTATAAAACTGAGTTTGGAAACCAGTCTCAAATCTCAAGGATCTGATTGGTTGAAATGGCGACTGGTCACCATTTCAGCCAATCAGATGCTTGAGATTTGAGACTGGTTTCCATGCTCAGTTTTATAACCTTGGGCACTGATCGGCCTGCGCTTCATTGCCCTTTGGGGGTCCATACATATTTAGTCAATAATTCGGTTAAGGAATTACTGTAAGACACTTGTATTAACAATTTATTGTATTGACTAGTCAGTGGGGGTGGAGGGAGCGGGGGCTAGATTAAAAAAAAACTAAGATTGGAAACCAGTCTCACGTTGGTTAAAATGGAGACTAGATTTCGTTTCAGCCAATCAGAAGCTTCACATTTTAGGCTGGTCTCCAGTTGTAGTTTGATGATAATGGTCACAGAATTGTCAGTAACATAAATTCGGCGCTCTAAGGAATTGAAAAAAGGAGGGCTTATAATACAGCACTAAACACCTTATTTAAATTCAGTGTGTAAATGTATTATCTTGTATTATGTATATAATGCAAAAAGATCAATTTAATATTTCAACAATTAAAAGTAGGTACATAAAAAACAATACATAAATATCATCAGTAATCATCATTGAGTAAAATATTATAACAATTTGAAATATTTTTACCGTAGTTAACTTCAGAAATTAAGATTTGAAAATGACTACCCATGGTTTTGAGATATGACCAGAGAGCAAAAAGACATAATATAAAATGAAGTTATAAACATTGCTACATCTGAAAGATGTTAACCTTAATAGATAAATCTACTTTAACACTGCAATGATGTCTGCAATTATTGTATAATTGTACTGTTCATCATAACTGAGTAAGAGCAAAAGATGGCAGATTTAATAAGGGTTTAAAGTACCGTGTGTAACGGAAAACAAGGCCATACCCCTAAATTTAATTTCTAATTAAGATATTTTCAACATAAAATGTTTCTCACATAGCTAATAGGATCCTATTTAATAGGCAAACATGTATTTTAAAATAAAGAAATTATGGGGTGGGCCGTGTTTTCCGTTTCCGACTTAATTTTAGTCAAAACGGCCCATCTTTAAGACAAAAATTATTTGTCTTCCAGTAAAAATATTTTCAAAATAATTCTTTTATAGCCAAGAGGGTTACCTTTAAGATGCAAAAAGAATTTTGAAGATATCTTAAGAAATAAAAAAGTAAAGGGGTAGGGCCGTGTTTTCCTTTTGGGCCGTATATATACTGTATTTTACGGCCGGGCCGTGTTTTAAACCTGTCCGTATGTGAATTCCTCAAAACGCATTGTGTCGTCACCGGTCTCAAAATGCCTCAAAACGTCACGTGACCCGAACTTGTTTTTGTTTTTTTTCTTAACATGATATATGTCGAAATGTTTGTTTTCTATAACATATTTTAACTTTTAACCTAAACATTAACAATTTATTTAGTATTTTTTTTAGGTAAAATTACGTTTTCACCGGGCAAAAACGATAACTACCGCCGCGACCACGGTGGCGATATAGACCGAAGCTAATTAGGGGAAGACTTGTTTTTAAAGTAAAGTTGAAACAACCCTCACGCCTTGCAGAATCACTGGGCTATATATAAGTACTTTTTTCCGCAGTCATTAGAAGAGGATGAAAAATCACAGACAAATGATGATAAGAGGACATTTCATAACAGGTAAATACTTGTATTTTAAATTTATTGTTAAAAGCTAGGTACACTGATATGGAAATACTTGCATTATAAATAGAGTGTTAAAACTATTTTATCTCAACATCATCTTAATGGAATCAGTACATGTATAAAAAAATTTCTTAAGAGAAAAAATAGGGGATGTTGAAATAAGTTAATATGTTTCAAACTTTCTCCGATTTCTCAAAAGTAAAAAATGCAACTGTTTGGTGCGCATAATAATTTTACTTTAACAATAAAGTGTACTGCGGTCTTTAAGACGACACATTTTGCTCAATTATTTCGATGATAATACTTATGTTGGAACACATCTACGACCCTGATGGTAAAATAGCATGTTTTATTTAAAAAACAACAACGACGTTAATATAATTATTAATTAACTTTATTTCAATATAAAGAACGTGCTCAGTTTTTTAAGTGTTTTTGTTGCACAGAATAACTAGGGTCAGACTATGTAAGATTGTAACATAGCTTGTGATTGGTCAGTTTAGTCAATTTGAGACAAAGTTCAGTTTTAGTAGAACGATTCAGATATATAATCTCTAGTGGTCTCCGGTCTCCATGACGATACAAATACTCTGCCGGACAAAAGATTTTTCAAAACCACCAGTCTACAACATCTGCTTCTGCAAGTGATTGACATTTTCTGTCGTGGGAACGTTGGTGAAAATTACACTAATTTTTATATTTAAGAATTGATGATTCTGGTGACGATCATGTCCCGCAGCCTGATGTTGGAGTTTTCAAGCCAAGACAGCAATACATTCGAGGAGTCATCAACAGGAAATTCTTTTATGTCAACTACATATAGAACAGACAGAATTCCAGAGGCGTTCAAAAGTATCTCTCCGTATACAGATTCTGATAAAAGTTCACAAGCATTCTCTAGCAACAAACTCGAGCTGTACCCCAACCATAACGGTAACGCAGGAAACGACCTAGCAGGAAAGGCAGTGGCTTCATCTACGGAAACTTTACCAACACATTACACAACATCTGATCCCCCAAAAGAGACCAATAAGCCGATAACGGGACTTATCTCTAAGGTAACTGAGTTAACTACTTCCACAGTGAATGATTTTAATTTTACAAGTTTCCAAAACAATCTTCATTCAAATATGCCAACGTCTTCGAGCTCTTTGTCGCAGGGCATCTATTCTACTGCAACAAGTCCAGTAGTTTCGATTTCAGAAAATCAACCTTCCGACAAAGACGATGTGTTTCTTGGCCTCACTTCTACAGAAATGTTCAATAGGCAGACACTGCCGATAATTAATGATGCAGACGTTTCAGGTTGCCATACAAACAACCTTCAGGAAGCCGAGGAATGTTCTGGCGTCAACATCCCAAGGGTGCCAAAAGCTGCAATGGAATTACAGTACAACATCACTGCTACAACATGTGAAGGAAGTATATGCCTCGAAGACAGAACAACAAGGAACTGTTACTGTGATGATAACTGTTACTTCTATGGTGACTGCTGTTACACTATGATAGAGAAACTTGCAGAAGAGAGCAACGCAACGCACAGCGTCGAGGCGTTAATAGATATAAAAGCAAAAGAATTGGAAAATACAACTGATATGTTTCGAAAAGAGCTCGTATCGTGTATTAAGGGAGAAAATGATGATTATGGTTTCTTTATGGTGAGCAAATGTGACAGCTCACTGGGAGAAATCTACAGAGAACAATGCAATACGAAGATATCATCCATCTACAATACTTTACCGGTTGATTATCTCGGGAAAACGGGACAGTTAGTAACTTTTAAAAACGTATTTTGCGCTTTATGTAATGGTGTATCAGAGAAAGACATAGAATCTTGGAAGATTCGTGTTTTGTGCGAATCCACAGCCCAAGTTCAGATTACAGAAAATATGACTGTAGATGAAATTAGCCGAATTACTGGTTGCAGAGTGCAGCCCGTTTCAGCCAGAGAAGAGCTTTTAAGGCGCTGTTACTCAGAAGATACATTCTTTAAAAAATGTACCAATAATGAAGATTGGACAGAAAGATCTCTATGTGAAGCCTATATTTACCCTTTGAGTGAAGCGACTTTAGTTATTACCACACCCGAAAATGTTTATAGGAATCCACATTGTGCCGCATGTTCTACTAATAATTCTGACGTTACAGACATGACATGCGTTGAACTCATGCGAGGACAAAAAGAAAATGGCATAGCTGACTTTGACAAAACACGCCCAAAACCCATTGATCTGCAAGTAATATTTGACTTCCAACCGGATCAAGGTCTCGTTGCTAAAGTACATTGTGGATACGATAAGGAGTGCGCAGCTAATCATGTTTATGATTGCGTTACCGAAACATGTAAAGCGAGTTTTTGTCCGATAGGACAAAACCCCGTCGATGGCACATGCATATCCGAAAGTTCAGAATTTGATAGCAGTATTTCTATCATAACATATCTGCCAAAAGATTTATCCGAAACAACAAACAATGGCTACAGTATAATTTTAGAGGTAACGTTTGAACTGGATGTTGACGATGACGATTACGTGAACATGATGGCCACTGAACTCTTAGATAATGTCTATGTCTTTCTTGACAGCAGATCATATTCATCTGCCCGAATGGAGGGGTGTTTGTGCATTCTAGTCAATCTTGTCAATATAAGTAGATTTTACTTCGCTGAACAGATACTTAAGGACATGTACGCCCTCCTACCAAGTCATGAAATACAAGTCAGTTTACGTAATTATGAAGATTTGAATCTCCTTCAATGCACCGATGGTGATCTATTAGTTGATAATAATATTGTGTTATTCTACAAACTTAGTACAGGTGTAATGTTTCATGTACCTTCATTACAAACGGAAGTTCCCGGGGCTCACTTTAATTGGCGAATTATATTCGATAAAACTACCGGCATGGTAGTTGTAAAACTTGCAGCAACATGTTTCAAGAGACATTTCATTAACTGCTCCATGGTTGAATTTGGTATGGATGAAGTCGTTGAACGGAACGAGTCTCTAGTTCTTATTAATGGCGGACTTGTACTTAACAAGA
Organism: Corbicula japonica; assembly: GCA_038501625.1. NCBI lineage: Eukaryota > Metazoa > Mollusca > Bivalvia > Venerida > Cyrenidae > Corbicula > Corbicula japonica. The sequence goes on from JAZAYU010000033.1 coordinate 778,748, forward strand.
ACGAGTTTTTGATAGAAAATGATAAGCTATATGTGTGTTTTAATGCCCTTTTGAATTATCAAGGATTTATCAGTATTTTTGAATACATGTACATGGATAGGCACAGAATACTTTCTATTGTGACGTCGTCTATATCCATAATTTCTGTAATAGTTATCATAATGTTTCATATTTGCACGAAACGTTTCCGGAACATTCACGGACTCAATATCACAGCATTGTCGTTTATTATCCTCGCCATACACGGTCACCTGATTGGTCAATCATCTGTTGTTTCAAGGACCAGTTGTATCGTGTACGCAGTCTCTTTACATTTCTTTGTTCTCTGCATGTTTGTTTGGCTGTCTGTTATTGGTTACGACATGACACGACTGATTTCTGAGAACCAGATCTTGTCTCGGTCGGATCCAGTCAAACGCTTTGTGATATACTTTATCGTGTCAATTGTGATTCCAGTTTTCTTGGTGGTCGTTAGTGGGTCACTAGAGTTCACAAATTCTTCATTCAAACCGGCTTATGGAAGAGACGTGTGTTGGTTGACCAATGGTAAAGCGATAATTGCTTTTGTTATTGCTCCAATAGCGGTGTCACTGATTTTAAATGTTCTGTTCTTCTGTACCATTGTATTTGGTCTAATGAGGAGATCTAAACAAACAACAATGGTTCGGAAGTCAGTTCAGAGGGTGTTCTTCTTTGTATATTTGAAACTTACAATAATCCTCGGGTTAACATGGATTACTGGCATTATTGGTGGTTTTGTCAGACAGGATTGGTTATGGATGGTCCACATGGTGTTGAATGGGCTCCAGGGTTTAAGTCTTCTGGCATGCTCTGTTGTCAATGCCCGTGTGGTAAGGAAACTGCGCACGACCTTTAAACTTTCACGCGTAGTTTCGGAAAACGATACGGTCACCACTACAAATTTTAATTAAGTGAAGTAGATTCTTATTTTATAGCGGGAAAATATTGACAGTGATTTGATATGTCAACAACCAATGTATTTACATGTATTTTACTTAAAGTGTGTGGTGTGTGCGGAGGAGTGCGTGCATGCGTGCGTTCGTGAGCGTGTGTGTGCTCATATTTTTTTTCTTAGTGGGTGATAAAGCTAAAACAATATCAGTTCAACTTTTACTAGTATGTCAAATAGAGTAACAGGTATTGTTAAAATTTTCTCAACTTATGTGTTCGCCCGTATCCGTTTTATCCTTTCAATCATGAATACGTATTTGCTTTATAATCATCCATGTATTGTCACGTATGTTGTGCAATTAATATTGTCTGTTTCTAAGAGATTAAAAAGTACTTGATAATGTGTCGTACTGTTTTGACTAAAAATGACAACTAAGTAATAACAAGAAATATCTTTAAAAAAAAGATAAACGGCGTTGATGGAAAATATTTTTATATATAAGAAAGAAAAAAATAAAGAGCGTGCAAAAATTTCGTCTGGTGAAAATACGTCGATTAAAGAAGAATGTCTAACATTAACTGTACATTTATTCAGTTTCAATAAAAATACCTCTTGTGGAGTTAGTACTAATGACGAATAAATGTTATTAAAATACAATAAATGAAAATAATAACAACTTGTTAAAACAGCCAAATCTACCAACTTTTACGTAAATTAACTTTAAAAAAAGTGTACCTCCCGAGTATTGAACCCAGAGCCTCCGCTTGAGAGGCGAGTGTGATAACCACTACACCAGCTACTCTATCAAAATTCTATTTAGTTCAGTTCAGTCCCTTGTTTTCTCCTTCATTTATCAGTCTTTTATCCGTGAAACATATCCGCGGGTCATGGAGTTGTCGAAAGATATTAATATTGAAGGTTCTATGATCACCGTCATATACAAACCAATGTTTGGCATTGATAAAATTTGGTACTTTTTGTTTGTGTAAATACCGAATTCGAGTTGGTAAGAAGCACGTGTTCACATCGTTTACAGTGAAATACAAGCGTTCATTTTAATGATTTTGAACAAACAGATAAATATTTTGAGAAAAAAAACTACACAATTTTCGAATAACCAGGTTTTCATGGACAATCAGTTATAATATTAGTTTTTTGAATATTAATATGGACTATTTGAAGATTATCTTTTTATTTTAACGTTCTTACATGTCCATATAATATATATATATATTATTCAATTAAACAAACCCGTCCAACCCCCTAGCCAACATCATTTTCAAGATTTTAAGCACTGCTGTACATCTTGTACTTGTTGTAGGATCATGTAAGGAGGGTTGGATCCCAAGGTTATAAAACAAAGAATAGAAACCAGTTTCAAATCTCAAGCATCTGATTGGCTGAAATGGCGATCAGACACCATTTTAGCCAATCAAATGCCTAAGATTTAGGACTGGTTTCCTATCTTAGTTTTATAACTTCAGGCAAGATTTCAAGGAAGGAGGTTCTTTTGGGGCATTCTTAGAACATTTACATGATAATTACAAATGTTCTGGCAAAAATTCCCCATGACAATTAAATATTGCTGTTCAAGCAACTCCACTGAACTCCCTCTGGACTGAAGGTTATAAAACTGAGATTGGAAACCAGTCTCAAATCTCAAGCATCTGATTGGCTGAAATGGCGACTGTTCAAGCAACTCCACTGAACTCCCTCTGGACTGAAGGTTATAAAACTGAGATTAGAAACCAGTCTCAAATCTCAAGCATCTGATTGGCTGAAATGGCGACTGGTCTTGAGATTTGAGACTGGTTTCCATGCTCAGTTTTATAACCTTGGGTACTGGAGTCACCCCTGATGAGTTATACATAAAATGAACACAAACTACAGAGATAACTTTTAATTAGCCAACAAGATCTGTTGACAAATTCTACCACATGGAATAGAAGGAGAACTGTTTACATGCATTATATGGTAACATTACATGGCTTTACACTACAGGAATCTAAAATGGCAAAATGAGTGTACCGCATGATCACCAAGCAATATAGTCAAATTTTATAAAATACCAGTCATGTTATTATGCAATATTCAAACATAAACAAATATATTTACGATATTGCATGCAAATAAGTTTTACCACCTTCCAACACAGTTAACACATTTATCTGAAAGCATACCATTCATTTATAACCACCTGAATAAAAACAAATAAAAATGATACAACTATTTCATTTTAGCAGACTTTTTGTCTAGAATCTTTAAATGACATCCAAACATATGCATAGTAATGCAAATATTACTTCACACTAAAAATTATTCTGTTCATATTTGTTTTGACAACGTAATTCACAACATTACTCAATATGAAATATTTATGAAAGACTTTCATAAAAGGAAAAAAACAAATCACAAAATGTCTGTTCAAACTGAATAAAAAAATCAATAACTAAAATTTTAACTGCAGCTACAATGTTCTATTGACCATAATCCCATATTAGTTATGAACAGCCAAATTCACCCTTTACTCCATTAGATATGGCTTCTATCCATGGGCAAAGTATAGATCCAGATCAGCTGGCACATTTGTGTCATTTGATCAGGATTTAAACTGATTGATGTTTGATTCATTAAGTTATTTCTGACAAAAAGTGAACAGTGTAGATCCAGATCAGATGGCACAGATGTGCAAGCTGATCTGGATCTACACTGTTCACACATGCTAGAAAAGCCTATATATGGAGTAGGGGGTTAAGTATATTTCTTACTTGGAATGTTATTTAACTACCTAAAAACAGTCTCACAAGAAATGACTGTCCGATATAAAAAATAAATTCCTGGTAAAATCATAAGCAGTAGGTACCTGGATAAGAGCTGCTGTTACGGCTCGCAACAGTTGTTTTTCAAGTTAACATCAATTTATAAAACACCTGTTAGAATGTATACATCATTCAGTTTCAGTTGGAGATATATTAAATCATCCTTTAACCATTGACTTGAGATACACCTTTATTGCTTGGGAGATCAGTGTAGATCCAGATCAACCAGCCCATTCATGCTGTGTGACCAAGATGTATGCTGTTCAATTTTAGATTCACTAGGTTATTTTTGACCAAGATGCGAACTGTGTAGATCCAAATAAGATGGCAAAGACGTGCCCGCTGATCTGAATCTACACTGTTTGCACATGCAGTAAAATGCGTATATATTGAGTATAGGGTCCAATGGTGTAGATCAACAACATTAAATTCAATGACATTTTGGCAAATTGCTGATTTTATGATACAAATATGAACATGACAATGTTTCACATAGACCCAGATGGAACATTTTGGTAGAGTGGCTCTCTCGCATGATTATCTCATTTCTTCATATATACATGTTTCATCACATATGGAATCATTCTTGCTGAATCAACTGAGTGTCATACCAAGATCTACTCTGCTTCTTGATCAGATATAACCTTATGAATAAAAAGCAAGCAGTTTAGATCCTGGTCAAATGGTAAAGATGTGCCAGCTGATCTGGTTCTGCACTGTTCTTTTTTTATTAATTAGGTAATTTCTGATAAAAAAAAGCAACAAGTGCAGATCTCGATCAGATGGCACAAATGTGCAGGCTGATTTGGATGCACACTGTCTATGCAATAAGTGTGTATATATGGAGAAAAGGGTAGATAGCTCTTGGTCACATGCTGCTTGAGCTGCTTGAGGGTTCAGCTTTCCCCTTTCAACATTATAGCCATCTTGTGATATGTTCAAATAGGTAACTGACAATGATGCTGGTAATGCTACAAAGTCTAGAAAAATAAAAGACAAGTTGAATTTGTAGTTTAACCCTTTATTCCATACATATGGAATTTATTTCTTTTGCTTCTAGTGTAGATCCAGATCAGTTGGCACCATCTAAACTGTTAGCTTTTTGGTCAGAAATAACCTAAATGAATAAACTAGACTGTGTCCACAGGACACTCAGTCTGATGCCCCCACTGCTGCAATAACATTTCTTACAAAATTTTGTACCAGGTATTAACAACATGTGGTGATCATGATTAGTAAATGAGGAGTAAGTGCCACAAAATTTAATAACTAACATAAACAAAAGGCCATAACTGTGGTGAAAATTGTTGCAAGACAATGTCCTTTACAACAATCTTCACATCATGTCTAATCATCTGTGCAAGTTTGAAAGAAATCAGCCAATTAGAAAATGTGAAGTTGATGCCACAAAATTTTGTAAGAGAAATAAACAAAGGGCCATAACTGTGGTAAAAATGGCAGCAGAAAAAAATCTTTTTTTTATGATCATCTACCCAGCCATCTTGATCATGTGTGCAAGTTAGAAAGAAATCTGTCCAAAAGTAAATGAGGAGTTGATGCCGGAAGATATTATTACTGAAAAAAACAAAGGGCCATAACTCTGGTAAAAATAGTCGCAGGAGAAAATCCTTTCTTCACGATCATCTACACATCCTGCTTCATCATCTGTGCATGTTTGCAAGGAATCTGCCCTGTAGTTTAGGAGGAGTTGATGCCACAAGATTTAATTGCTGAAATTAACAAAGGCCTATAACTCTGGTAAAAATGGTCGCAGGAAAAAATCCTTTCTTTATGATCATCTACACATCCTGCTTTATCATCTGTGCAAGTTCGCAAGAAATCTGCCTTATAGTTTTGGAGGAGTTGATGCCACAAGATTTAATTACAGAGATTAACAAAGGGCCATAACTCTGGTAAAAATGGTCGCAGGAAAAAATCCTTTCTTTACGATCATCTACACATCCTGCTTCATCATCTGTGCAAGTTCGCAAGAAATCTGCCTTATAGTTTTGGAGGAGTTGACCCCACAAGATTTAATTAATGAATATAACAAAGGGCCATAACTCTGGTAAAAATGGTCGCAGGAAGAAATCCTTTCTTCACGATTATCTACACATCCTGCTTCATCATCTGTGCAAGTTTGCAAGAAATCTGCCTTGTAGTTTTGGAGGAGTTGATGCCACAAGATTTAATTACTGAAATTAACAAAGGGCCATAACTCTGGTAAAAATGGTCGCAGGAAAAAATCCTTTCTTTAGGATCATCTACACATCCTGCTTCATCATCTGTGCAAGTTCGCAAGAAATCTGCCTTATAGTTATGGAGGAGTTGACGCCACAAGATTTAATTAATGAATATAACAAAGGGCCACAACTCTGGTAAAAATGGTCGCAGGAAGAAATCCTTTCTTCACGATTATCTACACATCCTGCTTCATCATCTGTGCAAGTTTGCAAGAAATCTGCCTCGTAGTTTAGGAGGAGTTGACGCCACAAGATTTTATAACTGAAATTAACAAAGGGCCATAACTCTGGTAAAAATGGTCGCAGGAAAAAATCCTTTCTTTACAATCATCTACACATCCTGCTTGATCATCTGTGCAAGTTTGAAAGAAATCCGCCTTATAGTTTAGGAGGAGTTGATGCCACAAGATTTGGGGACGTATGGACGTACGGATGTACGGACGGACGAGTGCAACTCTATATGCCTTCCACTTTGTGGGGGCATAAAAATCGAAGGCAATGATGTGCCGGCCGATCTGGCTCTACAGTGTTTGCCCATTCCATAAAAGTCTTTTCTATGCTGTAAAGGGTTAACAGAAATTTAGAAAAATGTTCATGAAGATAATATGTTATGATACCCAAACCAAATAAAGGAAATATAAATATATAACAAATAAAAAATAAAACAGAATAAAAATATAATGTTATAAAGAATGTAACTATATTTGGATTTCATGATGTTTGGAATGCTAACTTAAACAAAAATCCAACAGAATCATTGCACAAAATAATTTTTAACCCTTTCCTCCATATACACACTTTTTTTTGCATGTGCGACCAGTGTAGATCCAGATCAGCCAGCACATCCCTGCCATCTGATCAGGATCTGCACTGGTCAGAAATAACCTAATAAATCAAATAGTGAACAGTGCAGATCCTGATCAGGTGGATGTGCTGGCTGATCTGGATCTACACTGTTTGCCCATGCTATAAAGGTGTGTCTATGGAGGAAAGGGTTAAATAAAACAACCCATTGTCCTTCCTCCTTTCTTTCGCCTTTTTCAAATACCACTGTCTTTGGTTATAAGAATGTTATCAAGACTTTTTTAATATACCACTGTCTTTGGTTATAAGAATGTTATTAAGCCTTTTTCAAATACCACTGTCTTTGGTTATAAGAATGTTATTAAGCCTTTTTCAAATACCACTGTCTTTGGTTAGAAGAATGTTATTAAGCCTTTTTTAAATACCACTGTCTTTGGTTAGAAGAATGTTATTAAGCCTTTTTTAAATACCACTGTCTTTGGTTAGAAGAATGTTATTAAGCCTTTTTTAAATACCACTGTCTTTGGTTAGAAGAATGTTATTAAGCCTTTCCTCTATATATACACCTTTTTTTGCATTTGCCAACAGTGTAGATCAAGATCAGCTGGCATGTCCACGCTATCTGATCAGGATCTGCAATGTTGGCTTTTTTTCAGTCAGAAATAACATATTATTATATAATAAAGCGAACAGTACAGATCCTGAACAGATGGTATGGATGTGCTGGCTGATCTGGATCTACACTGTTTGCCCAAGCATTAAAGATGTATATATGGAGGAAAGGCTTAATGACAACATGTTAATCTATCTAAATGTTGTGTATGATTAATGGAATTCTGGTCATAATGATTGGAAATGAATAAAAAATACTTCAACAATCAACTCTAAGAAATCTTTGTGCTAATGCTCTAATTTCATGAAACTATTATTTTATGGTGTCCATTGAAATGCCTACTAGTATCAGTGAATACTACCTTTATATTTATACAGCTTTTAGTGTATGGATGAATGTTATTTACTGATTTGTTTTGTTACCTATTTAATCAGTACTGAAAATATCTGAGTAGCAGAAGTGAATTTGTATAGAAGAAATCATAAAATAAAAGGAAATTTGTTGTTTCAAAGAAAAATAACTTTTCACTTGTCATAATGGTTGTATTAGACAGCACAAGTTTTTTTCTACAATAACTCTTGTCTCCACATATACACCTATATGGCATGGGCAAACAGTGTAGATCCAGATCAGCCATGCCCTCCAAACAGGATCTGCACAGTTTCAGATTTAATAGATCATTTCTGAGCCAAAAGCAAAAAGTGCAGATTCTGATCAGATGGCATGGACGTGCCACTGATCAGGATCTGCAGAATCCTTTTTTTCCAGATCTACAATTGTCGCACATGCAATAAAATGCGTGTATATATGGAGTAAAGGGATATCAAACAACTGACATGACAATAAGATCCTTAGCATCAGATATTGTCAGAGCCTGGCTAGCAACTTAAATTGGAGCTTGTCAAAACATCAATTTGTCATCTGAATAACAATGATGCATATTATACAACTAGAGACCAACCTCCAACTAGGACAGACAGTAATTGGTTGGAAATAGTACTCTTCAAACTGACCAATCAAAAGCATGAGTTCTGCATCTGTAATCCAGTCACTGACAGCTGATTGGTTAAAATGGTCTCTGAAGTAACAAATATTAAGACAAAGTTCAGAGACTGTTCTCTAATCTCTGACAGTTGATTTGTTTGAAGTGATTGAATCTCCAAACTCACCAATTACACGCAAGAGGATTGAGACTGGTCTTAAATTTCAGTTTAATAGTGTTGTACCAAATTAACAGAAGCTGGACCCAATACTATAATACTGAGATTGGAGACTGGTCTCAAAAATCTAGCTTTTGATTGGTCAATTTAGAAACTGGTCTAAATTTCAACCAATCAGATGCTTGAGATCTGAGACTGGTCTACAGTTTCAGCCTTACGAACATGGGTCCTGGAGAATCCACAACAATAACAATAACAACCTTAACAAATATTTGTACAAGCAAACATTCAACTTTCATATTAAAACCATAAACATTTGATAAAATTATAAATAGCACGAGATAAACAGTTAGTGAAAGACAATGAACTGAAACTTAACTACCGGTATATATTTTCATCACAACCTAACAGAATTTTTATCATATCAGGAAACAATAAGTATTCTAACAGTTGATGCTTAGTTCTAGAGACATGTAACACTTGTACACTTAGTCACTAAACTTAATGAAAAACATCATGCTCAAAGCTAGAGGTAGCAAGCTAAAGGTACTATCCCTTTACTCCATATATATGCCTTTTATCACATAGGTGACCAGTTTTGATCCAACATCTTTGTCATCTGATCCGGATCTACAATGTTTGCTGTTTATTCAGAAATAACCTAATGAATCTAAAAGCAACAGCTTAGATACTGATCAGATGGCACATATGTTCCAGTTGATCTGGATATAAACATTTCGTGATAAAAGCCCAGTTATGTATGGAGTTAAGGGCTATATGGATAAGAACAATCAATATAAAGACACAAGATCATTTTTCACTTTTTAAACTGGATACTTTCTTAAAGACTGTCATAAAGCTTCTGAAATGGACGTAACTTTCTTTGCATTTTGGGTATTAATATCAAAGTTGTTACAGTGTTTTGCACATTGCCTGTTAACAGTGCAGACCCTGATCTATCTGCTTGTAAGGGTCTACATGTGTCTCAATTCCATTAAATGGTAGCCACTTTGAACTTTCATAGTACAATGGAAACTCACTACTGAGGTTTGCTTACAAGATTTTCATTATAGATAATTTCAGATAATTTTTATAATTGTATTTCATTCACAATGTTGGAGATAGATGTAGAAAAAGTCAAAAAGGAACAAAACTGCAACTGAAGACCAGTCTAATATCCCAGATAACAGACACATTCTGGTAAGTAAGTGAACCAAACTGAGATCTGAGACTGGTTTCCATTCTCAGTTTTATAACCTTACCAAAACCTCCATACATGTATTTACAACCTAATGCCTACAGAAATATTGCTAATATATAACTTAAGACACATGAGAACACATAGGTAGGAAATTAAAACAAGACTGGAGAAAGATTGCACCAGAGAAGTTGACAAACTTCAAAATAAACATAAATGTGCTTCTTTGTTTTCAAGACTAACACAGTTTAATAATGTTTTATATGGCATCAAGGTCCCATAATTATGTAAATGAAGCAAGGGCATGTAATCTAAGATCCGAGTCTCTATTCTAATGCTAACTAGATGTTTTTTGTGAAAAACGCATGTCTCCCCCCTGCGCCGCCCACCCCCCTGCGCCCAGACCCGTGACCTTGACCTCTGACCTACTGATCCCATAATCAATAGGGTTCTTCTACTCAATAAGGGCTATTACCCTATTAAGTTTGAATGTTCTGGGTCAAGCGGTACTCCAGTTATTGACCGGATACGGTTTTTACTCTTTGGGGTCCCTGTTACCTTGACCTTTGACCTACTGACCCCAAAATCAATAGGAGTCCTCTACTCAATAAGGACATCCATCGTATGAAGTTTGAATGGTCTGGGTAAAATAGAACTCCTATTATTGAGTGGAAACGGTTTTCACTCTTCAGGCCCCTGTGACCTTGACCTTTGACCTACTGACCCCAAAATCAATAGGGTTCTTCTAATCAAAAAGGGCTATCACCCTATGAATTTTGAAGGCTGTGGGTCAAACAGTACTCCAGTTATTGAGTGGAAACGTTTTTCACTCTTCAGGCCCCTGTGACCATGACCTTTGACCTACTGACCCCAAAATCAGTAGGGTTCTTCTACTCAATAAGGGCTATCACCCTATGAAGTTTGAAGGCTCTGGGTAAAAGGGTACTCAAATTATTGAGCGGGAACGGTTTTCACTCTTCGGGTCACTGTGACCTTGACCTTTGACCTACTGACCCCAAAATCAATAGGGTTCTTCTACTCAATAAGGGCTGTCATCCTATGAAGTTTGAAGGCTCTGGGTCAAAAGGTACTGGAGTTATTGAGCGGAAACGGTTTTCACTCTTCGGGTCACTGTGACCTTGACCTTTGACCTACTGACCCCAAAATCAATAGGGTTCTTCTACTCAATAAGGGCTATCACCCTATGAAGTTTGGAGGCTCTGGGTCAAAGGGTACTCGAGTTATTGAGCAGAAACGGTTTTCACTCTTTGGGTCACTGTGACCTTGACCTTTGACCTACTGACCCCAAAATCAAAAGGGTTCTTCTACTCAATAAGGGCTATCACCCTTTGAAGTTTGAAGGCTCTGGGTCAAAGGGTACTCGAGTTATTGAGCGGAAACGAAGTGTGACAGACGGAGTGACGGACAGACAGACAGACGGACAGGGCAAAAACAATATGTCTCCCCCAGAGGGGGGGGGAGACATAACAATATGTACTACAAAAATCTATACAAATACAACTTATTATAACTGAATAAATGCAAATGGTATGTATAAATGCAAAACTAAATTGCCTATATATATGTATAACCGTAGCATGCTACTTTGTATAAATATACATAAATATAAAATGAGATTCCTATATAGAATGACCATAATATGTCAAAAGAATGTTCAAAACTGTATATTGTCTACTGTATATAAAAGCAGATACAAATATCTACATTACCCATGTTCACAAAACTATACTGACATTGATTTTCACTAACACCTGACATGAAAAGTCAGATTTTCACCAACATCTGACATGAAAAGTCAGATTTTCACCAACATCTGACATGAAATTTCAGATTTTCACTTCCATTTCAGATTTCCACCAACACCTGACATGGAATGTCAGATTTTTACCAACATCTGACATGGAATGTCAGATTTTCACCAACACCTGATATGGAATGTCAGATTTTCACCAACACCTGACATGGAATGTCCGATTTTCACAAACATCTGACATGGAATGTCACATTTTTACCAACATCTGACATGGAATGTCAGATTTTCACCAACACCTGACATGGGATGTCAAATTTTCACCAACATCTGACATGGAATGTCAGATTTTGACATTGATTTCTATAATAAATTCTAACATCATTTTATGTAATACAAAAGCAACTGAGTTTGATGTTTATTATCAAATACAGTTACACCACTCATAGAGACTACTCTTATATTAAGATTTCAAAAATAAGACCACTCCTTCAATGTCCCTTTTTAAGAGTTTTGACTATTTTCTACCCCAAAATAAAGACAACCCCATTATTAAGACCACACCATTATTAGGACCACTTTTTTCCAGTCCCAGCGGTGCTCTTAATAATGGAGTTTCACTGTACTTGGAAAATTAATTGTTTTCACAACTCAATTTCAGTTAAAATCAATCTCTGATAGTTTAGTGAACACAGGGTAAGATCACAATATTGAGATAAAACCAGTTTAAAGTCAATTATCTCAAACCCAACTTAAAGAATCTATAATCTATTTGACCAAGTAAATTTCTTTGAAAACTGGAAACAAACAAAACAATAATGCATCCATTTGATTTACATTGCAATTTGTTTTGCTGTCAGGCTATATGTAATGAAGTTTAATTAAAACTAGACTGTGTCCACAGGACACTGATGCCCCCACTGCTGCAATAACATTTGTTACAAAATTTTGTACCAGGTATTAACAACATGTGGTGATCATGATTAGTAAATGAGGAGTAAGTGCCACAAAATTTAATAACTAACATAAACAAAAGGCCATAACTGTGGTGAAAATTGTTGCAAGACAATGTCATTTACAACAATCTTCACATCATGTCTAATCATCTGTGCAAGTTTGAAAGAAATCAGCCAAATAGAAAATGTGAAGTTGATGCCACAAAATTTTGTAAGTGAAATAAACAAAGGGCCATAACTGTGGTAAAAATGGCAGCAGAAAAAAATCTTTTTTTATGATCATCTACCCAGCCATCTTGATCATATGTGCAAGTTAGAAAGAAATCTGTCCAAAAGTAAATGAGGAGTTGATGCCACAAGATATTATTACTGAAAAAAAAACAAAGGGCCATAACTCTGGTAAAAATAGTCGCAGGAAAAAATCCTTACTTCACGATCATCTACACATCCTGCTTCATCATCTGTGCATGTTTGCAAGGAATCTGCCCTGTAGTTTAGGAGGAGTTGATGCCACAAGATTTCATTAATGAATATAACAAAGGGCCATAACTCTGGTAAAAATGGTCGCAGGAAAAAATCCTTTCTTTATGATCATCTACACATCCTGCTTCATCATCTGTGCATGATTGCAAGTAATCTGCCTTGTAGTTTAGGAGGAGTTGATGCCACAAGATTTAATTGCTGAAATTAACAAAGGGCCATAACTCTGGTAAAAATGGTCGCAGGAAAAAATCCTTTCTTTACGATCATCTACACATCCTGCTTGATCATCTGTGCAAGTTCGCAAGAAATCTGCCTTATAGTTTTGGAGGAGTTGACGCCACAAGATTTAATTAATGAATATAACAAAGGGCCATAACTCTGGTAAAAATGGTCGCAGGAAGAAATCCTTTCTTCACGATTATCTACACATCCTGCTTCATCATCTGTGCAAGTTTGCAAGAAATCTGCCTCGTAGTTAAGGAGGAGTTGTTGACGCAACAAGTTTTTATAACTGAAATTAACAAAGGGCCATAACTCTGGTAAAAATGGTCGCAGGAAGAAATCCTTTCTTCACGATTATCTACACATCCTGCTTCATCATCTGTGCAAGTTCGCAAGAAATCAGCCTTATAGTTTTGGAGGAGTTGACGCCACAAGATTTAATTTATGAATATAACAAAGGGCCATAACTCTGGTAAAAATGGTCGCAGGAAGAAATCCTTTCTTCACGATTATCTACACATCCTGCTTCATCATCTGTGCAAGGTTGCAAGAAATCTGCCTCGTAGTTTAGGAGGAGTTGACGCCACAAGATTTTATAACTGAAATTAACAAAGGGCCATAACTCTGGTAAAAATGGTCGCAGGAAAAAATCCTTTCTTTACGATCATCTACACATCCTGTTTGATCATCTGTGCAAGTTTGAAAGAAATCCGCCTTATAGTTTAGGAGGAGTTGATGCCACAAGATTTGGGGACGTACGGATGACGGACTGACGGACGAGTGCAACTCTATATGCCTCCCACTTTGTGGGGGCATAAAAACAACAACTTGTTTTTCCATCCCCACCCCCTACCCACAAAATTGAGCCCAAAACAAAACACAATAAAATATTTCGTGACATGTACTTGTTTCTGCATCAAATGCAAGTGGAATGCATATTTTGGAATGAGAATGGAAGGAGCTGTAGGCAGGGCTGTCATTGATAGGTGCTTTTTAAAATAACATTTTTATCAGAATTTATATCAATAAATAAACAATTACAAAAAATATTTCCGACCTCTTGCACAGTTAATTGCAACTTGCTATGAAGTAATACAATAAGTGTGGAATATTATATGGTCCCTGACTTTGTTTATTTTCAATTACATCTTTAAACCAATGCTGTCTATAACCACAGCTTTATGCCATTTATATGTTTTATTGCATATGCGAATAGTGTAGATCCATATCAGCCAGCATATCCATGCCATCTGATCTGGATCTACACTGTTCACTTCTTGGCCAGAAATAATGTAATGAACATTGCAGATTCTGTTCACAACCAGAAAACACAAGAAACCTCTCAGGTCATAAAAGATACAATTTTGCATAATTATTGAGCATAGGGCCAAGTAATAAAGCTTGCAACTAGATCAATGACAGCCCTTTATATTGTATTTGGGGCATGTCACAGAAAAAGGTGTCTTCAAACAGCTGATGTTAATCCTTGTTCTGACATCATCAAGTTGAGCAGACGATATAACGATTATTATGTATTCATAGCAACATTACCATTATATGGTAAAAAAGTAAAATAAAATCACAAGTGTTACTTGGAAAAAACAAAGATAATTTATTTTCCAAATAAAGTAACAACTAAAATGTGTAAGACACCTTTTCCCATAGTATGCCCCAGGGATTATAACCCTTTCCTCCACATACTGGCATTTTTACGCTCGTGTGATCAATGTAGATCCAGATCAGTTAGCACATCTGTGCCGTCTGATCAGGTTTTGCACTCATCACTTTTTGGTCAGAAATAACCTAATAAATCAAATAGCGGACAGTGCAGATCCTGATCAGATGGCACAGATGTACCAGCTGATCTGGATCTACACTGTTTGCCCATGCCATAAAGATGTGTATAAGGAGGAAAGGGTTAACAACTATCTGTCTATTTCTTCTGCATCATGTGCTCCTCCAGATGCCGAACTTCTGATTTTAACTTCACAAACTCTTTGGCAACTTCATCGTTTGTCCTTTGCGATAAAATTCGTAAGATTGTCCAGCCGGTCTCGTCCAGCTGTAACCGTTTGCCTAATGAGCACCAACACGCGCAGCTGCCTTGCTCAGCAATGTCACGTAATTGCATAACAGCCATTCCAATAAGATGGTCCTCTCTTGCAAAACAGTAGTCTTTAACACAAATGTGAAGTTCATATGAACTAGGCTCATCCTCATTTCCCAAAATACTGAAATCGGAATAAAGTAAGTGTTCAGAATCAAGAGGACAGGAAATACATGTTTACAAAATAAACTTTTGACTTCTTGCCATATGCAACAAAGACCAAACTACTAAATCTCATTATCAACCCTTTATTCCATATATACAGGTTTAACCTTTTACTCCATATATATGACTTTTGGAGCAAAAAGCGAACAGATCCTTCATAGATGTGCCAGCTGATCTGGATCTACACTGTTCACACAAGCCATAAAGGCATGTAAACGGAGGAAAGGATTACATGCATATGTGACCAGTGTAGATCCAGATCAGCCAGAAAATCTACACTTTTTGCTTTCTCCTCAGAAATCTGACCAGTGAATCTAAATGTGAGTAGTGTAGGTCATGATTAGACAGCATGAATGTGCAAGCTGATCTGGACCTACATTTTTGCCCATGGGATAAAAGTTGTATCTATGAAGTAAATGCCATTGGTTAATATCATATAGTTACTTATACATTCGTTGAATTGATTTCTGAAATAAGTGCAAAGCTCGAGTTTATTCAGCTTGCAATTACTTTATAAACGACCCTATAATTGCTTATCTTTCTCCTCAATAGGTATAACATATTCTTAACAGTGATTAAAATTATCATTTTATTTAAGGCAAATGTTTAAGAAAACCTTGCCAAATACAATGAAATATGACAGCAGGTACGAACACAATTTTTTGTGAGTGACATAATTTCATGTAATTTTTCTGTTCATGAGAGCCAAGTACAAAGATCCAACTAGGGCTGAAGGTTATAAAACAGAGCATAGAAACCAGTCTCAAATCTCAAGCATCTGATTGGCTGAAATGGCGACTGGCCAATCAGATGCTTGAGATTTGAGACTGGTTTCTATACTCTGTTTTATAACCTTGGGCTCAGATTTGCTTGAAATGATCTCAAGAAATACAACATATCTTAAAGGAAAACCTGAAATAACAGAACAGCCAACTTACAACTGGAATGTTTCATTGAATTTAGGAGACCAATTGTTACTCTTTGACTTGGTTGAGTGTTTACGTTTCTTGTCACTGAGATGTGGGCCAATCATGTGTACTTCAACAAACGGTCTAAACATGCCTGTAGTCTGCCACTTTAGATCATTTGCTGCTACCACTGGAAGAAAGAAACAATCATGCTGAATTATTTATTCCTTTACTACATATATATGGTTTTGTACATGTGTGCAACTAGTGTAGATCCAGATCAGCTGGTGCATCCATGCAATCTGATCTGGATCTCTACACTAGTTGCCTCTTGGTCAGAAATACCTAATGAACTATAGCAAGTAGAGCCTGATTAAATGACATACATTTGGTTCGCCTAAGCAATTAAATGTCTTCTATGGAGTATAGTTGTGTAATTTTCCACTTGTGAAAGCATAAAATTCAATTTAATATAAATTGTAACTGAAGTGGGACAAACAAGGCTTGAAAATAATTAACATTTTCTCGAGATTTATCTATTAGCTGCATCAACAAGTTTTACACCTGGCTAGGTCCCTTGTGAGATATTCTTGCTCTTCTCAGGAAACTCTGTCATATTTTTTATTTTCCAAATCCTCTTTTAAGCCTTCTATTAACATAAACATGTACCTCTGAAGTCTCCCACTTCAGGTGCCAGAATTAAGCTGTTCAAGACCACAACTTCTATGACTTGAAAGGTATGTTTTTACATAAAATGATTAATCTTCATTTTTTTGTTCCATATTTTTTTCTTTGTCTATGCTGATACTTTGTTAAAATTTTCCACTCAAGCATATAAAATAGTTCAAACTAAGGTATTAAACAGTAATAATGATAAGTTAACCCTTTCCTCCATAGATACACTTTATTACGTGGGCGAACAGTGTAGATCCAGATCATCATCTGATCAGGATCTGCACTGTTTGCTTTTCGATTCGTTAGGTTATTTCTGACCAAAATGCGGACAGTACAGATCCTGGATCTACATTGGTCACACATGCGTAAAAATGCGTATTTTTGGAGGAAAGGGTTAACCATACAAACAATATTTACCTTTAACAGTGACCTTGTGTTCACCCGTCCCTGGATGTGTAAACAGATCCACCTGAATGGACACCTCACCGACAGTCTCCGTTTGACTCGGCTGATCTTGGGACGTCTGAGAATTCACAAATGTTTTTATCAAAGTATCTGTAGTTTGTGTATACAGTGACAGAGCGTAGCGTAGAGACTGCAGCTCGGAACTCTTCTCCAGGAAGTTCTTCTTGAGGCCCTGCCCGCCGGCGTGGAAGTAAAGCTTTATGGCTTCTAGAGCCATATCAAGGACGGCACACTGTTTTGGTGTCAGATTCTTCTCAGCTTCTTTCGACATATCCTGTTTAATGTTGAAGATCAAAATGAACAATTTATCATTTCAATTGTTTGGTGTTAAACTAGTTTATCACCTTCATAATTATTTATGAGAGAGTTTCACAACAAATCTGTTTTAAAACATGTGCATTATTAATAAAATATATGTATTCTATTATTCTAACATAAATTAGCTTTAAAGAGATGGAACATTTTTTAAGTTTGCTTCGATAATTCTTACAAGTATGTTTATTTTTTATGTTTATTATAAAAAAAATACTATTGATTATTGATTAAAATGGGACCATTTACAAGAAATGAATGTCTGTAAGTTTAACCACAAAAATCTGACATCACATTCTTGGACTGCTGAAATGAACTGTCCAATAAGTAGCACTTCTAGTGTATGAAAATAACATTAACAAGAAGGAAGACCAGAAACATTAAGACAAGGTCTTTGATGATGTTTGGAAGTTTGATTAAAATTTAGAGGTAAACCTGTGAATAATCTATAACAAGAATGTAATTCGAAAAGGATTTTTAATTTTCAAGACAAAAAAAAAACATATCAATTTGATATCTGCAAAAGAAATCATTGAAATTATTTAACTGTTAATTTGACAATATATTACTGGAGAATCAGAATCATAACCACTATGGACCTTGCCTAACTGTCTCACCTTGCATTTTACTCATGTGATATGATCCAAGTTAATCATTTTTAAATACTGCACTCTGACTTCACATAGTTAATTTCAAGATATCTTTTAGGTTCAAATGATGCTACATGTTTAATTCATACAGGAAATAAAGAAGGAACAGACACTGTTAAAATCATGCAAAAAATAAATAAAATGCATTCCCATTCATGACAAAGTATGGTGTTTAAATAAGACATAATTAAATATTTTTTACGAGTGTTGAAACACTTACCACAGATGTTCCAAAACATAGAAATAATTCATAGTACATTTAACTTTTTTTTAAATGAAACATAAATGGGACTCTCTGAAAATACAAAAATGTAAGTTTGCTTGGCTTCTCCAATTCTTTAATTTAAATAGTAAAACTGGAAATTTCATAAATACCAAGACTCCACATTTCACAAGGTGTTTTAATATCCTACACTCAATGGAAAGCAGTTTTAGAAGAAGAGGACATCACAAATGTTAATTTTATCAATAGAAAAATAGAAATCAATTTTAAAAAATTTCTACGATTAAATATAGGGAATCCATGAAATTCCAGCTGGAATCAGCTCCAAATATCTAGAATGTGAACATTCCAATCTGGACATCATGTGTGCTGAAATGCTGTTATAAATGCAACTCATTTTACCATGTGATTCTTCATGCTGTTTTTGAATTGTTGTTCGTATTGAAATGAACATTATATACAGTCATGTCTAGATTTCATATAATAATGTAATCAAATGTTTGGCAATAATTATTAAGATCATAGTCTTATGTTGCTCACAATATTCACTTGGATGTGTACTTCTTTCCTGCTTAACTCCCTTGGAAGAAAAAAAATCTCATTAAAACACAATTCTAAGACTGACAAAAATCTGCTTAAAGTATGTTACACACATTCTATAAGTAACTTGAATAAGTAATTGAAATAAAAGAAATGGTACAAAAGGCTAGAAACTGATTTGACTAATGTCAGCAAACAAAAAACTACTTCAATGCACAGCCAATGCTAGAGATGACTTTATGACAAATGCATTTAAACTGAGGACATCAATTAATACACTGGTATACAAAGTAAATCAATACACTGATATTAAAACTACATATGTCAATAATGACATCAATAGGCAGGTATTTAAACCAAAGTCATCAATACAATCGTATTCCAGACAAGGACATCAAAATTTAAACCAAGGACATGAATACACTGGGAGGGAAACTAAGGACATCAATATACTGAGATGGAAACTAAGGACATCAATATACTAAGATGGAAACTGAGGACATAAATACACTGAGATGGAAACCAAGGACATCAATACTGTGAGATGTAAACTGAGGACATCAATATACTGAGATAGAAACCAAAAACATCAATACATTGAAATGGAAACCAAGGACATCAATACACTGAGGTAGACACCAAGGACATCAATACACTGTATGTAGATATTTAGAAGCATATTCACTTGTAATGTACTTATTTTTCTTTGCAGTAGTTCATTCTTACTGTACTTTATTCATCTAATAGTTTGTTTGATGTTGTAGTTAATGTCCACATTTTTCTTGTTAAATGTGTATATTCACCAGTAATTGGTAAACAGCAACAAACATGTAAATGCTTTTCTGACAGTAAACTTCTAAATCTAAAAATCTTGAAACTTGACATTGTTCGAGTTAGGACAATTATGAAATGGAAAAGAAGAATGACAGATTATTCAAATTAATGATAATTATTAAATAATAAATACTCCACTGTGAGAAAAATAATCTAGAAATGGGCCCAGGATAGAGTCATCAAAATAATGCAAGACCACAAGGAACAATTTGACAAAGAAAAAATCTTACTGAAAATGTGACATATTTTACTAACTCAACCCTTTCCAACATAGATACACCTTTATTGCATGGGCAAACAGTTAAGATCCAGATCAGCCAGCACATCTGTGCCATCTGATCAGGACCTGAACTGTTCGCCTTTTTATTCGTTATGTTATTTCTTACCAAAATGCCAGCTGATCTGGATCTACACTGATCGCACATGCATAAAATGCATATATATGGAGGAAACAGTTAACAGAATGAGACTATTGAAGAGAACAACAATGTATACCACATTCAGCAAAAGGACAAAATGTCAGCAGTATGACACAGATTAACTTTTAAGAGAAACCAACAAATCATGTCAACATCAAACGTGAAAAGTATTTAATGAGCTTTGAAAAACAATGTGCAATCGACAACAGAAAGTACACTGGAACAGAAGAACTTAACTGCGCTTAATATAGGTGGTTCATGAGCTTAATCATATTGTGTGCTCATCAACAATTGTGTTATAACTTAACACATAAACTACGTAAGACAGCAGCAGTGAAGTCTAAAATTCATAATGGTTGAGAGGCTAAGATTGAAGTTTGAGAATAATAACAATTAATTTTTTTAATTTATGCAAAAATAAGCAAAAAGCCATGTTTTAAAGATAGAATTTTCAAACCTGCGTATTACATGTTAAGATGATCTCGAGATAAAACCAAATTATGCTATGTTGTTTGCTTCATTATGTTCTATGCATATTAGTTGAAAAAAAAATGCCATGTTGTCTGCACCCAATGCAAAATGTTTTGGCTAAATATATATAATTAGCATGTTTTTTATATCATTTACTATAAACAATGCACCTACCATGAAGCATTTAATAAAAAGATGGCTTATAACTTTCTTATTACACTGTAGTTGTAAAATTTCAAATATTCTATCAGTTTAGAAAACAATATGCAATTGTTTTCAAGATAAGGTCATCATACAGCACAGAGAGTGACAGTTCTGCGCACTGCAATATGTCTCAATGAGGTCTATCCACCTAGGAAGTTTCAATTTGTTTGTTTGTTTTGTTTGTTTGGGGTTTAACGCCTGGTTTCAACACTTTTCTGGGTTATATCCCGGCGGTCAGTCCACCTAACCGGTGTTCCTGGGTCTCTAACCAGTACTAACCAATTTCTCCGCAAGCGACTGACTGCTTCCTCACTTGAATCAGAGGTGAGGGACAAATGACTCTCAGACGCAATGTCCGAGTTCAATTGTCACGGAGAAATTTTTCCGGCCTCGAACTCACGACCCCTGGATTGACAGTCCGATGCTCTATCCACTGAGCTAGCCGAGCGGGCCTAGGAAGTTTCAAGTCAATAGCTTTGATAGTGTTGAGGTTATGCTCTGGACAAGAAAATTAAACAAAGGGGAATAACTCCAAAACCATAAAGTTCAGAGTGATGGTTCTTGAGATATATCCACCTAGGAAGTTTCAAGTCTATAGCTTTGATAGAGTTTGAGTTTAGTCCTATAAATATGACATCGTAAATAATAGTTTAGTCCTATAAATATGACATCGTAAATAATTATTGATCTTTTTTTATTTTATGGCAATTACGACTTGCCATTGAATATAAAATATAAAATATCATAATGTAAAATGTTAAAATTGAAAGAACCATGTGTTCCTCTAAATATTTGGAGTAAGTCTGAGTTATGCTCCAGACAAACAGCAGGCCATATATTGGTGATTTCTCAAAACATCTTGTCTTTGGTGGGCATTTAAAAATGGATAGATGTTGTACTGGTTGGTACCCAATCTCCAAACCTGTACAGCCTGTAGTATGTGGTAACTGATATATAGAAAAATAAAAACATTTTAATCATGTACATTACACTCTATATTAGTTTTAGATACCAGCTGCAGTACATGTAATATGCATTACGGACACAGAAATATGACAGTAAGTTGATTTATTCATGTAAACCAACCTGTTTGTCATGAGACTGTCTGGTTATCAAGAACATAGAGTACAATTCAACTTGCATAACAAGTGTACAATCAACAGTAACAGTTCAACTAGAAACAATACATGGTGCTTTATAAAGAATACATCAAATTAAGGCCACAACAGAAAGCAACTTCTATACAACAGCTATCTATACAACATCACAAGAGTGGTTTACAACCTGAATCATGGGTACATTCATAGGCATTTGGCTAACATGGTTGAGAAACAATCTAGAGACATCCTCAATCTTGGCCTGAGCACTACCAGGTAAAGGTATGAGCTGGAAAAATCCCCAAGCAACGCATGTGTTATAATACTCCAGTTCAGTTGCTTTGTTCGGGCAGAAAGCAATGGGTCTGGGAAGTGATAGGGACTACTTACACTGGAACATCCAGACAACGGAGGAAACTGACACAATACCAGGAATACTGGTGCAAAAGAAATCTGCTTGTTTGTGCATTAAGAGACATCTTTTTTTAAATTTAGCAGTTGAATTTAGCTGGAACTGCTTTTGTTTCTACAGGCAAGCAGGTTTTGGGGTCTGATTATTGTTTAACACCTTACTCCATATAAATGGCTCACATGTGAAACCAATTTAGATCCAGATCAGCTGGCACATCAATCTGATCTGGATCTACACTGGTTGCTTCTTAGTCAGAAATAACTCAACGAATATAAAAGCTAACAGAGAAAAGCCTGAACAGACAGCACAGATAGGTCGGCTGATCTTGATCTACTCTGTTTGCCAAATTGAAAAAAAGTCATATCTATGGAGTAAAGGGCTAATAAACAAAGATCTCAAAGATAATTTCTTATGTCTCTTGTAGAAAGAATGACCATTAAAAACAATAACGTTCAAGGTGGAATTGCAATATGGCATATTAAACAATTTTTTTTTTATTTCAAGTTGTATCGGTACATTGATTTTGAAGCATTGTCTCAGTTTCCTCTATATATTAATAAATATGATGAAAAAAACATGTAAACAAAAGCTATTCTGCCGGACCACAAATACTGGAAGCCAGGTTACCATGACAACAGTCATTTGACTTAGTCATGTGACTTACAGCTGCAAACAAGAGGATCTTGGGTAAATACATTTCATCATGGACCCTTTTTGCTGCAAGAGCTAAAAACTGCAAAGCAAAACATAAACCTGATTACAAACTACCGCAAATTGAACAGCAAATACATCAATTTTTGTAATGAAGTATAATAATATGAATTCTATCACCATCAAGCAAGACGTGTTTGGCCTTCAAAAAATTATGTTTCTTCATATCTAACACACCCACTTTCCAGGTTAGTTACTTTGGTAGATATAAATTCCAGACAACCGGGTAGCTGAAGCAATTTAAACTGTAAAGAGCAGAGAGAGAGAGACAGCAATACACATTTGTATGGTGTGAAACACAATGTTTTGAGGCCTCGCAAGATATGTGTGTCAAAATGGAACAATTGTGTGCACCCTGTTTTACTTTGAGAACGAGTTTTTAATATTTTTAACATCTTTTTAAATTCTGTGCTTCGTTATCTTTTAAATTAAAATAGAGTATAAAATATTGCATTGAAAGCATTGTTTTTATGTTTATTTTTTGTTTATAATCCACAGAAGGGTTGCTCAAACCCACTTTTTTGGGCAACAATATTTAACCCTTTCCTCCATAGATACAACTTGATTGCATATGCTAAGAGTGTAGATCCAGATCAGCCAGCACATCTGTGCTACCGGATCAGGATCTTAACTGTTCGCTTTTTATTTGTTAGGTTTTTTCTTACCAAAATGCAACCAGGGCAGATCCTGATCAGATGACGCGGATATGTTGGCTGATCGGATCTACACTGGTCGTGCATGCATAGAAATGCGTATATATGGAGAAAAGGGTTAATTTTCATAGGGATCTTGGCCAGTGAGTAAATAATTATCATGTAAATACTCTAAGGCTGACCAAAACTAACTCCTTCCTAAACATTTTGCATCTGACCATGTAACCAACCAATTTTTAGCATGTATGCAGAAAGACTTGTAAAACTGTTTGTGTCTGCAGTTGGGTTCAGTATACACATAATGAAAAATTACGTACACACAACTGTTCTCATTTTTTATGAAAAACCCCACAAGATCACCATTATGTTAATATGGCTTGCACCACTGTTTGATCTTAATCATCCCATAAACCTGGATATTAACCCTTTCCTGGATATATACGCATTTTTTCGCATGTGCGACCAGTGTAGATCCAGATCAGCCGGCACATCAGAAATAACCTAATGGATTTAAAAGCGAACAGTTTAGATCATGATCAGATGGCACGGATGTGCCGGCTGATCTGGATCTAAACTGTTCGCCCTAGCAATAAAGGTGTATCTGCACAGGAAAGGGTTAAGCAAACTTTCAAAAAGGAAATGTAACAAACTGTTAGTAGCAAGTCTTGTTTATAAGGGTAAGGGTATATTCATGTTAATATGTTTTCCTACGCTACATAGCGAAATTAGCCGTATACCTTATCACTGCTTTGCTGTAAAGAACCAAATTTTGTTTTAGTTTTAATTAAAAAGAAAATGGATTTGTTTTAACTGAATATGGGTGAAATAAACCATATAACTGTGAAAAAATAAGGAGCAGGAACATTTGAATTATGAAATAGTAAGCAATGACCTTTTAAAAAAATATCAAAATAAAAAATTGGTTTACAACCAACATATTGTCACCTTAGTGCAATAACAGAATAAGTACCAATGAAATATGAAGAAGATACACTGTTATTGAACTAAGGACACAAATTATCTAGCCTATTGTTTTATCTGATCATAAACACCTATACACCATGTTAAATTTACTTAGTGAGCCACTGGTGTATTTATATGATATTTTCCCTGGTTTGTATTTTATTCCATGGATAAACATTTTATCTCACGGACAACCAGAGTAGATCCAGATCAGCTAGCATATCACTGATCCAATCTGGATATAAACAGTTCACTTCCTTGCACTGGAATACTATAATACATCTAAAAGCTAACAGTGTAGATCCTGATCAGATGGCACAGAATGTGCAGGTTGATCTAGATCTACACCGGTTGCCGCTATGATAAAAGTTGTATCCATGGAGTAAAGGGTTACACTTCTACAGGCACAAAATTACACGGTCACAGAACAAATTTTTTTTTTGCTGACCAAAGATAAAAACCTATTTTGACCATGTAATTATGCTCCTCATACAGTCCACTATAATTGTAAAATAACATAATAACACAATGAAATAAGTGGAAGTTCAGGACAGTTTTAACACTTTTCTCTATAATATTATATCAGATATACTGTGTATTGGTTTTATTTCATAGAAAAACAAATGTAAATCCAGATCAGCTACAGCTAGCACATCTGTGCTGTCTGATCAGGATCTACACTGCTCACTTTTTGATTTATAACGTTTTCTGACCGAAATATGAACATAGCAGATCCTGATTAGATGGCACATATCATATGTGGCAGCAGATCTGAATCCAGACTGTTTGTCCATGCCATAAAAGGCGTTTTTGTTAAGGGTTTCTGTCACTTATATCTTTTAAAATGATTATTACAAGGCCTAATATTAAAGTATCATGAAATTAAATTAAATGATAATCATGGTGGTGTAACAACGCACATAAAGTTAAATGTTTTTACCTGTCTGGGGTCGGAGAGAGGGGGAAGAACGACAGTTTTCTCCATTGTATACATCACTATCCTCCATAACTCCTGTTAGCAGAATGAAAAACAACATCTGGTTAAATATATATTAAAGCTTTAGGAGGAACTCTTCTGTTTGTTTTAGTGCTTGATGCTTGTTAAAACTTTCCTCCATATATACGCATTTTTACGCATGTGCGACCAGTGTAGATCCTGATGAGCCGGCACATCCGTGCCATCTGATCAGAATCTGCACTGGTCACATTTTGGTCAGAAGAAACCTAACAAATCAAAAAGGGAACAGTTTAGATCCTGATCAGACAGCATGGATGTGCCGGCTGATCTGGATCTAAAATGTTTGCCCACGCAATAAAGGAGCATCTATGGAGGAAAGGGTTAATGACAAAAAATCCTATCTGAATTACTAGATGGGTGATAAGCTGACCCCCAACAGATTTTGGAACTTTATGACTCTGTTGTCATAAGTAAAATAGTTTGAATGTTTGATAAAAAATATTAAGACATGGAAAAGTAATGCCCAATGTTAAGTTTTCATGACAAACCGACTAATAATTATATGCGTTGTCTACTCTTCAAAAGGCAATATAAAAACTGACATGATTCTCAATTTGCCTTTAAACTTCTTGTATGATAAAATTAAAAAATCTTGACAAGGTAAAAGATGCAATAGAAACCATTTAATAGAATTCAATGGAAAGCTTCTAAGTTTGAACTTTAAACTTCTAAACCTGATCTCAATAAAAAATACCTCAGCTTTCATTGATTTGGCAAGATTAACATTCAATTTGAATCTTAAGTAAAAACATTAATTTTTCAAGTATTACCAACATAATTTTTGAGCCTTCACAAGATAGCCACAAAACCAAAGAAAGTATTATAGAGCAGTTAGCATGTTTACCTTGAGCAATCGTTTCAGTACTGTCTTCTCGCAGACTTGAGCAAACATTGACAGGCTGTAAACATACCACACCATATCGTGTTAGTAACAAATCAAACACCACATCATGTTAGTTACAAAACATACATACCAGGGCCCAAGATAATTAAACTGAGATTGGAGATCAGTCTCAAAATCTCAAGCATCTGATTGGCTGAAATGGTGACCAGTTGCCATTTCAGCCAAAAAGATGCTTGAGATTTGAGACTGGTCTCCTGATTTAGTTTTATAATCTTGAAGGACCATAACAATGAGAACCCAGTTTCTAAACCCAGGCTTTTGATTGGTCAGCTTCAAAGTTAGGACTGTGTTTACTAACAACTCCTAACAGGCAGATATTGAAAATTTTGTTTTAATTTACAACTGCTCTAAAAAAAAAATTTTTATATGTTAGTAAAAATTAGTAAAGCATTTTGCGTTTCATGCA
The DNA here is from genome assembly GCA_038501625.1 of Corbicula japonica. Classification (NCBI taxonomy): domain Eukaryota; kingdom Metazoa; phylum Mollusca; class Bivalvia; order Venerida; family Cyrenidae; genus Corbicula; species Corbicula japonica. The sequence continues at coordinate 806,067 of JAZAYU010000033.1, forward strand.
AATCAAAATGCAAAACACACTTTATAACAGCTTATGCAACACACTTCTTTATGATTCAAAGTCAGATCGTGTATTTCGAGAACAGTTTTGTACTATTTTGTCATTTTCACTGAAGTATTATAATGTATATGACTTTCCCATGAAAAAAAATTGTTTTCAATTTCCCTTAACAACCATCTAAATTTAAAAAAAAGCATATATGTCGAGTGCGTGACTGGTCTAACACTGCTTGTACCACTGCAGTCACCATTTCAGCAAATCAGATGCTTGAGATTTTAGACTGGTTTCCAATCTCAGTTTAATAACCTTCAGCCCAGATGCATACCTGCCGTCTAGAAGATCCATGAGAGGTCTGAGAACCATATCACTCTCTTGTTGTATAGTGGTCCGCTGACTGGGCTGGGAAAGTGACACCTGCCCCGCCCCCTTCACCTTTGACAGCAGGGTCCCTAACTCTTGCATACTCTGTTGAATCTGAGGCTCGAGGGATTTGGCAAATATACTACTCAGCTCATCAAGAACGCCATTCAACTTTTGTTGTAGCTCTTTCAGAATATTGGCTGCCTCAACATCCAGCTATAAAAAGTTCATTAATGAAATTGTTAAAACTGTTTTTGTCCTTTTTTTAAAAAAGATTTTCAGATATTTTTTAACCCTTTACACCATACATATAGGTATTATCAGATGTGCAACCAGTTTAGAGCAAGATCAATGAATCATATAGAGAACAGTTTAGATCCTGATCAGACAGCACAGATCTAAACTGTTCGCCCATGCAATAAAGGTGTATCTATTGAGGAAAGGGTTAAGCCATATCCTTAGAGTATAGGTTAAACAGAAATATCAGTTCTTGTACTGTCAAGTAGATATACTTTACTGTTTAATACAAACTGACTGCTCAATACAAATTGACAATACAAAGAGCCACACAGGTTTAACTGTAAATCTGTTATTACATCAACAATTCAGGCCAGAGAAACAAAGTAAGAACTCATTAAAGGGATAAACAAGGACCTGTTTGCCATTAAATCCAAAGATATGACTTTCATCACAGAGGCAACTTGTGTAATTCCAGACCAGCGTGCACATCCTTGCCATTTGATCAGGATCTAAACAGTTAGCTTTTAGATTAATTGGGTTAGTCCTGGCCAAGAAGCAAACAGTTTAGATCCTGGTCTAGTGACACCAATGTGGTAAAGGCATATCTATGGAGGAAAGGGTTAACAGAAACTTTAATCATAATGCCATTATGTTGAGATAAAAAGAAATATCATGTGTACCAACCTTTTCACCACCCATAGATTCAAAAACCTTTTCCAGCTGCACTCGTAACTGCTGAATGTTGTTCATCAAGATACACGCCTGAAAATAACAACACAGGTTATTAACACTTTCTTCCATATAAACAGCTTCATGGCAGGGTTAAACAATGTAGATCCAGATCAGTTGGCACAGCCATGCTGTCTGATCAGGATCTATACTGTTTGCTTTTTTTATTTAAAGTTTTTTTCCTGACTTCTGTTTTCTGTTTTTCTGAAAGCGAACAGTGCAGATTCTGATCAGATGAGATGTCATCGATGTGCCAGCTGATCTGGATCTACACTGTTCATACATGCGATAAAAGGTGTATGTATAGAGTAAACAATTATCTTTATAATTTGTATTTCATATTTTGCATCAATTAAAACTGCCATTACTGCTTTATTACTTCAGAATACAATTATCATAATTAATATAAAATCAAGAAAAGTACAGAAAACAAAAACAATGGTTAATTGCTTAAATTTTCCAACCAAGACAAAAATGCACAGAATTGCCATTATTAGGTATCCTTTTGGTGAAAACATTTTGTTTTGATTAAAACCAAACACTTGGAAACAACTGAGAAACCTCTGTTGCCATATACTGGTCATTGCAACCCAGATCAGTTAAATTAAATACATTGAAACCTGTATTAAGCAGCAACCCAAGGCAGTGACAAAATGTGGCTGCTAAACACAGGTGGCTGTTTTAGACAGGTAAAATGTGAACAAAATGTCAGTTTATGACATATTCAAACTGGCTGTTTAAAACAGGTGGTTGTTGAATGCAGGTAGCTGCTTATGCAGGTTCAACTGTTTATATTACTGATAACTCGCAGAAGCAAACCCTTATTTGTAATGAAATCAGTTTTTTATTCCTAAGAACACATAAGGAAGGTACATGAAAACTTACCACTTTCTGGTGACCTGTGTATTCCTTAAAATCTTTTCTAACAATATCAGCATAGGCTACAAGCACTTTGTTTACAGTCTGAAAGTATAAAGAATACATCTCACTAATTAGAAATCAAAAAAAAATCTTATAAATCCAACATTACTCCAGATAAACATGTCACTGATGTGCCAGCTGATCTGGACCTACACTGTTGGCCCATGCCATAAAGATGTACCGGGTATATATGGAGGAAAGAGATTATATTGGGGTGGTCTCAACTAGGGGTTTTACTGTTTCTAAAACTGAAAAATGGTTTTTACAACCAAATGTCCTGACAGAATAATTTAGAAATGAATTTCTGTTGTTTTTTTTTTAAAGAGGCCAATTTTAGATGAGAAACATTTATTAACCTTTTAAAAAAACACAACATCTTGATGCAAAAGTTAAAATCCATGGTGTTAAAAGAAAATAATAAAACAGTACTTTAAATTCATAAAGAACCAAATATCATAAAACTAAATCTGAAGACCAGTCTCAAATCTCAAGAATCTGATTGGTTAAATGGCAACAAGTTGCCATTTCAGCCAATTAGATGCTTGTGATTTTAGACTGGTCTCCAATCTAATTTTTATGGGCCCAGGTTAACTTACATTTGCAAATCTTTCCATGCAGCGTTTGAGCATCTGAGGATCCGGACATTCTAGCTTACGTATCACATCAAAGCATTGATTTAACTGTGTAAACACATCAACAACACTGGTAGAAAACAAGGCATGCTCCGAGCTCTTCTGGAACTGTGAATGTAACAACATTTATTATATTAGTGATTAAAATAAACAAGTAATATGCCAACTTTCAGACCTTTTGGATCATCATTATATAAAACAAGTCTTTAAACAGTTTGATCTGATGAAGAAATGAGTATTATTCCAGAAATATCAATATTATACATATGATACTAGGATTCATATAAACCACCAGGGTGACCGGACAAAAATATTTCTATTACACAAGTACATACAGTACACAGACATCTCCGAAGATAACGCATTAATTTAGAAGCAGTTACCAGTTCACCCTTAACTCCATGGGATATGGTTGTTATCAAACAGTGTAGATCTAGATCAGCCAGCCAGATGTGCCAGTTAATCTGGATCTACATTGTTTGTACATATGATAAAACCAGTATGTATGGAGTAAAACGTTAATTTAAAAGCAGTTAATAAATTTGGTGATTGCATCTTCAGGTCTTAATATCTCAAGGTTGCCATTGGTTAGGTCTGAAGCTTAATTTTTAACCAATCAGATGCTGAGACCCGAGTCTGGTTTCAAATTTCGATCCTTCCATATTCTGATCACTTCAATGATATACTTACCCCGTCTCGTTTGTCTCTCTCATATGCCCCATGTAGATAGTCCATAGATACGTCATCATTCTCGTTTAACCATTGCATCACAAAAGGTTCAAATAAGCTGCAAGCAAAACATAGAGAAACTAAATAGGTAACAAGTGCAACCAACAAGAATATACTGACATATATTCAACTTATGCCAACACCTTATAAGAAATACTGACCTACATACAACAAACTTAACACCTTAATGCCAAAGTGGGATGGATAGATAACTATGTCAATGGTGAAAAATGTTCACACAATAGTACCTAGAATGTGAGAAATTGTAGAAATGAACAATTTAAGATGGAAAGAAAGAAATTAACACTTCTACCAAACAAAGAAAGGTATTGAGCAATCCTGATATAAGACTGACAGAACATGTGAATCTTGTTTTAATTTTTACCCCATGGGTATGGCTCTTATTTCATGTATGATCGATGAAAATCTACAGTGGTGGCACACGTGATACAAACTGTATCCATAAAGTGGATAGTTATTTTTTTCCTGTTATATTTCTAACAGTTTACAATTAATTAAGTCCTCCATCTGCAATAAGTATAGTAACTCGTTGTTTTAGATCTTTATCTACACTATGCTAACATGCCCGTAATGTATTTGGTGATAAAACCAAAAAATAATTAAATCTACCATTTACTGGAACAATGTTAACCCTTTCCTCCATAAACACGGATGTGCCGGCTGATCTGGATCTAAACTGTTTGCCCACGCAATGAAAGTGTATCTATGGAGGAAAGGGTTAATCTTTACCATTTGTATTGGTAACATTGTCCCAAAACTACTGAAATCAATCACAAATACTGAATACTTTCCCCTATGGATTATGTACTAATCAGGCCTTTTACAAGCAACAGATACATCCAAGGTTGGAAGTGAATTCTGCTGCCATGAAATTTTAGCAAATGTATACAGAGGAGTGATTAAGCCCAGGAGTCAAATCACTGACCCTTCGATTTGACAACTTCATCTAATGACTCTATTGCATGTTTCTTTTGCCAATCATACACTTTCACTTTATGTCAATCAAACACCAGTAAAAAATAATATTAATAATATTTGAAGAATACTATATTTTCTTAGCAAGTTAGGAAACAAAAAAATATTGTCACTTACACAGGGTACTCTGGAACAGTGTTTTTGAACTGTGGTATATCGGCAATGTATTTACTGTACAACCATTTCACTTTGAAATGTAGGTTCATGTAGTCAGTGCTCTTACATGCTTTTGTCTTTTCATGTTCTGAAATAAAATGATTGAACAACATGGAGCAAAGTACAAATCTACAATGGCTGGCATCAGCAATAACAGTTTGTATATTTGCTGAATCCAAGTAAATATATTTTCACTCAGTGAAATTTTGAAAACCAAACAGAAAACAGTACATCCTATCAGATTGCATAAGTAAGCAGGCTGATCATGAGTTAGGGTGATTAAAGTATTTGGCATTTGCTAATTTTGATTAAACACTAAATCCTTTAAAAGTTGCAAAACTGTCAACTTTCATTAGGAAGTAGGACTGAAAGTATAGCATGATTTTTTAAAATCATGTAAGAACAATACTGATTAAATATCAACTAACAATTTTTCAAATGTTCAATGTCCAACTTTTATGGATAAAAGGACAAAAGAAATATGTATTGACAATATACTAGTAATTAAAAACTTTTCTGCGATTGGTACAACTTACATTCCATGTGCAAACAGTGTAGATCCTGATCAGCCTGCACATCTGAGCTGAAGGTTATAAAGCTGAGATTGGAAACCAGTCTCAAATCTCAAGCATCTGATTGGCTGAAATGGCGACTGGTCGCCATTTCAGCCAATCAGATGCTTGAGATTTGAGACTGGTTTCCAATCTGAGTTTTATAACCTCCAGACCTGGATGATTGGGATCAATACAGGAAGCTCATGGGATACAAGCCATATCCATGGAAGGAAGGTTTAAACACAACAGAGGACCTGTGGTGATACAAACCTTGTAAAGCATAGTTGAGATCCTGCGCAAACAGCTCCCACATCATACCGGCACTGACCTGACCTACATTCAGATCCTGTGGGAACTGGTTCAGCACCGGCGTATAACTGTTCTTATCTTCCTCAATAACAGACACTATCAGCGCTATCAACTTGTGCCAGAAATGCAGATCCTTTGAGCTCGGTCCTTCTTGCTCGGGTTCCTGGTCCTCCTTGGTCTCAACTTGGAACTCCCGCCGATAGAGGTCGCAGCAATTATCAAACAGGAACTGGTATGTGGATCTCATACATGCTATAACACAATCTTTGACAACGGCACTTGCACGTGGAGGGCTTGTTAGTTCTTGGACCTACAAGGAATAGTATTGAGTATTTATCAGCGAATTAAACTGTTAGCCTTTTACTCTATGGGATATGTGTACTTGTAAATAATAACTGCCAATAAATAGGCTCAATCAAACCTGTGCCCAAGATCATAAAACTTAATCTGGATATCAGTCTCAAATCTCAAGCATCTGATTGGCTGAAATGGCAACCAGTCGCCATTTCAGCCAATCAGATCCTTGAGATTTGAGACTGATCTCAAAACTTAGTTTTATGATCTTGGGCCCTAGCCTGAAATAATTATTTTTGTATTTGTCATTTTCAATGGCTTTCAAAGTTCCTTTTTCATCTATTTTGACATAAAATGCACTTTTTTTGAAATTTTAATTCTTAAATCAAAATAGCTGATGATTTTGCAAAACTTACTCAATTGTAAAGAAATAAGTGAAATAGCAATAAGAATTAGTTCATGTACTCTTGTTTAACAGTTGATCATTTCAAAATAAGCTCTGTTCTATTACTGGGTTGATCAGTCATTCCGACACACACTAAAAGGTTAACAAATCCATGCATAATAACTCTTTCCCTCCGCCTTTGTGGCATGGGCGAACAGTGTAGATCCAGATCAGCCCGCACATCCATGCCGTCTGATCAGGATCTGCACAGTTTGCTTTATGATTCATTAGGTTATTTCTGACCAAAATGCAACCAGTGCAGATTCTGATCAGAGGGCACAGATGTGCCGGCTGAGCTGGATCTACACTGGTCACACATTTGTAAAAATGTGTATATATGGAGGAAAGGGATAACTAAGTTAATTTTTCTTACCTTCATTCTGAAGAATGTAATGCTTGTGAGCAGATCCACTGTTGACTTCAAATCCTGTAACCTGGTTGGATCCGAAGCTGGAAAATTGTTCTGAAAGAAAAGAGTCAGGAGGTGTTTTAACAGGATCCAGCAAACTTGGTCAGGCAAATTTTAAAGTCATACATGAAATCCATATTAAAATGTTAGATCACACACTGGAATCTCATTTCAGCTGGAATTTCATGGATTCCATGTAACAAACAGAAATGTTTTAAACTGGTTTGTATATTTTATCCCAAAATTGATAAAATTAACATGTGTGAACTGCACTACTAGTCCATTAAACATATAAGGAGAGTCAATTTACTTAGTGCCTGTAAAAATTCCAGTTTTAAAGGTAAAATTCCAGAAAAACACCAACTTCTATAGCAGTATAATAAATCATGAGAAATGTAATAGAACCTCACAAAGAGTTTTAGACTAGTCCATGTGGACTAGCATGTTCCATTACTCAATTATCTTTTAAAATCACTTAACTGACAAAAAACTGAACAACAATTAAAACCTTTCAAATTTTTTACAAACTGGGGAAGCATAAGAATTGACAGATATTAAAAATTAGCACTCCTTTCTAACAGGTCAGCAACTGTTAATTCATAATTTACAAGTCTATGCGCTATTTCAATTAATGGACTCAAAACTGACATGGAATATAAGACAAAATGTAAAGCTCAGTACTTTTCTGGGTATGCCAGTACTTAACTCCAGTACTTTTCCAACACTTAGTTATATGTATTTAAAAATTTGAAGAGAATAAACTTTAAGTTTTGCTAATGAAATAAGAACTACTTTAGTAAGAAGCAAGGCAACACTATTTTGCTTTCTTCTCTTTTAACCCTTTCCTGCATTTATATGCATTTTTACACATGTGCGACAGTGACAGCACGGATGTGCCGGCTGATCTGGATTTAAACTGTTTGCCCATGCAATAGCAATAAATGTGTATCTATGGAAGAAAGGGTTAAAAAGGTTCCAGGGAAGCATGCTTCCTATACATGCTTCAGTCCTCTCGAAAGTAAAATCCTGTATCTGTATTGTGAGTGCTGGGCCCAAGATCAGAAAAACTAAAACCAGTTTCAAATCTAAAGCATCTGATTGGCTGAAATGGCAACTGCCAATCAGATGCTTGAGATAAGAGACTGGTCTCTAAACTTTTTATGATCTTGGGCCCATCATCTTCCACATGCACTGTAACTTAGAGAGTTGCTTGACTGAATTTCATTTTTTTATCAACATGTTCGCAAAATATTGGAAATAATGTCACCCAGCGGTTACGGTATTTATTCCTTGAGCATATTACGACCTGTGATAACAAACTTTTCCGAGGACTAACTTACCCTATACATGGACAGATCAATACAGAGAGAATTATGTAACTGGTCCAGCCGAGGACTAACTTACCCTATACATGGACAGATCAATACGGAGAGAATTATGTAACTGGTCCAGCTGAGGACTAACTTACCCTATACATGGACAGATCAATACGGAGAGAATTATGTAACTGGTCCAGCAGCTTCACAAACTTCTCTTTCTGTAAATAAACCCAAAACATTTGTACATGTAAACATGCTAAGACCAATGTAGATGATCACGCTGTTTTTGTTTGAGCAGGTTAGCAGTCTGATCTGATCCATGCAGACATACAGTGATGATCCTGTTTGTGTAGAATAAGAAGGCTGAACAGATCGTGCCGATGTGCCGGCTGACCTTGTTGATTCAGGTTAGCAGACAGAAATAGCTTATTTAGGCTGTTCTAGTTTGATCATATATACTGGATGATCTGGTTTACATGCAATCTACTCAGGTTTGTGCAGATCTGCAGGCTGATCTGGTTTCAAGCTGATCTGGTTTGTGCAGACTTATTTGGGTCATGCAGATAACCAAGCTGATCCGAATTGTGCAGATGTGCAGGTTGACCTGTTGAACACTTGTTATGAGTTACATTTGCTCTAGCATCATTTACCCTCAAACCCCTAAATTTGTGTAACAGACCTTCCTTTCTTTGAAAATGACAGCCAATAAAAAGCATAGTAACATATGTATTAATTAAAATTTATTTATCAACTTAAAAAATGATGTAAACTTACCCCAAAATTTGAGGCAGCAAATCTGTCACTGGCAGAAACTGCCGCTGTGGTTGCCGTTGTGTGAGCATAGAAGGCATTTATGTTCGCTAACAATGTACTCATCACAGCTGGTACCCCTGGACACATATACTTTGTGGACAGGCAGGAAAAATGCCTGAAAATTTAAATAACAGTTGACTGACATTTACTTTAAGAGAGTTCATAACTGGCCCAAAGCATCAATCTAAAAACTAACTGAACGCCATTTTGGTTTGCTTTACACATCTGCGTGATCTTAACAGAAGCAGTCCAAAAAAAAAAATTTATAAAGATTGTTAGTAATTTAAGTTTGAGGGGTCAGGGGATCAAATTTGCTATCCATGGTCTTAGATGTGCTATCATTTGCTCTATAAATCAATAATTTTATATATTTATATGTACCTAAAGTGTGATATTAACTTTTAATAATCTGTATGTTTTTCAACATAGGTCTGCTAATTGTTGTTTATGATATGGGGAGTTAATGTATAATGTAAAACATAGAAATCATTTCTCAACTTTATACAACATAAAAATCTTGCTTTCCATCTGTTAAAAACAATTTATACTTGTATCTCTTCACTCCATAAATACAACATTTATTGCATAGGTCAACAGTGTAGATCCAGATAAGATGGCTAATCCATGCCATCTGATCTGGATTAACAATTTCAATGTTTAGTAAAAAAATAATCTAATGAATCTAAAACTGAATAGAGTAGATCCTGATCTAGATGTGCCAGCTTATCTGGATCTAAACAGTTTACCTATGTGACAAAAGTGGTATTTATGGTGTAAATATGGTTTATACGCATTTCAAACAAGAGCTGTCAGAGGAGACAGCATGCTCGACTATTCGAATCATTTGAAACAAATGCAATTTGAAGATTAAAACAATAACAACTATGGCCATACATTCATGTGCAATCCGGAAAAATATTAACAAGTGAATGGTAAGGGAGAAATTCATTTCAAATAACAGAAATAATTCATAAATGTACCATAAATATTAAACTGAATAGGGGAATAACTATGAAAATTTAATATTTCTGAATTTGTTAGAAAACTTGTTAGTAACTTTTTATTAGAGACATTTACTTTTAGTCAAATATCAATCACTTCAGTGATGTTACAGAAAAAGAACTGAAATAAAAATATAATGGAAGTTTGAAGTTGATACCTGAAGTAATTGCAAAGTTATCGATGAAGTGCACTTAAGTGAAAATATAAGTGAAACTAGAAATGTGTCCATGGGACACGGATGCCCCACTATGCATCATTTTCAGACACTCAAGTGCAATGATGGGAATAATACGCGATACACCGCCCTGTCATGGTGAACATTTGTGTCAAGTTTTTTTTGAAATCCCTCCATTTATAATGAAGTTACAGCCCAGACAAGAAAATTCTATTTTTAGTAACAGTGACCTTGACCTTGGACCTTCAGGCTTGGGTATTGTGCCGACACACTGCCTTGTCATAGTGAACATTTGTGCAAAGTTATTTTGAAATCCCTCCATTCATAACAAAGTAACAGCCCGGACAAGAGAATTCTATTTTTAGTAACAGTGACCTTGACCTTTGACCTACAGGCATGGGTATGGTACGTGACACACCGCCCTGTCATGGTGAACATTTGTGTCAAGTTATTTTGAAATCCCTCCATTCATAACAAAGTTACAGCCTGGACAAGAGAATTGTATTTTTAGTAACAGTGACCTTGACCTTTGACCTACAGGCATGGGTATGGTACGTGACACACCGCCCTGTCATGGTGAACATTTGTGTCAAGTTATTTTGAAATCCCTCCATTCATAACAAAGTTACAGCCTGGACAAGAGAATTCTATTTTTAGTAACAGTGACCTTGACCTTGGATCTACAGGCATTGGTATTGTGCGGACACACCGCCTTGTCATGTTGAACATTTGTGCCAAGATATTTTGAAATCCCTCCATTCATAACAAAGTAACAGCCTAGACAAGAAAATTCTGTTTTTAGTAACAGTGACCTTGACCATTGACCTACAGGCTTGGGCACGTACGTGACACACCCTCTTGATATGGTGAACAATTATATCAAGTTATTTAAAAATCCAATAAGAAATAACAAAGTTACAGAGCGGACACGATTTTGCAAGAAAATTCTATTTTTAGTAACAGTGACCTTGACCTTGGACCTACAGGCATGGGTATTGTACGCGACACACCACCTTGTCATGGTGAACATTTGTGCCAAGTTATTTTGAAATCCCTCCATTCATAACGAAGTTAAGGGCCAACTGTATATTTTGCTTAACACAAAATGTAAGTGAAAAAGGGGCATAATTTGAAAAATATTGGAAGGAGGGTTATGGGTCTTGTTGGTTATGATGTAGATTTTGATGGTGAAAATATATTTAAAGTTTCAAGGCAATATCTCAAGTAGTTTTAAAGTTAGGGGCAAAATGCATATTTTGCTTAACACAAAATATAAGAAAAAAGGGGCATAACTTGAAATATATTGACAGCAGAGTTATGGGTCTTGTTGGTAATGATGTAGAATTTGATGGTGAATATATATTCCAAGTTTCAGGTTGATATCTCAAGTAGTTTATAAGTTATGGACCAAAGTGCATATTTTCCTTAACGCAAAATTTAAGTGAAAAAGGGGCATAACTTGAAAAATATTTGTAGCAGAGTTACGGGTGTTGTTGGTAATGATGTAGAATTTGATGGTGAATATATATTCCAAGTTTCAAGTTGATATCATAAGTAGTTTTCAAGTAATGGACCAAAGTGCATTTTTTGTTTAACGGACGCCGACGCCGACACCGGGGCGAGTAGGATAGCTCCCCTATTCTTCGAATAGTCGAGCTAAAAATCTTACGTCATAGCTTGGTATATAGATTCTATCCCATAACGCATAGCGAATTCATCAACAATTTCCTGTGCTGGCTCATCAAAGTAAGTTTTCCAGGCTTCATCCTACAATGTAACAAATGTCGCATTAATTCCATTTATATTAAGCTACATCTTGTTCTTTGTTACTTATAAAACAGACAGTTTACTAGTGAGGTTGTTAAGGTCTTGGGGTCACACTAAAGGTTTTCCTGAATAAAAAAACCATTACACTGGTGCTTAATTTCACAAAAATATTTTTCAAGTGGCAACACTGCCTAAAATCCACAAATTTAGTTATTTGTCATTTTTTCCAGACGTTTAATACTGCTTTTTTTCTGGAAGTATGTATAACTTTAATCCTGTATACTTTTATATTCCTTCCTCCATAAACACGCCTTTATGGCATGGGTGAACATTGTAGATCCAGTTCAGCTGGCACATCTGCGCCGTCTGATTAGGACCTGCACTGTTCACTTTTTTATGAGGGGTTTTCAGACTGACAAGCAAACAGTGTAGATTCTGATCAGATGGCACAGATATGCTTGCCGATCTGGATCCACACTGTCGTACACGCAGAAAAAGACGTATATATGGAGTAAAGGGTTAAAATTACACTGAAATATAATATAAAGCATAATTTTACACCAGTGTAAGAGACATGATGATTTCATAACCAAACATAACCATCCCTGATGAAAGGCAGTGGGCTGAAACATGTTTGGTAATTATATTGATAAAATTGAAGTTTTTCATACATTTTACCCTTACTACATGGGTTAAGGCTGTTTACCATGAGCAAACATTGTATATCCAGATCAGCTGGCACATCCATTTGAACTGTTTGCTTTTTGATTCAATAAGTTATTTCTGACCATACTTAGAGGCAAACAGTGTACATCCAGATCAGATGCATGTGCAAAAAGTGAAGATCCAGATCAGTGAGCATATCCCTGTCATCTAATCAGGGTCAAAACTGTTTGCTTCTTGTCAGATGAATCAAAAAATGAACAATTCAGATCCTGATCAGAATGCACAGATGTGTTGTCTGATCTGGATTATACTGTTTGCCCATGGATACCAGCCTATAGATTTAAGGGAAAACAATTAGCTAAATTTCTGAAAATAGACTTCTAACTGTTTTATGCACATTTAGTTTTGTGGCTTTTACATAATTATAGTTATATATTTATTTTTTTATTTTAATGTTGACACATTGTTACATATAACACCAGATATATAATAAAGTCAAACTTAGATGGCTCGAACTCCACGGGACCGGCAGATCTGTTCGAGCCATCGGTAGTTCGAGCAATCCGTGGTTTGTACATGCATGTGAGAATGGGTTTTTGTTCAGTTACAACTATGCTAACACATAAAAATTAATAATATTTCTTATTTTAATGTATTCAATGTATTATCTTATTAAAAATCAATTTTTTCCCTTTTCAACCTCTGTGATGACATTGGATTTGAATTCTAGAGGAAAAAACTTCTATAATCTTCTACTTAATTTTATAAATACGGAAAAACAATTACAATTTTCTAAAAAAAACCAAAAAACAACAAATAACAGTTTGATTATAATCATGATTAGTGCGGAGTAAATTAACAAAACAATCAAAATAGTTCCATTCACTTTAATGTGTTATTTAATGACTTAATTAAAAGCCGCATCATCCTAATGGGCGAGACATTTTCGCACCTTTGATGATTACCGATAACAGTCTGTTCGAGCCAAGGGGTGTCAAAAACATTGAAAACTAACAGTCGGGACCTTGATTGGTGTTCAACTGTTCGAGCTATGGGTAGTTTGAGCCATCGGAGGTAGAACAATATAGAAAATATAGAGGTCTAGTTCGGGACCGGACGAAGTGTTTGAGAGAAGGGTGGTATTCGAGCGAACGGTGTTCGAGCCATCGAAGTTCGACTGTATTATTATTGTGTTAATGTAACTTTAATAGTTCACTAATATACGAGTGCTCTAACAAAGTTCACCAATGGCCAGTGCTCACCAATTATTGTTATTGTAACTAATGTTATTACACTACAGGTTACAAGATGTGCACGGATATCATACTCTAATTCCCTAACCCCACTTAACCTTAGATACATTTTTCAGCAAAAAGGCAGTTTCTTTCATATCTGACAGTTAAATCAATCAAAATGTGGAAAAATCAGGATCAGTTTACAGAAGTATCATTTAATTTCACAGGAATGAATTTTTGTGCAAAACACGCAAATGACAAATTTGTGGGGATATGAATTCATGCAACTGTATTATTCTATTACAACACACAGTTAATGGTTTAATTTTGCTGAGTTGAATTTAATGCATGGAGATTACTTTGGTTATGTCTGATAAACAAACAGTGTTGCTCCCATTAAAACTGCATGGATTTGCAGGCTGATCTGTAGGTAAACTGGTCGCACATGGGAATATAAGTTGTATACATACATATAAGATAAGATTAAGGGTTATAATATTCTATGTGCACTGTTGTGTAACAACCTCTGTTATCTGGTTCATTATATCACACGTGACAAGCATCTTTCGCATCAAGTTTATCACATTCGGATTCTTTATACCCTTCAAATGAAAATAGGAGGAAAATCTCAAACTTGTCTGTACCGCTAAGTCAATGTTACCAACTCATATATCTTCAGTCAATTTATTCTTTGTCAATGGTGTTTTCTAAATAAATGTGCTGACATAACAGCAAACAGTGTAAACCCTGTGACTGCATATTTTAACTGGCCGATTAGGGTCTGCACTGGTTGAAAATATGATTAAAGCTGTTCCTTGCACTTCAAGGGTCGAGGGACTTTGTCCCAATTTTTACAACATGCCAAATCAAGTTATATATCGGACAAGTTTTATAAATGAAATTTTATAATACACTATATAGATATATGAAAGTACCAAACAACATATCAATAGCTTCAAATACAAGCTGGAAGTACATCACACTTACAATATATGGGAGCTTGGACATATGATATTCCAATACTCAGTTTTGGGGTTTTAAAGATTTTGCAAACTAGACTGTGTCAAAACAAAGATTTTTTAAAAGAAAGAAAGCTTTCAATACATTTAATTCTAAAATTAAAACAATATATACTGGTAGAACCAATGGATGATTCCCAGTTAATTAATTGTGTGGACAAAGGAATGATTCTAAAATATATCTAACGTAGCTAAAACAAAGGGCCATAACATGGTAAACAGAGTAGATCTTGATTAGCCTGCTCATGTACCGTCATCAGGATCTACAATGGTCGAACATACGGTATTAGCCAGAGATAACCATTTACTCCATATATATATATATATATACATTTAATTATGTGTCAGCTGATCTGGATCTACACTGTTTGCCCACTTTATAAAGGCGTATATTTGGGGATACAAGGTTGAGATATTCATCTCAAGACAAAATGTTAGTTTGCAAAATCTTTAATATGCAAATATACAAGACAGGAATGCATCACAGTACAGGGTACAGGGTACAAAAGATTTCTCCATTCACAGAATATGGTTAACAGCTTGTGGCAGTGAACAATACCATCACATATATAATAGACGTAAAACATCCAGAGGGGCTTATATGGTACAATTGAGGAATGAAAAAATGGGGTATGAAACTGGTTGGTTTGGGCCAAGGTAATAATGATGCATGTTGAATGGATTTAAAATGTTCACAAAACAATGTTCAATATTCAAAGGGAGGATAATTTTTTCCAAAGACTTTAAACGTGTACAAAATTACCGTTTCAGAATCAGTTCCCTAAAAGGACAAAAAACACTTACATGTTAAAGCAGCATTTATTGGCATGTTCATTAAAATAGATTCCAATCATTACATTAAGAAGCATTGAATTACATGTTTATTCGAAGTGAAATAAATATGGAGTTTAAAATGTTATATTTTTGCTAGATATGGCGGAAAAAACTGATAAAGGCAAACAACTGATCTGATTGTCAGGGGAGGTAATTCACAAAGAAAATGTTTGTATTTATTACCAATTTACTTGAAATGAGAAAGCCTTTAGTATTATTAGTGTGATATGTAAACTTCCTTTTTCTTCATACACTGTTTCAAAACTGTTTTAAATGATCTCTACAAAATATAACTAAAAAATTAATATTAATCTTTTCATGATTTTCTTACTGTTAAGGGTAATCAACAAATTTCACAACTACAGAATATTTTACAAGATTTTTAACAAATTTGTGTCAGATTCATACACAATCTAAATCAACTAAAACTAGAGGTCTGCTAATTAAGTTTTATATAATGTATGCTGTTGTTTTTCTGCTTATTAAGTTTTATATAATGTATGCTGTTGTTTTTCTGCTAATTAAGTTTTATATAATTTATGCTGTTGTTTTTCTGCTAATTAAGTTTTATATAATGTATGCTGTTGTTTTTTTTTTTCATTTTTGCATTATATCACATTAAGTCACATTAAGAAAAATTCTTAGGTCAGCTTTTCTAAAAAATAGTTTACCCATTTATGTTAAAATACTCCCAGTTTGGCTCTAACTTGGCTTTCGGGTGTTTGAAGGTTCCAAATTTAAATAATAATAAAATACACTTTATTTATAAACCATAAAGCAGGCAATCCACCCACACTTTACTGCCAACGAAGTAAAAACCTCACCAAAGCTAAAGCGTAAGAATAAAGAGTTCACTGACTTACTGGTAGCTCAATTCATATCTTACCGGTAATAAGACAAAGTTAAACGTTGAAAATCACTAAGTTCACACAGAAATAGATAAAGCATATAAAGCCATGGTTAACCATGCATACATACTAATTTTTGCTTTACCCCAGACGTCTCCGGCAACTTGACTGCACCACCTGATTGTTCACACAGGTAATGGAACAAATTCTGAAAAAACAAAAGCATTATTAATTATCAGGGGCAGGTCCAGTGGGGGTTCAATATGCTTGGTCAATCCCCCTTTTTGGTCTGCAATATTTAATTTTCATGGAAATTTTTTGGCATGACAGTTTGAATTATTATATAATTACCTTAAAAATGCTCAAAACGAGCACCCTTTCTTAAAATATTTCATCCGACCCTGATAATGTATGTTATTGTAAAACCTATAAGAATGTCTGAAGAGGAACTCTTTTAATAAAACATCAAACAGTCAAATATGTCCATGATTTGTACAAGACCCAGTCATATTTTCTGCATTAGGTGATAACACATTCCAGATGTCAATCAAAACACTGACATTACTGAAAGATGGACATACACCCAATCCTTTACAACAGGTTACATCCCAAGTGTGATCAGTTTAGGTCCAAATCAGCTGGCACATTCATGCAATCTGATCTGGATCTACACTGGTTGCATCTTGGTCTATTCATGACGATTTCACTTGCAAAGCAGCTTGCAACCTGTCAACCCCTGCAGTTTCTAAGAAGAAGACTTTCAAAGTGTTTTCTTATGGTTGCCATGACAACTGGAGTTCTCTATGGAACCAATTAAATTTATGGAATTATGAACAGGGCCAACCAAGGAACATTCTTGCTGAGTTTGGTTGAAACTGTTCAGTAGTTTAACCCTTTCCTCGATATATACGCATTTTTAAGCATGTGCGACCAGTGTAGATCCAGATCAGCCGTCTGATCAGGATCTGCACTGGTCACATTTTGGTCAGAAATAACCTAATGAATAAAAAAGCTAACAGTTTAGATCCTGATCAGACGGCACAGATGTGCCGGCTGATCTGGATCTAAACTGTTCGCCATAGCAATAAAGGTTTATCTATACAGGAAAGGGTTAAGAGTTGTTGTTTAAAGGAAAATGCTGACAACAGATGATGGACGGAGGATGAACAGTTACCCATCACAACAACTCAACCTTGAGCACTTTGGTACTCAGGTGAGCAAAAAATGCTAGCTGGAGTTATGGTACTTGGCATACCAACTTAGGATATGATGGTTAACAAGTGTTTAAAGCTGTAATATTATGAAAGTGAACAGGAGATATTTTCTACCTCGTGTAGACACGTGTACTGTACATGGTATGGAGCCACCTTCTCTTCTCCTTTGATTTCAACACTAATATGTAAACGAATAGCACCAGATACCGCCGACTTGTCTGTTCTCTTTTCTGAAATTACAAAACTTTCTTGATTTACTATTCTTTTATTTAACTTTTATTAAATACACTATTTAAAATGTCATAAGGATCAACTGATTATATCAAATGCATTGAAAACTATACATTTTTAAATATTTTGTAAATAGTTTTAAACTAAGACAAAATTCAATTGTGCCATTATCAAAACACATGTACCTGAACAGAGAGCAATTTTAAGAGCAAAATTAAAACTTGCTTTAAGAATTATCTTTTTTGTATTAAACAGATATATTGAATCTGTTAGGTCAACAATTAAAATAAAACATCTTTCAACTTCTGTATGGCAATGTAAATGATTCATGTATTCTGTAAAAAAATTTTGGGTTAAACTTAACACCACAAGCAAATCATATCATCTTCAATTCACACTTTATGACCAGTGTAGATCCAGATCTACAGCTACAAAGCATCAGCCACAATTAGCTTCACTGTTGCTGCACCAATGAGATTCTTTTAACCCTTTCCTGTATAGATACACCTTTATTGCTAGGGCGAACAGTTTAGATCCAGATCAGCCCGTACATACGCTTTTTGATTCATTAGGTTATTTCTGACAAAAATGCAACTAATGCAGATCCTGACCAGACAGCATGGATGTGCCAGCTGATCTGGATCTACACTGGTCCCACATGCGTAAAAATGCGTACATATCAAGGAAAGGTTTAAACATCACTATGAAAAATGAATGGACTGATTTAAACCTTCTACTCCATATATATGCATTTTACACAATCATGTGCAAACAGTATATATCCAGCCAGCACATCCATGCCACCTGATCAGAATGTGCACTGTTTGCTCTTTGGTCCGAAATAACCTAATAAATCAATTAGAAATGTGTCCATAGGACACGGATGCCCCCGCTATGCATCGTTTCCAGATACTAAAGTGCAATGATGGGAATAATAGCATTTCATAGACAGTGATGTTCGAGTAATTATAAGAATATGCATAAACTTGATGATCAAGTGAATTATTTGTATTTGTGGCACTGTTGTCTTCTCATTACGGAAATGTCTGTGAAGAAGTTGGTGGTAATGCAATGCAATGTCATAGTGAACATTTGTGCCAAGTTATTTTGAAATCCCTTCCTTCATAAAGAAGTTACAGCCCGAACAAGTAAATTCAAGTTTTAGTAACTGTGACCTTGACCTTGGACTTACAGGCATGGGTAATGTACGCAACACACCACCTTGTCATGGTGAACATTTGTGCCAAGTTATTTTGAAAACCCTCCATTCAAAAGAGTTACAGCCCGGACAAGGAAATTCTATTTTTAGTAACAGTGACCTTGACCTTGGACCTACAGGCATGGACATGGTACAAGACTCACCACCTTGTCATGGTGAACATTTCTGCCAAGTTATTTTGAAATTACTCTATTCCTAACGTAGTTACAACCCTGACAAGAAAATTCTATTTTAGTAACAGTGACCTTGACCTTGGACGTACAGGCATGGGCATGGTATGGGACACACCATCTTGTCATGATGAACATTTGTGTCAAGTTATTTTGAAATCAATCTATTCCTAACAAAGTTACAGCACGGACAAGAGAATTCTATTTTTAGTAACAGTGACCTTGACCTACAGGCATGGGCATGATACGCGATACACCGCCCTGTCATGGTTAACACTTGTGTCAAGTTATTTTAAAATCCCTCCATTTATAATGAAGTTACAGCCCAGACAAGAAAATTCTATTTTTAGTAACAGTGACCTTGACCTTGGACCTTCAGGCTTGGGTATTGTGCGGACACACTGCCTTGTCATAGTGAACATTTGAACAAAGTTATTTTGAAATCCCTCCATTCATAACAAAGTAACAGCCCGGACAAGAGAATTCTATTTTTAGTAACAGTGACCTTGACCTTTGACCGACAGGCATGGGCATGGTACGCGACACATCGCCCTGTCATGGTTAACATTTGTGCCAAGTTATTTTGAAATCCCTCCATTCATAACAAAGTAACAGCCCGGACAAGAAAATTCTATTTTTAGTAACAGTGACCTTGACCTTCCACCTAATTGCTTGGGCATGTACGTGACATACCGTCTTGATATGGTGAACAATTATACCAAGTTATTAAAAAATCCAATAAGAAATAACAAAGTTACAGAGCGGACAAGATTTTGCAAGAAAATTCTATTTTTAGTAACAGTGACCTTGACCTTGGACCTACCGGCATGGTTATTGTCACGACACACCGCCTTGTTATGGTGAACATTTGTGCCAAGTTATTTTGAAATCCCTCCATTCCAAACAAAGTTAAGGGCAAAGTGTATATTTTTCTTAACACAAAATGTAAGTGAAAAAGGGGCATAATTTGAAAAATATTGGTTATGGGTCTTGTTGGTTATGATGTAGATTTTGATGGTGAAAATATATTTCAAGTTTCAAGGCAGTATCTCAAGTAGGTTTAAAGTTATGGGCAAAATGCATATTTTGCTTAACACAAAATATAAGAAACAAGATATATTCCTATTAAAACTAATGTAAATGGAAGTATCAAAGGGCAATAACTTCTGAACGGAACATGTAAGAGCAAAACCCCACCTCTATGCACAACAACATATCAGGCCAAGCATTGCGGTAAAGTTTCATCAAATTCCCAGCAGAGGTGTAGGAGGAGTTGCGTTCATGAAATATACTCCTATTAAAACTAATGTAAATGGAAGTATCAAAGGGCCATAACTTCTGAACGGAACATGTAAGAGCAAAACCCCACCTTCATGCACAACAACATATCAGGCCAAGCATTGTGGTCAAGTTTCATTGAATTCCCACCAGTAGTGTAGGAGGAGTTGCATTCACGAGAATATCGGACGGACGGACGGACGTCCTTACAAATCGGTACTTAAGTGGCTATCCCTTTGTTCTCCCCATTGTTCTTTTTAGCCACATAAACCGAAATAGCCACATAAACCCATTACGGAATGAATGACATCAAAGAAAATGTACAGTTACCTATTGTCCCTACAGCCACCTAAGTACCAATTTATCCGGTCGGAGGGACGGACGGACGGACAGGAGCAACTCTTAATGCCCGTCGCCATTTCATGGCGGGGGCATAAAAAGTGAAAAGTGCAGATCCTGATCAGATGGCACAGATCAAGATCAACAATGTTTGCCCATGTGAGAAAGGCATATAAAGGGTAAAAGAAAGGGGATTTCATTACAGAATGTTAGACTATGTTTAGAGTGTACAGTGCTGAGGATTCACAACAATAAACAACACATTTACAACATTAACTGCTGTCAAAGCACTTTGGTAAATACTGAAGTTATATTGTTACCTGATTGTAGTCTGAATACAAAGTCAGAATCAAGGTTCCAGAGATATACTCAAGCAAAAACATTTGTGAGTACCATTGTTACTTAATTTAAGCATAAATTTAAATTGTGCACTTTTCCAAATTTGTTTCATAAGTTTATATCACTAAGCATTTACAACTAGTGTAGATTGCCAATAAAGAACACTTATTTTTATTAAGTTAATGTATTCTGTAACAAAACCAATGGAGACTAGTTAAGACTCAGGTAAACTGAAGACTTGCCATTACTAGAATTCTGGTCCCATGAGAATGGAAACCAGTCTCAAATCTCAAGCATCTGATTGGCAGAAATGGTGACCCGTCGCCTTTTCAGCTAATCATATGCTTGAGATTTGAGACTGGTTTCCAATCTCAGTTTTATAACCTCTAGCCCAGGTTAAAAGTTAAATCTGACAGGGCATTATAAAGGAATTTATTTACTGATTAGCCGAACAAGTCATGTAGACCCAGATATGTTCTACACTGACCACAAATGTGACTTAGCCTGATTTAAAGCGCAAGGCATTCAACAGTAAAGCAGCAGGTGTAGGGCAGGTAGGGAAATTTTTGGTATTAGCAACCAAACCCATAAACTTATCCCTTGACTCCATGGAAAATCTACACTGTTCACACATGGAATATAAGCTGTATCCATAGAGTTCAAGGTTAATCGCCATGTCCCTTTAATGCATTATGCAACTTATGTGCAAGTGATCAGCAGGGGGTTCATGTTCAAAATCATTGGCAAAAATTAAGGAAAATCATTATATTAATGGTTAGAAATGTAATTCTTATTTTTAGTAATACAAATCCTTTTTATATTAAACTTTTTTCCCATTAATCAATAATAATGAGTGATTGATTTCTAAGAAAGTTTTGCCCTCCCAGTTATACTGAAACTAACTTCCTGATACAAATCCATGTTAGAAATAGATCATTTACCAGTGCTCCAATTATTCTTGTTTAATTTATAACTTTACATACAAACACAGCTTTCTAATACTAGATTAAATTTTACTTAAATAGAAGATATCACAAATTGATTGAATGCCCACACCCCCCCCCCACTCCTGTTCAAGGCCAGTAACTCAATTATCAGTTAGTCAATTAACTTGCAGTTGAAGGTTACTGGTTAGATTGCTATCAAACTTTGTACAGTAATAATTCCATTAAACAGTGTTTCCAAGTTCAATAAAGATACGAATAATGAATTGTGCTAAATTTGGTAATCTTCCTACAATTGAAATCTAACACTTAAGTGTAACTAATCACACACTTATCTAGACTTTGTGCTCATATAGTGCATTAAAGTTTTATGAAGACTGAAGCAAATTCAATGGCAACAGGTCTTGATTTGCTGCTGATTCAAACTAACTGGTATATTATGACCAAACTAACTGGTATATTATGACCAAATCTTAAGTTGAAACTTTTCTTTTTGACTGTCATGAAATTGTCTCTCACATCCCCAACCCCAGCCTCCCCCCACCCCCCGCTCCAACCATACCTGAGCATCTGGTAAATGAGACTGGAAATAGTCTCAAATCTCAAGCATCTGATTGGCTGATTTCAGCCAATCAGATGCTTGAGTTTTGAGACTGGTTTTCATATTCAGTTTTATAACATTGGGCACTGAGCATCTGGAAAAATGAGAAAACAGTGTTAGAATAGAGTGAATCTTCTCTTGCCCACCTAAGTTATACCAAACAGTCATTTCTCCACACAGCTGTGCAACCTCAATAATCGTTTGACCGAGAAACTCGTCTGGTTCCGGAGTGAAAGCTTTACGAATTCTGGACTTAAAATCATTGTCTTCATCCCTTTGAAAAATAATTCAAAGAAAAGTAAGTTGTTTTAACTTGTATAAATTTCAAGATGGCTGAAAAAAATAAGACTTGAAACAATAAGGAGGGAATATTGGGGATCAAACATTTAAGCCCAGGTTATTTTAAATGAATTGCTTGAAAATATTTTTTCATCTTGACGTGGATGCTGATCAACTTTAAAGTTATAAATGTTACCATGATATTTACACCAACTGACATCTGGTTTTAAACTGGAAGCAAATGGTGTAGATACTTAAGGTCTGAAATCTGGAAATCTTGAAGAAAAGATACTTAAGGTGGTGTAGATACTTAATGTCAGTGTTAATCATAATTTAAAAATTATGATTTACACTGACCTTAAGTATCTACACCATTTGCGTCCAGAGCAAACAGTGCAGAATGTGATCTGGATGTACACTGTTGGCCCATGGATAACAGTCATCTTCCATATCCCATCAAGTGAAGGGTTAAGAATAGTTGATTCTTCCGGCTTGTCAATATGCTATGACTCTTGTAAACAATCTTATTTAAGATTTAGTTGGATTTTTTTTCTCTGAATAAACTTAACCATATTGAATGGGATGGAATGGTAAGCAATTCTTTTAAAATGGCCTGTGGGAAAACAGCTTATGCAGACAGGGAATTCAAGAAAAACATTAGAGCTGGCAATTAAAAGAAAGAAATAGTGGGTTAAACAGCTAATCTGAATGTTAAGTGGATAAAACATTTACTCATTTTAAGAATTAGCTGAATGAGAACGTTATTTAAATTGTTATGATTTTAAGGTATTGTTTATAAGAAAGAGTTGTGTACACCGTTACTCATTTTATATTTGTATAAATATTGTAAACACAGTTTCTGGAGTTGCCAGCTTAAATGCTTGAAAAAATCAAAAGAATAGAACACAAAAATTTCTAAAAAAGAGACAGGTTAATGAATCAATTCCAGCATAAATTCCAAAATGCATAAAAATCATGTCCTTTTGTTTATTAACAGAAGCATCACAAGAATGGTCCTCTTAAAACAATAAATGTAGGACTATTAAAATAGTTCATTCAAAAGTTCCAATTCAGCACCCCCTGGGGATTGACAAAAATTCAAATGGGGTCATTAATTTAAGTCCCTGAATTACAAGAACTCCACCAAACCATCAAGAATATTGTCTTGACCTTTGAGATTACAGATAATACAATTATGTATTCAAAGGGTTGGATGTAAAATTTTCAGAAAAGGGACACACTTAGGTTAGTTACTGAATGATTTCAAACTTTCTGTCCAGAATCCTGATGAAAATAAAATATTTTGATGTTCCAAAAAGAATTCTGCTTCAACAATTGATATTTTTGGAGAATTGGATAAATCATTAAACTGATGAAAATAAAATATTTTGATGTTCCAAAAAGAATTCTGCTTCAACAATTGATATTTTTGGAGAATTGGATAAATCATTAAACTGATGAAAATAAAATATTTTGATGTTCCAAAAATAATTCTGCTTCAACAATTGATATTTTTGGAGAATTGGATAAATCATTAAACTTGCAATATGTTTTAGTCTGCAATTATGTAACTTTATATAACAAACATTTTCGTGTTAGTGCAACAGCTGCCAACTTTTAAAATCTAAATTATACATGTATTGATTTGTAGTATTATCTGGCAAACCTGTCTCTTTCTTAACAAAAGGGGCATGCCTATGACAACAGTTACCATGGCACGCAACCCTCCGCCGGCCGTAACTGAATGAACTTGCATTTGCAAACACTGTAGACCCAGATTTGAGTCTACACTGTTTGACATCATCAATCGTTTCTTAACCCCTTCATCATGACTTTATGGCATGGGCAAACAGTGTAAATCCAGATCAGTCAGCAAATATGTTCTTTCTAATCTGGATCTATTGTTTCTACTGTTTGCTTTTTGATTTATTAGATTATCTTAACAAATGTGCCTGCTGATCTGGATATTGCAGGGCTCTCACTAGGTCTCCCAAAAGTGACCAGACTTCTCCCTTTTGTGAGCTATGGGAGAAGTCATTTATATAGACTATATAGGGAAAGAATGCTGTTGACTGCAAACTTCTCCATAATTCAGTAAAATTATGACAAAACTTCTCCCTGGTTTGCAAGTCTAGTGAGAGCCCTGATATACACTGGTCGCACATGTGATAAAATGCATATACATGTATATAGAAGAAAGGGTTAAACCCCACATTCTGTGAACCATGAATGAAATGATACAGATTCAAAAACTGGCAAGTCCATTACAGATACTTAGCAGGTGAAAGGTTTGTCACATGACCATCCAGGCTTACCCAGGTTGTACCACACGTCCATTTCACCACTCAGGGTTCGAACCTCGATAATTGTTTGACCGAGAAAATCATCAGATTCTCGAGTCAATTTCTGACGTAACTTTGATTTTAAATCATTATCCTCATCCCTGATTATAGCAGCAAAATCAAAAGAATACATTTTTGCAAACAGTGGAATACCATTTTCATTTCACTGAGATAATAGAAAATTATATAATTCACTGGACAGCATATACAAACTTACAATCTTTATTGAGATTTTTTAATCATAATTATTGCAAAAGTATTTTTAGATTTTCATTAAACAAAGCAAACAGATTCCACTTACAAATGCCCTGTTCATAATCCTTTAAGTCTGATTGGGAATGTATTTAACCCATTTTTCAACAATATTCCAGTATTGTACTGGTAAAACAGCAGTTACTGTTCTGGGTTTCTAACCAAAACAAGCAACTGACAGCTTCACAACTTGAACAATCTCACTGCCTTGGGTAAGCTAAACCTATTAAACTATTCATTTATATTCACAAGTCCTTTTAAACTGGTATTTATCACGCTTGAAAAAGAGTTGAGTTCAAGCTGATCCTGTGCCAAAGATCATAAAACCAAAGGACCAGTCTCAAATCTAAAGCATCTGATTGGCTGAAATGGGGACTGGTCACCATTTCAGCCAATCAGATGCTTGAGATTTGAGACTGGTCCCTAATCTTAGTGATCTTGGGCCCTGGTTTGAAACCTAGACTTGAAGACTTGCAATGTATGTGAATTAAGGACATTGTACAAGATTGCTGCAACATGTGTTCTTTTAATCACGAGTCATGAATCCTAGACCTGACAACAATATGAGGAACTGATGAGGCTTGGAAGCATTATCTTATTGATAAAGCCCATCAACTGTTGGTTTGACCTTGGTGTAAAATCCCTCTCCAAGATTGTGAATGGTAAATAGCATGACTTTGAAGAATAGTCTGGTTTTTACACAACATCATATATATTATCAGATTTATTGTCAGTACAATATTGATAAATGTAATTGTGAGTACTTCGATACTTACCAAACACGCACTTTAATTCTGTCAGAGGAGTTGTGGCACTCACTGCAAAAGAACACCAATAGAAACTAAAATTACAATCAATCACAGATACAGCATCTGAAAATAGTTGTCAGGTAGTAAACATGATACAGCAAATCCCCCTTTTTTATTATTTATAATTATCTTGATGGTCTTTATTAGGGCCGTCTTACTGTATTTAATGAGTTCATGAAAACTGTCATTAAGCTAGTTTAGAGCTCAGTGAACCTATGGCAGGCCGAACACTCCATATTTACAGGTTTTCTCACATCTGACCAAAGTAGATCAAGGCCAGCAGACACATCCATTTAATCTGGATCTTTCTAACCAAGATGCAAACAGTGTAGATCTATCCTGATCAAATGGCCTGGATGCACCAGCTGATCAGGATCTTCATTGTTCTCACAAGCAATTAAACCTGTATGCATGGAGTAATTTTTGAAAACAGCTATTAAATAGTTATGTACAGTCCACATAGAAGTTCAGTACAGAGTTCTGTTTTTTCTGAGACTATAATCAGACGCAACATCAATGACAAAACTGAGGTAAAATCTTTATATGTAACATGCTCATATCATTTTCAAGCTGCGAGTCAACACTATTCCTTGTTACTGTAGTATCATTTATTTTAGTTAGTGTGAACATTTAAGGCTGGTGCCAAAATGACTGTGACATTTTAGCGCAGTCATAAATTTGTGCAGTTGTAATATCCTCACATGATATTACATGTTTTTTTAACTGGTACTTGATTCTGTGCACTTCCCATAGCATGAAACAAAAATCAAACAATTGCGAAACATAATAATACCACAGTTTAAGACTGCAGCTACTACAACCATAAAGAAATGCCGACAGCAGACTTAACAACTTACAAATAGAATTTCTCGTGCCATTCTGGATTGAGATCTTGTGGCACAGTTTTTGTTCGCTTCTTGACCTTACCAACTTGTACAGTAACATAGGGATCACTGGTACCGGTCTTGTCCTTCCCTATCAAACCTTGCGCACAAATAACTGGAAAAATAAAAGTTATCTTGCTAAGAGCTATGAAGGAAAAGTAAGAGGAACACATGGGAAGATCATTACAGGTTACTTAACTCTTTACTCCATATGTACTCCTTTAATGGCATGGGCAAATAGTATAGACTATAAGTACCATGCATGAGTGTGAGGTGAAGATGGAAAAATCTGTCACCGAGGGTTAACTGTTTTGCGGGAACGAGGCTCTGCCGAGTTCCCACCAAAACAGTTCACCCGAGGTGACAGATTTTTCTATCTTTACCGAATGTCTCATGCAAGATACTTTTTCTTGCATACCTTTTATTATTTATAACATTTCTGTGTAAGTATACAAACTTATTCATTTGCATTATGCTGAAATATTGACGTTAAAGCAATCTTTTTTATAAATGACGTCACTAACTTGAATATATTACGTCAGATATTTGAAGACGTGACGTCACTCACGTGACTCATTCTACATGGGGGGGTGTAGGATCGAAATTTCCTACATGGGTGAAAACACCGGATGACCTGATCTGGTATGCAAGAAAGTGTAGATCCAAATCAGCCAGCACATCCATGCAGGCTGATCAGGATCTTCACTATTCGCTTTTTAATTAGGTTATTTCTGAAAAAAGTGAACAGTGCAGATCCCGATCAGACAGTATGGATGTGCCAGCTGCACTGGATCTACACTGTTTGCACATGCCCTAAGGGCTTATACAAGGAGTCAAGTGTTTGTGGAAGATCAGTGGTCTAGGGGTAGAGTGTCGGACTCCAGATCCAGAGACTGCGGGTTCGAGTCCCACCAGGGATGAGGTTCGTCTGCAGATTCCTCAATCCGCACTCAGCGCCAGTACTGGTTGGAAACCCAGGAAGCAGTCATCGAGCGTGATTGATATAAGTTGGAATAACTTGTTTCACAATCGATGTAAAATAAATAAGTTTAAACTAAGTGTTTCAGAAATCTGACAAAGACTGAGATCAACAAACGTCAATGTTCTAACTTCTACACAAACATTTTTTCTTACATCTTGATTGCATGAAAGTAACACATGTTTTCTCCAAGATACAACTGGGACCATTTAAATCACTCTCTTTCCTTCCAAATTCATAATATAAATCAGTTTAACTGATTATGGAATGCTCTTAAGAATTCTCCATGATGTTTTGTCTGTATATCTGATTTCATGTTTCAAGTACAATCGTTCAATCAAGCAGGGTTGTTGGCTCTGTTCTGTACTATCAAGTTTGTTTGACTGCTAGATTAGCTCAACTATTTAGTATGTTGTTGGCCTGCTTTGTTTGCAGTCTATTTCGTTTTGTTATGGGTGTAAGTTTCGATATATGATATTGTGAATAATTGATTATGTCTGTTTATCATTTTTAATTTAATAAATTTTTAACAATTTGATGCAAACAAATAAAATCATCAAAAACATTGACAAAAACCTGTTTCGTAATGTCTAGCTGTTAAAAAGTATTCCATCAGCAACCAATGTCTGGGTCAGATGCAAGATTTCAAGAATGGGGTTCATCAGAGGCAGTTTAAGGATAGTTGCATGAAGGGGGTTCGAGCAACTCCACTGAACCCCTCTGGATATGCCCCTGAACGTCTCTCAATGACTTACCTGTGATAGCAATTTTGGCAGACCATTTGGATGTTCCATCAAGGACACTTTGTTTGACAGCTTTCATGTGACCAGAATGAGATTTCTTGTCTACACTGAACACTTGACTACAAATGGAAACAATTAAATAAACTAGAATGTGTCCTCGGACACTGATGCCCCCACTGCTACAACATTTATAACAAAGGGCCATAACTCTGGTATAATTGATGCAGGAATAAATCTTTATTTTACGCGGTACTACATATCCTGCTTGATAATCTATGCAAGTTTGAAAGAAATCTGCCCGATAGTTAATGAGGAGTTGATGCCACAAGATTTTGGGACGTACAGACGGACTTCATAGGGGTATAATAAACTTCTTTAACTGTTTACTCCATGGATTTTCCTTTTATGATATGGACAAGCATGATAGATCCATGCTGTCAGATCAGGATCTAGACTGTTCACTTCTAGATTCATTAGGTTATTTCTGATCAAGTAGCAACCAGTGTTGATATGGCATGGATGTGCTATCTGATCAGGATCTACACAGATTGCACTTATGATAAAACTGGCTCCAAGGTTATAAAGCTGAGTTTGGAAACCAGTCTCAAATCTCAAGCATCTGATTGGCTGAAATGGCGACTGGTCGCCATTTCAGCCAATCAGATGCTTGAGATTTGAGACTGGTTTCCATGCTCAGTTTTATAACCTTGGGCACTGGTATATATTGAGTAAATTGGTAAATCTTTAACCAATTAAACTATGTAATGGGCCATACATTCTTTATATCCGAGCCAGTCCTTTGATAGTTTATGGGTGTGTTTTGTAGAAATTTATTAACTGAATAGTAGCCAGTGAAAATCCTGATCAGACTGAGCAGATGTGCATGGTAATCTAGACTTTTCTAGTCACAAATGTGAAATAAGCTGTGCTTAGAATAGAACAGTCAAATATCCCTCCGTTTGACATTTGAATGTCTGACAAATAGATTTTGTCCATCTGCATATGAGCTTATGTTTTAAACTTGTCAAAAATTAAACAGACAGCTTTCAATAAGAATATTCAATAGAAATAGATAAAAATGCCAGGAATACCTTATAAGTTCAAATATGTCTGGTTTATTTCTTTCTCGTAGTTTCATACGTTCTCGCATAGCTTTAATGATGTTGTGAGTTTTATCTTCGGCACCATGTTTTGAGCTCTTTTCCGCAGCCCCTGTAACAAGCAAGCAGTCAGAATCAATCACACACAAACGGCAAAACTTTATAAGAAAATTCCAATGCAAACAGTGTAGATCCTGATCAGATGGCAATGCTGTGGTAGCTGATCTGGAGCTACACTTGTCGCCCATGTTACAAAAGGTGAATCTATCGATTAAATGGCCAAGTAATATGATAGCCATGCACTGAAACCTTTTAATTTGTGGCAGGTCAAACTGCACCCTTGCATGATTTCGAGTTTATAATGTAAGGGACTAGTAAATGTACCTCTGAAATTTGATCTGGATTCGAATAAATAAAAATTTGTGTGTAATCGTAGTATAAAGATAAGTTTATAACCTTACAAACTCAAAATGTAAAGATTAACAATATTAGATTAATAAACAGAAAATACATATGGGTCAAATAGCTGTGATTTACATTTTCATATGTTTATAATTAGCTGGATACATTAAAATATGTTTAATACAATGGGACCCCTTCAGACAGATACAGTCATGCCATATGTTTTGCCCTCACCATCTGGCAGGTACTTT
The DNA here is from genome assembly GCA_038501625.1 of Corbicula japonica. NCBI lineage: Eukaryota > Metazoa > Mollusca > Bivalvia > Venerida > Cyrenidae > Corbicula > Corbicula japonica. The sequence continues at coordinate 836,895 of JAZAYU010000033.1, forward strand.
AAGCTACCTTGGTGCATTTAATGCTATAACCCTTTACTCCATATATATGCCTTTATCTTGTGGGCAAACAGTGTTCATCCAGATCCTATGGCACATCTGTGCTGTCTGATGTGGGTCTACACTGACTGCTTTTATTTATAAGGTTATTTCTGACCAAGAAGCTAAAGGTGTAAATCCTAGTCAGATGGCACAGATGTGATAGATAAACTGGATCTGCACCCAATCTGATAAAAGTCATATCTATTAAGTAATATAAGTATCATGCATGAGTGTGAGGTGAAGATGGAAAAATCTGTCACCGAGGGTTAACTGTTTTGCGGGAACGAGGCTCTGCCGAGTTCCCGCCAAAACAGTTCACCCGAGGTGACAGATTTTTCTATCTTTACCGAATGTCTCATGCAAGATACTTTTTCTTGCATACCTTTTATTATCTATAACATTTCTATGTATGTATACAAACTTTTTTATTTTCCTTATGCTGAAATATTGACATTAACGCTAACCTTTTTTATAAATGACGTCAATAAATTGAATATATGACGTCACTCACGTGACTCATTCTACACGGGGGGGTGTAGGATCGAAATTTCCTACACGGGTGAAATCACCGGATGACCTGATCTGGTATGCAAGAAAGAGATATACCAAGTCTTGACAGTGCTTATCAAAACTACATTCATGCCATATCCAAAATACATCACAATTTCATCAGAACAAAGAATCGTTCCAGACTTAAACAAACTTTCTTTGTCTGAAAAATGTCTCGGCATTTTTTATCCCCTTTATCCTCACCTTGTTCTAAAAGAAATATATTCACCTCTAAGCTTAGTTTCCATATTAACATAAAATCCAAAAGAAATCCTTATGCTTTACAAAGCTCAACAATTAGCCATATTATTATTTTGTTTTGTTGTTTGTTCCCAGTTGTTTGTCCTTTCTGACTCTGAATAATATGGTGGTTTACAGTCACTGTAAAACACTTTTTTGACATCCTTACCCTAAGAAATGCCCCATACCCATTTCCCTGGAACACAAAAATTGATTTGTTAAAAAACATCCCATTAAAGGACTCTTGCAATAACTTATATTAGATTAATAAAAAGTTTAATCGTTTTTTTTGTACATCAATAAATGGCCCTATTTTGGAAACTGTAATACCACATGCAGGGGCATTTATTAGGGGCTTTACATTTTCTCTCTCCTCTCTTCTCACATTGACCAAATTCAAGATGACAGCATTTTATAAGGCGGCTAGAGTCTGTCTTATATACTGAACAAAAAAGAAACTCCATCCGTTTTTAATATGTGTTATGCTTGACATTTATTAAAAAAGAACATGTTTTTTTTTATTGTTTTTCACACATATCCACACTATGCTAAAGTGAGGATGAAGATGTGTTTTTCTTTTCAGAAAAAAAAACTCAACTAATTTATTGACTCTCATAAGGGATAGGTAATAACAGAAACACAACAATTATAGTCACACTTATTAAAAGAAAGACAACACAGTTACTTATATGTCTTTTTTTTTCAAATTAGATTTCTACCTCCCTTTTTAAAAAAAACTAAACACAATTTAACTTGTCCCCAGAACCTAACAATTTTGACATATTTTGTATTTTGGAACAGAAAATGAAATATATAACCTCTAAGGTACTCGTTTTCATTAATTGTTTTTGTGGTATCTATTTTGAAATTGATCATTTTATAACCCATGCCTCTCTACTCCTCTCTATTTTATGGCCGTGTGTTGGGGTCGGGCTTTGTCTTCTGGATATGACCATTCCTGATATGCATATTTCACTTTTTTCTGATATAACAATGTTGATGAGACAATGTTGATGACAAATTTCCTCTTGATTATTCATAATGTAACTAGAGTTTGGCAGAAGTTCTTATTCTGTTCAGTATATTATGTCATTTTGCATGAATGGCTGTACAGGAGATATTAGGGAGTAACAGTCTAGCGGTAAGACCTTGTAAGGATGCAATCATACTCAATTAAATACTGTTTATCAAAGTTTATGAAGGCCAGGTTCAGTCATCTTTGTAATTCCAAACAGAAAATAAAGCTGAAGACCCATGAAAATTGCCAAGACATTTTACAGATATTAACTATTTCAAAGCTTGTGGTGGGAGGTATCAATGGCTGTGTTGTGAAGCAAATACCAACATGCAAACAAAAATATTCCTGTGGAATCATGTAACTGAAACAGTATTATGTCCAGCAAATTTCTAAAGCTTAACCCTTTCCTCCATATATACGCATTTTTACGCATGTGCAACTAGTGTAGATCCAGATCAGCCGTGTGGCACATCTGTGTAGTCTGATCAGGATCTGCATTGATTGCATTTTGGTCAGAAACAACCTAACAAATCAAAAAGCGAACAGTTAAGATCCTGATCAGATGCTGATCTGGATCAAAACAGTTCGCCCATGCAATAAGGTGTGTCTATAATGGAGGAAAGGGTTAAAATCACTTGGTCAGCATCTTGACATATCTATCTTGTGACAACTGAATTGACTAAATACGGAGTCAGAAACAAAATTTTCAGGAAGTTCAGGAATGGAGGTTGTTCAAGACAGGCTATGGGTAACTACATGAACATTTTGAAATTTCTGATTAAAAAGCCCACGAAAAATACTTAATGTAGCCCAAAATGGGGGTTTGAGAAACCCTTCTGAACCCCTTTTGGATACACCCCTGAAACATGACATATGTATTACCAGTGTAGACCAAAAACATCTCCAGGTGAGATCATGGTCTATATTCAACATAGACAAAGCATCAAAGGAGTCCCACTTCAGCAGATAAAGGGTTAACTGTTTACTCCTTTATACACTGCAGCTCCCTTATATTGCGATCCGTTATATCGCGATATCCAATATAATGCGCTTGGTCCGTGGATCCCTTTTTTTTGTACATTTACAATATATATGTTTGTTCATTCTTCGTGGGTGGTAAAAAAGATCAAATGATTAAATCAAAGTTGGCGACAAATTCACGAAACGCACGTTTTTTTCGCATTGTATTACGTCATTATCGGCGAAGGTTGTTTACTACATTTGTATGTAGGAATTTAAGAGGCAATGAACAAGTTCACCAACGGATACAATTTAACATCAAAAGTATGAAAAAACAATCCAAGTTTTTTTTTACAACTCTGTTGCTTCTGACTTGACATCAACAATAGCCAAAAAAAAGTGCGAAAAACACTAAGATGATACAGTACTGGCAGAATTGTATTCACGAGACAAACTGCAAATTAGCGCAAATTAATGCAAGCCGCTAACCTTAATAGACATTGAGCAGGAAACGTCAAAACAGTTTGTTGTTTTTTTACATCACCTGCTCATCGGCATATCAAGACGACAAACTAAAATTGCGGACCTTGACCGACCAACAGATCGTTGATCAGTTGAAAATACCAAAACCAATAATACGGCTCCATTGGAAAATGATGATGGTGACCTTTGTCTGTACTTTTATAAATTTCTTTTTATAAAAAAATAAATCTTAAATTTTTTTTTTAAGTTGTTCTAAAACATTTGTCCAGCACAGAACATACTCCCTGATGTACCCGCAGATTTCACGGCGTGTTAATAAGTAACACCGCGATATACATGCATCTGACAGCAAAAACAAATGGATTCTCCTTGTTTTAGAGCAATTATTTACTTATATCGAGCTCCGTTTATATTGCGGTTGGCGGGCTTGGACCCCGAGGTCTGTGATTTAATGGAGTTGCAGTGTATATATATGGGTTTAATTGTACGAACAATCAGTGAACATCCAGTGCTATCTGATCAGGATCTACACTGTTGGCTTCTTTGTCAGAAATAACCTTACGAATGAAAAAGCAAACAGTGCAGATGCTGACATGCTGGCTGATCTGGATCCACAATGTAAGTCCATGCAATAAAGGTGTATCTATGGAGTAAAGACTTAACTGTCCCTTGACTTCCTGTCCCTTTACCCTTTACTCCATGGAAACAGCTTATATCGCATGTGCTATCAATGTAGATCCAGATCAGCCTGCTTATCCATATAATTATCTACATTGTTTTGTGTTTAGATTCATGATTTTATTCAGACAAAGAAGACTGTTGATCCAGATCAAACGTCACAAAGTATATAAGCCGTATCATTATGTAGTAAAGGGTTAAGCTATTCTTGGACAATTTACAACACAATAAATGCCTGTATGCCAGGAAGCATAGAGTGTTTTATTGTTACCTTCCACCAAAAGCCTTAATTAGCTGTTAACACACACAGTTACTTACTAAACTTATACTTTTTTCTGTCAAGAACTAACAAAAAATGGAGAAAATCAGCAAACAAAACAAATATATGATCAAAAAAGTAAACTTTAAAAGCAAACAAAAGCAACAATTATGATAAATGCAAAACCAATCAAGGTAGTTGACAGAAATTTACACCTGCACTGCAAAGTTAGTATCAATGATATTAAAATAAAAACATCCGTACATAAAATTTATAACTTCATATCTATATTAAAGACTACATTATTTATATATCTGTATATTTATTTTTTAATCCTTTCCTCCATAAATAAGCATTTTTACGCATGTGCAACCAGTGTAAATCCAGATCAGGTTCTGCACTGGTCGCATTTTGGTAAGAAATAACCTAACAAATCAAAAAGCGAACAGTTTAGATCAGGATTTAAACTGTTCGCCCATGCAAAAACGGTATATCTATGGGGGAAAGGGTTAAGAGCTTGTGAAGATATCTTTCACATTGGACATCTTTGAAGCTATCAGGTGTCAATACTAATGGAAAAGGATGCATACAATCATGTATAGATGATGAGCAAAGGAAAAAAGGTAAAAATAAAACTTGAGAAAAGTGCTTGCATGTATCCAGACACGTTAACACTGTCAGTTTAATCTCAAATTAGGGATAATAATTGCTTCAAATTATACAACAGAAATATAATTGGCTCATAAAGTGTTTTTTAATGGAAACTGATTTGCAGTAACTATATTTTTTGCACCAAGGTTTTATCATAATTATACTTTCATGTGACACCTACATTATGTTGCTATTTTCTCACCAGATTCAGAAATAGCTTAAATCTGGTGTTTTTTTTTCAATTATTAACAAATTAAGCTTTTAAAATTAGATTGTTTTGTGAAATACCATACCAGCACTTTTATATATCAGATATAAAGAAAACAAAAGCAAAAAATTAAAATTCCCAGACTTAGAGAAAGAAAAACATGCCATGTAATCCAACAATACAGTTACATAGGGAACTTAAAAATTACCTGAATCACAATTACATAGCCATATCATGCTTAACCCTTTCCTCCATAAACACACCTCTATTGCGTGGGCGAACAGTGTAGATCCAGATCAGCCAGCACATCCGTGCCATCTGATCAGGATCTGCACTGTTCACATTTTGATTTGTTGGGTTATTTCTGACCAGAATACAACCAGTGCAGGTCCTGATCAGACAGCATGGATGTGCCGGCTGATCTGGATCTACACTGGTCGCCCATGGGTTAAAATGCGTATATATGGAGGAAAGGGTTAAGTTATAGAAAAGTTAAGGAGTGATGAAATATTTTCTTTTCTTACATCACATGATCTGTTTTATGTCTTTTTAAGCTTGGGTGGTGTTTTTTTCCACTCTTCTGTCTAAATTGTTTGAAAATCTGGGACCCCGATCATATAACTGAGATAGGAGAATAGTCAAATCTCAATTCTTTGATTGGTCAGTTTGGACTCTCTTGACCAATCACAAAACAGAGTTCATAGACAAGCCTGAAATCTTTTTCCAAGTATAAACTAGTGTACGTTATATCCAAAAAGAAAGAGAGCGTACACAGCAGCTCCAATACATTGTGGTACACTGGTTGTGGACATAACCTTAGCTCAATATAAGCAAAAAATCTAATCTAAAAAAAATGAATACCTTGAAAAAATATACGACAATCGAGGAGTTCATTCATTACAGGAGATAAATAATTTGATTTGATTAAGATTATTTTGGCTATCGTGAAATAAAGTATCACAATATAAAGGAGCTGCAGTGTAGTCTCAAACAAGCCTATGTTAGCTGTATGGCATAGTTCTAATACTAGAAAACTTACTTTGCAAACAATCAGCATTTAAAAGGTCTTTGCATTTCTCATGACATTTGACCCCACATTCTGTACAGCGGACCCCTTGTCTTGCTAACCCCCATAACAGTCCCTCACACTCAAAGCAGTATGTTGGCGAAGTAGCAGTCCATACGTAAAAGTTATGAGGTGTTGTACTTGAAATGGGATATATCAGTGCTTGTAAAGTCTTCTTATAAACATGCATTTTCTGAAAAATAAAAAAACAAACATAAATATTGTTCATCATAATAAGGGATGTCAATGGTTAATCATTAGGATGTCCTGTTTAACCAGTTACATATTTGGTTAGTGGTTAAATGAAAGACAAATACAGTTTGGTCAAAGTTCTTGTATAAAGTTCTGTGTTAATAATTTTAATTTACGTAATCCCAAAAAGATGTCAAAATTAAAATTACTCTTTATTTTGTCACAGTTAAACTGGTGTAAAATACACGAAGGGTCTTCACTAATAAACTGAAATGATTTTCAATCTGTCTTGCCTAAAGTTATAGGCAACATAACGTTCCTTATTAAAGTCATTTAAAAGGGACCTAACTCCAAAAATGGTCAAACAGGAGTTATCATTTTTGTTGTCACAGATGGCTTTGTTCATGCAGATGATATGTTCCAAGTATTAAGTTTATAGGACAAGTTGCAGCTTTCAAAGTTATAGGCAACATTAGGTTTCATAATTAAGTCATTTGAAAGGGGCAAAACTCAAAAATTTGTGAAACATGAATTAATATTCTTGTTGTCAGAGATGGTTTTGCTTATGCAGATGATATATTACAAGTACTAAGTTAGTACAACTAGTACTTTTAAAGTTATGCAACATTATAGGTTAAGTACTTTCAAAGTTTTAGGCAACATGAAGTTTCATATTTAAGTTGGGGGACTACAGGATAACGGCGCAGCTGACAACAGCAACAACGACGATGTCACCGGACAATAGGATCTCTATGTGTCAACCAGCTATGGGTGGCGACACAAAAAGTCCTTTCTTAGCCACAATTTACATTAAAAAACAAAATCTTAATTTAATTTCAACATGAAAGTTATGGGGTAAACCGTAAAAAGGAATTATTAACATTCAGTGAGTTGGTTAATAGCAGAAAAACACTGCCCAAGTCTGCTTTTTGCTTTCATTTTGGTAACTTGTATTCACATCGAGGTTGAACTGAGAATGAAAACCAGTCTCACATCTCAAGCATCTGATTGGCTGAATTGGTGACCAGTTGCCATTTCAGCCAATCAGATGCTTGAGATTTGAGACTGGTTTCCACGCTCAGTTTTATAACCTTGGACACAAATCTCATTCTCTGTATGAATCAAACACTTACTGTATGTAGACCAGAATCCTGAACATCCTGTTGCTCAAAGATTTTTTTCTGCAAACCGGTAGTCATCATGTTTTCAAGTTTTATAATGAACACTGAAGATCTGTGAACAAGGGTTGTATACAAACCCAGAATGAGACAAAGTTTATGACAATGATGCCCTATAATTTACAGCATTCACTTGCAGCATTAACAGTTATGATACGCCTCCAAAACATTTTTGATGATTGGTTAACTAGTAAGCAGATTTTGTGACAATATTTTAGTAAATCCTGATTTCCTGAAATTCCTAATTACCAATCCCGAAGGTACAGACGTTCACTCTCAACCATGGACACATTTTTAATATCTGAACCAGACACTTTGAAATATTATAGATGTTTTTGCTTAATTCTGAAGCTCAATCAAATAAACTGTCTTTAATAATTGTTTTGTAACCATGGTTACTAAGGAATGATTTTCCATGTGGTTTCCCCTTATAAACACTGTCACATTATTAAACGTATGCAATTTAAATACTTTACTTGCGTAAGCCTTTAATTTCTCATTATTTCAGGCAAATAAATATAAGTATCAACTTACATAATTTCAACTTCAACCGGTGCAGTCTGACATTAGCTTTGCAATGAGCGACATTGTTTTTTTATTTCCAAGGTTATTTTACCCAGACTGGAAACCAGTTTCCATGCCAACTGTCAATTTTTACACCATGCTTTTATTTAATCCTTGTATATGTGTTTTATTGCGTGTGTGACCACTGTAGATCTAGATCACTGCCGCATCTGTCCCCTCTTGGTCAGAAATAACCAATAAATCTCAAAGCAAACAGTGTAGTGCACAGATGTGCAGACTGATCTGGATCTATACTGTTTGTCTAGGGATAACAGCCATATCCCATGCAGTAAAGCATTAAAAAATCATATTACTGAAGCTTTTCTCCAATCTAAAGTTTTATAACCTTTGCCCAAATATTTAATATTTCGAGTGGCTTTATTTCCAAGTTGTGTGTAGTAGTAGTAACAAATACTTCTTTCACAAATGTAAACTGGTTACCCTCATTGCCCTATTTTCATTTAGGTTGACTAAGAGGATTGATTAGTTCTTAAAGATGGATGTTAACCCTTTCCTCCATAGACACTCCTTTATTGCATGGGCGAACAGTTTAGATCCAGATCAGCTAGCACATCTGTGCCGTCTGATCAGGATCTAAACTGTTCGCTTTTTTATTCACTAGATTATTTCAGACCAAAATGCAACCAGAGCAGATCCTGATCAGATGGCACTGATGTGCCGGCTGATCTGGCTCTACACTGGTTGCACATGCTTAAAAGTGCGTATTTATTGAGGAAAGGGTTAAGTGTAACATTTGTGTTGCCTTCAAGTACTTTGTTACGAAATTCAAGTTCGTAAAGGGACATTACTGTCAAACATGACTTGAAACTAAAGATTTTTAGCACCACCAGAACCCTGTTTTTACAAGCAATATAATTTGAAAATTTGATGAAGAAATATTTAGAAATTTCAAAGTTAAAACAATGTTAAGTTTTCATGACAAAAATCAGAGTACAAAAAGGGGCAAAACTCCATCAAATGTAAATCTTTTTTTAAACTTTCTATAATTCTTTTTTAATATGTACCATGGAAATTAACACTCTTTGTGTAAAAACCATTGTCAACTAATGGCATTGAGGTAAATCAGGGTATAGCAGAAATTATAATGGAAATATAGCAGAATCTCCCTAGGAAGCATGACTTACCAATTCTTCATCATTCAGGGACTGCCTGGCTACCATTGCTGATGGAACACCTGCATTCCTCTTGCTGGCTTGCATGGTCTGCAGTCACAATAAACAATATGTTAATATATCATCAAAACAACAATATTATTTGTGCACTTAAGACATAAGAGTTATCTTTCATCTAAGCATCAATTTTCTTCTCATGCCTTCATGCATTTAAAAGTTAATAGTTATTTAACAAGTATTTTTATTGTTGATCTAATAATGAAATCAAAATTCATTTATTTCTTATTGTAATGAGGTAAAAATAATTTAATGAATAAATATGTGAAAAGACATGGTGTGAAATAGAAATATTTTACCGAGGAATTCCTTCTAAAACTTTTATTATACACTTTAGTATTAGTCTCCAAGTAAAAAATAAATCCAGATTTGTATCTATTACAGTAAAATCAGCTCTACTATTCAATAATTTTCCAAAAGTTTCCATATTCCCAAACATGCATCCTGTTTGCAATTCTAACTCCATATAGACGCATTTTTACACATATGTGACCAGTGTAGATCCAGATCAGTCACCACATCTGTGTCATCTGATCAGGATCTGCACTGGTCGCATCTTGGTCAGAAATAACCTAAGGAATCATAAAGCGAACAGCCCAGATCCTGATTAAACGGCACAGATGTGCCGGCTGATCTTGATCTACACTAAATTAGGTTATCTTAATTCTATAAAACAAGTTATTTAAGTATATGTAATAATTCCATTTTAACAAAGGCACAATAACCCTTTACTCCACAGGATATGACTTTTATCCACGGATGAACAGTGTAGATCCAGATCAGCAAGTACATCTGTGGCTTCTGATCTGTATCTACACTGTTTGCTTTTAGATTCATTTGGCACATGTGAAAGAACTCAATGTTTCTGGAGGAAAGGGTTGAATGTACATTTAGTAGTTTTCAATAGCTTTTCTTGTGAAATAGTCTGAAAATGAGCATTTTTCAACAAAATTAAAAAAAAATAGTCCTGGGTCATGCAATATATATTCTGTGCAGTGCAGCTGATGAATAACCTAAGTGTCAATTAAGTGATATTACTATTGGTGATAATGGTGTTAAAAGTCTAACACGGGAGTTACAAAGTAATTATTTGAATTTAGTCATATTATAATATTATAATATTGTTATTATGATGTGATTCAGACTGGGAGTGTTAAAAGATACACAATAATTTTCTTCATTTAGAGTCTTATATAATATTGCTATCATTTTTGGTGATTAAGACAGAAGTCCGAAAAAACAAGTTATAAGAAGTAACTTTTTGTTACAATGTTTATGTAGTTATTGCTGCAAGTGTTTCAGTCAACAAACATAAACTTAGCTTTTACTCCATATAGATTCTATATGCTTTTATTGTGTGTCCCACTTTTAATTGTAGGTCCTGATCAGTAAGCATATCAGTGATGTCTGATCTGGATCTACACTTCTATTTAAAAAACAAACAGTGTAGATCCTGATGAGATTTGAGGTTGTACTGGCTGATCAGGATCATGCAATATAACCAGTATTTATGGAGTAAAGACTTGATTTAGACAGAACAAATCAACTTTACTGTGTATATCTTGTCAAAATTTGTCTACAATAATGATTATTTAATATCTAATAGATCCTCAATAATTGTTTATATTAATGTCTGCCCTGCTGTTCTGATAATAATATGTTATTATTCTACATGTATACAATAATAATGTCTCCCTCCTCTTAGCAAGGAAAACCTCCCACCTCCCCCAACCAACCAAATAAATTATAAGATCATTTTGATGTTGGATATTCAACTTTAGTTGAATTAATTTTTTAAATAGTTATTTTTATGTTTGTATTATTAAATAAAACAAAACCAAATCTAATCTAGAACATACTGGGATTCTACAACACAATATGGCCAAAAAAAAAATAAAGTGAAAGCTTCATCCTATAATGTGACACAAATCAATAATCTATGGTTCTGTGTTGTGAAAAAGGTGCAAGCTTGTCAGCTAATCAAAAGTTAACCCTTAATTCACATATACAGGTTTATGGCATGTGCGACCAGTGTAAATCCAGATCAGCTTGCACATTGTCATCTGATCTAGATCTACACTGGTCACTTCTTGGTTAGATATAACTTAATGAATATAAAGCTAACAGTGTAGATCCTGATCATGTGACACAGATGTACCAGCTGATCTGGATCTACACTGTCTCTCCATGAACAACAAAGTGCCATGGGGTAAAGGGTTAATTAAATTTCAGTAAAACTGATCAACTGTGTATGATAGTTCATTCACAAATGAAACTGAATTAAATAATAAAGAGATGAAGTAAAAATCACAACATCTTTTGTAACTATGGTGACTCAACAAGATTTTAAAATAACCATATGGTACTATAGGATAAAGCAATATGCAAACTCTCAGGCTACTGCATGTTATAGGTGCTTAGAAAACTCAACGGAAATTATGCATGTATGGCAACTATATGTAAAAATCTAAGTATTTTGTAAACAGGAAGTAGATGAGCAAGGAGCATAAAATCACTTTATGCCATATGGGAGTATAGGATAAAAAAATATGCAAAATATCAGGCTGCTGCATGTTATAGTTGCTTAGAAAACTGACAGAAAATAAAGATGGCCTTTGGTTGATGTAATGCACCTATATAGTAAAAAAAACAAACTAAAAATATTCAGTAAACAGGAAGTAGATGAGCAAGAAGCATAAAATTGCTTTACACCAAATGGGACTATAGGATAAAGGAATATGCAAAATATCAGGCTGCCGCGTGTTATAGTTGCTTAGAAAACTGCAGCGGAAATTTTTCTTATGGATGGAAGAACGTACAGACGAAAGAATATATTGATTGACAAGGGAAAACAGTATACCCCCGGCTTCAAAGATATACCCCACTCTTATTCGAAGCCGTAGTATAATAATTAGTTGCCTATACAAGAAGAAAATATTGATTGTTGAGTCACCATAAACAAACCACTGCAAAATGATTTAAAATTTTAAAATAATAATAATTGCTGGTACAAGAACAGTAATTTTCTTTAACTCTTTATTCCATATATATGCATTTTTACGCATGTGTGACCAGTGTAGATCCAGATCAGCCGGCAAATCAGATGTGGATGTGCCAGCTAATCTGGATCTAAACTGTTCGCCCATGCAATAAAGGTGTATGTATGGAGGAAAAGGTTGAGCAGAAAAGTTCTGATCCAACAGCTAAAAACACAAGAATACCTTTTGAAGCTGCATTAAAGGGAAAATGACAAAAATAATTCAACATCAAGAGGTAGGGAGTCGCAATATGAACTTAATCACATGCATTACTTTGAAAAAAATAAAATCTAGCTCCAAATTTGAAAATAATCTGGCTTAATATCATAATTAAAGTTTAACTGTCAGTAACTTACTAGATCTAGTTACATATTCATTATTTTCCATAAAATCTGATGTACATTGAAGTCAATTAATTACTGAAGAAATAGAATTTTGGACTTAACAGTCTATTGAAAAAAAAACTTCTAAATTTTTTTGTAAATTTAAAAATAATGTAGACATAATGAAAAGGTTTATATCAAGAAACAGAATCTTGAACTAAAAATCATCTCGAATACATTCTGCATTATTTCCAAGAAGTATGTGCAGAATAACACAAAATAGGTATTCAAGGATTTAACCAAAATCAAGAATAAAATCTGATAATGTTTAGTGACAAAAAAGAATGCAGACAACACACTGCAAATTTTGATCTTACTGGTTTGACCTTAATGTCAACTTAACCCTTTATTCCATGGATACAATTTTTATCTCATGGACATCCAGACTGAGTGCAGGTCCAGACCAGCTAGCTCATCTGAACCATCTGATCAGGTCTACACATAACCTATATTAAATGAATCTAAAATCATACCATGCTATCTGGATCTACACAGGTTGCCTGTGTGATAAAAGTCATATCCCATGGAGTAAGGAGTTAAATTCTTAACTTGTTCAAGTGAGCTGATTTCTAATCAAAGGCAGTTTTAGTTGAGATATCTAATTTTTTTATAATTTTTTATTATAACTAATAATTTAAGCAAAGAATTTGACAAGTTTTGTCAATTAATGGTGTGTTTTTTTATTGTTTCTTTAACTTTTTTTTCAATTCCCTTTGATCTAACCTCTCGATTTAATTACACACAATTCAATATCAACGCAAAGTTGGTGTCTGATTGATGGGTTTGAATGAATTAAAAAAATGAAATTGAATCAATATAAACATTAAATTGTGATCTGGCTAAATCTTGGGTTGGTTCAATATAAACATGAATTTGAGTTATAATTGTTTGATGGGTTCAATCAATATAAACATTAAAAATTAAAAACTGTTTGATGGGTTCAATCAATATAAACATAAAATTGAGGTATGTGTGATGATTTCAATCAATATAAACATTACATTGAGGTATGTTTGATGGGTTCAAACAATATAAACATAAAATTGAGGTATGTTTAATGGGTTCAATCAATATAAAAATGAAATTTAAGATTGTTTGATAGGTTTGAATCAATATTAACATGAAATTGAAGATTGTTTGATGGGTTTGAATCAATATTACAATGAAATTGAAGAATGTTTGGTGGGTTTGAATCAATATTAACATGAAACTGAAGATTGATGGGTTTGAATCAATATTAACATGAAATTGAAGATTGTTTGATGGGTCTGAATCAATATTTACATGAAATTGAAGATTGTCTGATGGGTTTGAATCAATATAAACATGAAATTGAAGATTGTTTAATGGGTTTGAATCAATATTAACATGAAATTGAGATCTTGTAACATGATAGATTCATTAAAAAAAAAATTATACTTGTATATTATGTTACCAAAATGGAGCTGGGTCAATTTTGCGGCCAAATGGATTGCTAAAACAATAGAGCCAAAAGATGTTGAGATTTAACATCATCTTAGACTTTGAATGATGCATTAACAGTTTTCTAAAACTTCTTAACAACCAGCTGCTATTAACACTGAATTTGTCCGTTTTAAGTTACTAAGTTTTATATCTTGCACTCCTTGTCAAGAGATTGAGTGACGAATTACACACAGGTACCTTAATACAATTTTTACAAATAACATCAGTTATTATTTATATTGGCAGATTTGTATATTGAGAAAAACACAAATTCTTTTTTACTATAGATCAATGTATAAAACACAGTTCGCGATCAAAGACATGACCTGTGTACTTTGGAGCTAGGAACTCTGGGTTAGGAACTACTTTTAGGGTGGAGTTATGACTCTCTGCTGCACTACATTTAAGAATCAAGTTTGCACATAGAAATGGTTACGTCATCAGCAGACACTATAGGACGTGGAGAATGTGTGAAGTATTATTTATTTTGTACCAATAAAATAGGAAAAGTGTCAACAACATTAAACTTGTTTCGTTTTAAATCTCTTTGACAAGTAGAGCCATAAAAAAAAGACATAACTTGCAAGATAAATTTGATTTTGTGCCTTTTTACACAGTCGCGTAGTAATAAATCGCCTAAAACAGTAGTTATGTGTCAAACCATACAGATCATTCATGATCTGGGTTTTATAGATTGATTATAGATTACAGATAAACAGACTGTCATTCTTTTTTTTATTATAGATTACAGATATCACTGACCAAGTCTGAAACCATCAAAGAAACTATGCAATCCAAAATTATGATATCTGCATCAGACATCAGAGAAAAAACTGTATGTTTTAGCTATGACCTCTACATGAAGCTAGTTATTTATTGTTGGCCTTTTCACTTCAGTATGTTTAAGATGTGTTGGTGTATTCTTCTGTAACAAGAGCATGCATTACTGTGTGAAATCTACTTACAAAAATCAGGTCCCAAGGTTATAAAGCTGAGATTGGAAACCAGTCTCAAATCTCAAGCATCTGATTGGCTGAAATGGCAACCAGTCGCCATTTCAGCCATCCGATGCTTGAGATTTGAGACTTGTTTCCATGCTCAGTTTTATAACCTTGGGCACTGTGCAAGGTTTGTCTATCTCTATACTCCATATATACACATTTTATTGCATGTGCAAACAGTGTAGATCCAGATCTGCCAGCACATCCATGCCTTCTTATTAGGAACTGCACTGTTTGTTTTTTGTTAAAAAAAATAACCTAATTAATAAAAAAAGCAAACAGTGTAGGTCCTGATCAGAACGCATGGATGTGCTAGCAGATCTGGATCTTAAGTTTTTGCACACACAATAAAAGTATATGTTTGGTGTAAAGAGTTATGCTACATGTCACCCTGCTTCTATTTTCACAGACAAATAAATTAAAAAACCTGGAATATTAATTTAACTACACCAAAAAATAACAAGTTATTCCAACAGTTTTATCACTTTTCTCCATAGATGTACATTTTACCGCATATGTCAGTGTAGATCCAGCATAGATCCAGATCAGCTGGCATCTCCATGCTGTATGATCAAGAGCTACACTCATCACTTTTATTATTATTCAGTAGGTTATTTCTGACTATGAAGTGAACAGTGTAGATCCAGATCAGATGCCCTGGATGTCCCAGCTTATCAAAATCTACACTGGCAGGAGATAAAAGATGTGTCCATGGAGTAAAGGCTTATATAAGTAAGTAATCTAACCAACAATACCAGACAAAATCAACTGAACATGAAATCAAACTACAACATCAACTGTACCAACCAAAACACAAGGTTGAGCAGAAGCTAGGTTGAAGATAGTGTACAACAAGTGAACTAGAAATCACAGCAAGAATACTGAACAGATTGTACAGATACCATTGGCTGCAACATCTAAGAGCTTTATCTATATCTTCAGATGGCAATTGTGTATAGAAATATCCAAAAATTAAAGAAATTGGTGCAAAACTGATTTTAGTTTCGAATTGAGGAAACTTTGTTGTTGTTTTATTTACCTAAAATTAAACTAATTTTCAAGTTTAATTTCAATGAAGTACCTGTTACATGATACTTTAAGTAAGCATGTTTATTTTTAAACTTTTCCATCTTAATTTAATTTCAGTATGGACTACTTCATTGTATTTTCAACTTTAAAACAACACCTGGTTGGTTGCTTTGCCAATGGGATCAATCACCAATGATCAGTAATCCCCTGAGTAATGTGTATGACTACAGAAACGAAATACCTTCATAACCTGTGCAAAAATTAGAAAACCATACATGTTTTTATCATATGTCACAAATACAGAGCTTAATCCAGCATCTACAACAGGGCTGAAGGTTATAGAGCTGAGATTGGAAACCAGTCTCAAATCTCAAGCATCTGATTGGCTGAAATGGCGACCAGTCGCCATTTCAGCCAATCAGATGCTTGAGATTTGAGACTGGTTTCCATGCTCAGTTTTATAACCTTCAGCCCTGATTATCAGGATAAGCATATATAACTTGCATAGTATACAAGATCTTCTAGCATATGAAAAGCTTGTAAGTATAACCCTTTCCTCCATAGACTCACCTTTATTGCGTGGACGAACAGCGCAGATCCTGATCAGACGGCACAGATGTGCCCATTGATCTGGATCTAAACTGGTCGC
Source organism: Corbicula japonica (assembly GCA_038501625.1). Lineage (NCBI taxonomy): Eukaryota > Metazoa > Mollusca > Bivalvia > Venerida > Cyrenidae > Corbicula > Corbicula japonica. The sequence goes on from JAZAYU010000033.1 coordinate 853,734, forward strand.
ATTGGCTTAAAAAAAAGCTTAAATATGGAGGAAAGGGATAAATAATATAATTATATGATTTATTATTCTTTACATATTTTGGTTAAATAATTATGAAATAGAAGAATATATTAAGAAAGAGGTGTTTGTTCTATCAGTGCTTATTAACTCTACATGGTTTCTATCCTACTGGACCATTTTTTTCAGTGTATTCCTATCATTTAAAATACATATTATATGCATATTTCTCACTGACTTTTGTTAAGACGCCAGACCAAGTGTTAATTAATTGATTTCAGTAACGGCAAGTCATCAAGCTGACTTGGAACCTTGTCTGCCACAAGAAGATAAAGTTCCTGCCAAAGAACTAATTGGCATCATAAATATTTAATGTTATAAATTATTACTTTTGTCTAACTAGAGTATGAGTATTTCCAGACGTAATCTTTAATTAAATGATTACCATTTTCAGTTTCAAAATCGGTTTACTTAAATATAAGAAATCGTTCAATTGCAGAAGGATAATTATTTTGTTTCCTAAGGTAGCACAATTATCGCTGCTTCAAACTTGTTTTATATCACAACATGGTGTTTATTTTTAAGTTAAATAGACATTTTATGGTAATTAGCACTGCAAGAACCTTTTTTTATATTTTGCCATCTCCCAAGTAAAATTTGCAATATATTTACATTGAATAGAGCCTAAAATAAGAAAAGAAATATATATGACTTACATAAAACAAATTTACTAATATCAGTTAATTATCTAAAAGTGAAAACTTAATATTATTAAATAATGTATCAGAATGTACTAGTATGGAAAAGAAACGCTGATTGTGTATGTCATTAGAAATAAAGTTATTCCTGCTCAAACTTCAAAATCACTTCATAAGTGATAACTGTTTGTTGGTCTGCATTTATAACAAATGCCTCTGCATTCAAAGGAACAGCTGCCAGTACTGGCTCAAGTAATGAGTATCCTCAATGATGTTTAGCATTTTTTTCTGCATCCTTTCCCCTTTTTAAGTGCACTCTATGATTTAAAGCTTCCATAAAATACAGAACTTAACATAAACATAATGTTTTGTAGACGTTTTTGAAAGTATCTTAATTTTAAAAACCCACAAAGAGAGTAGTTTTACACACACACACACACACACACGCACACAAACAAGACAAAAATGTGTGCCCATGAAAACAAATGCATTCACATATTTCAAGATTCAATTTTTCTCAGCTCCATAATAAAGATTTGTTGTCATATAAATAAAAATTCAAAGTACCCTTAACACCAAAAATTTATTTATTAAACAAGCATTCTTAAATCAACGAAAAAAGCCGATACTTTTATTACCATTTACTCATAAACATGATCCTTTTCATATAATCCTTCGCAAGTTTCATGTACAAGTTTACCAGATACTTAAATGCCACCATGTGGTCAACAAAACTGTTTCTTTGACAAAGTAAATGTTGACAGTCATTTATTTTACAGCGAACAAAAAAAATCATCTTTTGTCTGCAAAACCATTGGTTGGCAAGTAGCAATTAAATATAGCAATTTCCTGCATGCAACAGTTTCTATGAATACAGAGATTTTTTTATTTTATTTGATTTCTTAAACTTAGCAGCAAGGGATGTAAGCTTTAAGCATCATGGTCCCAGTTGTTAAGACTATTATATATTAATTGCTAGATATTTACTGCTATTATATATTAATTGCTAGATATTTACTGCTAAATTTTGTAGTTTCAAGTCCAAAAAATTACTTAAAAAAGAATTGTAACAAAATTAACTAAATTTTAAACACAATCAATTTTGACCTTATTACAATGAATACAAATTTCTTTTACTTAACTGAAATACAAAGATTAAAATAAAATTGACAAGTTGTTGCAATTAAAGCACCTTGATTTCTTATGAAATATTTGAACTATTCTTAACCCTTTCCTGTATAGAAACACCTTTATTGCTAGGGCGAAGAGTTTAGATCCAAATCAGTTCTAACCAAAATGCGACCAGTGCAGATCCTGATCAGATGGCATGGATGTGCCGGCTGATCTGGATCTACACTGGTCGCACATGCGTAACAAGAAAAAATTGTCGCCACGCGCCAAAAACCAGGTTTTCATTTAATACTTATACTTTTGTAAAGAAAATATCTGATATGAAGAAACTGAACTTCTATTTTTAGCAACAGTGACCTTGATCTTGATCACAGACTTCTGAGTAGAAATCCCGAGTTGCGTCTTGGTATCAGCTACCCAAAGAAAGTTTGGTGTCAATAGATCACAGCTAACCCAAGTAATGAGAAACCTAACTTTCTATTTTTAGCAAAAATGACATAGACCTTTATCACAGACACCCGGGTATCAATCCTAAGTAGTGTCTTGATATAAGCTACCCACAAACCAAGTTTGGTGTCAATAGGCCAAAGAAAACTCAAGCTTTTGAGCAGAAACTGAATTTCTATTTTTAGCCATAGTGACCTTGAGCTTTATCACAGGCGCCTGGGTAGCAATCTCAAGCTGCATCTTAATATTAGATACCAACACTAAGTTCGGCGTAAATATACCAAAGCAAACTCAAGTTATTTAAGGGAAAACTGAATTTCTATTTTTAGCAACAGTGACCTTGACCTTGATCACAGATACCTGTGGCAATCCCAAGCTGTCTTTTGATATCAGCTACTCATATACTAAGTTTGGCATCCAGAGGTAAAAGCAAACTCAAGTTATTGAGGGTAAGCTGAATTTCTATATTTAGCAAGTGACCTTGACCTTTATCACAGACACCTGGGTAGCAATCTCAAGCTGCCTGTTGATATAAGCTACCCACAGACCAAGCTAAGCATCAACAGGTAATTTGGCATCATCAGATAACATTCACAAAATACTTAACAAAAAAAACTAAGTCAAAAAGGGGCATAACTTTTGCAAAACACAGGTAGGGCTTATGAAACTTGACCTGATAATTGGTACTGTGATGTCAAACAATTATGTAAAGTTTCAAAGCTATACCTTGAATGGTAACTGAGAAAAACACAACTTTCACAAAAAACTTAACAAACTTTCTAAGTGAAAAAGGGGCATAACTTTGTCAAAATAAGTCAGGGATTATGAAACTTGTCCTCATAATTGGTATTGAGATGTCAGATAACTATGTGAAGTTTCAAAGTTGTACCTTAAACGGTTACTGAGAAAAACACAACTTTCACAAAAAACCTCACAAAATTTCTAAGTGAAAAAGGGGCATTACTTTGTCAAAATACAGTCAGGGATTATGAAACTTGTCCTGATAATTGGTTTTGAGATGTCAGACAACTATGTTAAGTTTCAAAGTTGTACCTTGAATGGTTACTGAGAAAAACACAACTTTCACAAAAAACTTCACAAAATTTCTAAGTGAAAAAGGGGCATAACTTTGTCAAAATACAGTCAGGGATTATGAAACTTGTCCTGATAATTGGTATTGATATGTCAGACAACTATGTTAAGTTTCAAAGTTGTACCTTGAATGGTTACTGAGAAAAACACAACTTTCACAAAAAACTTCACACAATTTCTAAGTGAAAAAGGGGTATAACTTTGTCAAAATACAGTCAGGGATTATGAAACTTGTCCTGATAATTGGTATTGATATGTCAGACAACTATGTTAAGTTTCAAAGTTGTATCTTGAACGGTAACTGAGAAAAACACAACTTTCACAAAAAACTTCACAAAATGTTGACGCCCGCCCGCCCACCCATCCGCCTGCCCAACGACATACCCCAATCTAATAACCAGGATTTTTCTAAAGAAAAAGGGGTATGACTTTGTCAAAATACAGTCAGGGATTTTGAAACTTGTCCTCATAATTGGTTTTGATATGTCAGACAACTATGTTAAGTTTCAAAGTTGTACCTTGAACGGTTACTGAGAAAAACACAACTTTCACAAAAAACTTCACAAAATGTTGACGCCCGCCCGCCCATCCGCCCGCCCAACGACATACCCCAATCTAATAACCAGGATTTTTCTAAAGAAAACCTGGTTAATAAAAATGCAGGAATATATCCAGGAAAGGGTTAACCAACACTTTGCAAAACAATGTTCAACCTGATCAATCCAGAAAAAGTATTCTGCCTGCTGCTGGTATACATTGAAGAAAACTGGAAGAAAATCTAGCAATTCATATTTAACAATCCAATATGCCTATACACAACTCAGCACTGGTCAGGAGTTACTTTAACCTTTATAATGCTATGCTGTACCATGCTATGTAAAGAATTTTTGCCAGTAACTGTTCATGGTAAAATGGTTGTGAATCTTTATGGACTGGTTATCAAACTGAATAATTCAAAAATGCTGACTGATACGCAGGTCTCAATGTTATAAAACTTAGAATGGAGACCTGTCTCCAAGTTTTTAAACTGTGTTTAATTTTAACTAATCTTTGCCAAATAACATATAACTAAGATTGGAGGCCAGTCTCAAACCTCAATTATCTGACTTTCTGAAATGAAGACTTGTCTCCATTTCAGCCAACTATATGCTTGGGACTGGTCTCTAGATTAAGTTTTATGATCTTGGGCACAGATTGCAGAAATCTTTAACTGGTCTCTAACTAAGTTTCATAGCCTTTAAGGTAAGCTTGTAAGTCTGTTGAAAATAGCATGATAAGAGTTAGAACTCCGGGATGGAGAAATTCCGCATAATGCCACACAAAATCAGCACAGAAGAATGAAACATACATACCAGGTCACTGACAAGTATCACTGATTTACGAGACGGAGGCTTGATTTCTGGCATACTGTCTATGGAAGTGTAAAACTCGTTTCGTTCAGGGAATCTGAAATATTTAAGTTTTCTATGATTAACAAAAAATTATACAAAATAAGTGAAATATCAACAACTGGATAAGATGTTCAAATTATAAAAATATTGTGCGTAAGTTGTGCATATATTGTATAAGACCTTGCACTAGATAATTTTTGATAATATGTTCAGGCCATTTTGTTATTTTAACACAGAAATAATCTAACAAATCAAAACCCAACAGTGTAGATCCTGTCAGATGGCATGGATGTGCCAGATGATCTGGATCTACATTGTTCTCCCAAAGGACAACCATATTCCATGAATTAAAGGGTTAAGTGAAAATTGTATTGAAAATTGAAATATATTCACTAAGTAATAGTTGACCTATGACTTTACCATCATATACATTGTATGAAATATCTATGATTGCCAAGTAAACAGTTATGCACAATAACATAATAATGCAAGACATTTAGAATTATTTTTAGATAGAATTACAAAGCTGCTTGAAACAAAAAGAGATATTGTTTTTCTGATGTACATTTCATGTTTTTGTCAAATTGAGGATCATAGTGAAATCAGTCCAAAGAACTTTATAACGATTAAGAAATCTATTTTTTATTAAAATGTTTACATCCTATTTTAGTCACTAACAAAATCAATTGCTGATCAAATAACATTAAAGATGCAAACTAACTATAATGTAGCCATAAATGTCTTTGAATGTCTTTACAAATCACAGCGCGAGGAGAGTGCTAGTTTGGTCAAATATCAGCAATAAAGAGCTATAACTCCAACATGGGATAGTATATTGGATATTGTCAACATTCCAACCAAGTTTGGTGAATATTGAGCTATTATTGAAGTTAGAGAGCAGAGAATGCTAATCTGGTCAAATATCAGCAACTTAAGGCCATAACTCCAGTGACCTGAGCAATCTGGCTGATAATCAAGCACTGCAAGGATAACATGGCCATAAACAGCCTGAACAAGTTTGGTGAAGATTGGTTAAATATTGCTCAAGTTAACAGAGTGGACAACTTTGTAGAAGGTGCCTTTCAGTCATAACAAAATGTTCTAATAATGCAACTTGTTTATCAAATGGACATATAAAAAGTGGAGAGAGGTTTCCCTACTACAATGAATTAAAACAGCATGTCAAAGACAATAATTAACTTTTTCTTGTTCAGCTAAAGAGCTTTTCAGGAAAAGTAAATCATGTTATAACTTGAACAATAAATTGACATGTTTGCTTCCCTTGTTTCCCACTTGCTACTAATTGCTGTTCAGTTAATGAAAGCAGTCAATAAATTCCATAAAACATACATATCAACAATAAATAAAATGACAAAAAAATTGATAGATTTATTTAGCGCTTGAAGGGTTAAAATCTTTGAAGGGTTAACATGTTTTATTTATGTATACTCAACATTTATTCAACAAACCAATTCATGCACATGCACTAGCTTGCGCTCTATTGCTGACCAACAATATTTGATTCATGTGATTCATTTGATTCAGTGATACAGTGCTCTATTACCAGACTTCCTGAAAGTTGAAAAAATGTGTCAGACATTTGGTCAGACGAGATGTGAAAATCTGTCTGACCGCAACAAATTCTGTCAGACAGAAAACATGTTAAAAGGCTATAAGCAAGTATAAGGAGTTCAAATTTTTGTCTGACATTCGGTCTGATAACATAAGAAATCAAGTCTGACCGGTTCAAATTTTACCAGACAGGTCCTTCGTTCTGGCAACTTTAGGGACGTCTGTATTGCTATCATCAAATTTCATATAGATATGTAGTGTAGATCCAGATCAGCTCGCACATCCGTGCCATCTGATCAGGATCTGCACTGTTGGCTTTATGATTTTATGTTACACATTTTCTGACGAAAATGCAACCAGAACAGATCCTGATCAGACAGCAAGAATGTGCCGGCTAATCAGGATGTACACTGGTCGCACATGCATAAAAATGTGTATATTATAGAGGAAAGGGTAAACTAAAGATCTGCAAATGGTGCAAAACAGGGCTGTCCCACTTCTCCATGGCTCCAATGCCGCTGTATGTTTCACCTTAGGGCTTCACTTACATTCCGTTATAATGTGACCATGACCTTGTATCTTCAGGATGAGAATGAAGGAGATCTCCGTTTCTGCCATCCACCAGAGTACCAGTCTGTAAATATATCCAACATACCAAAGTCAGTGAGAATTGACGCAAAATACAGAGAAAGAATCTATGCCATAAATTTCTTGAATGTTACGTTTTACGAAGAACAGGGATGTTTTTTAAGGTTCAGGACATAAGGCATTAGGCTTGAAAACTGACAAACTCATACGATTAAGAACTGCTTGTATGCTTTACGGGAAAAATCCTATTTAATGCCAAATTCCAAATGTAACATGTTAAAAAGAGAAGGGATGTTAATTATGGGCATTACATTCAGCAAAAAGCATGATAAATTGATAACAGACCAACTCTTATTATAAGAACTCTTTGTTATTATTACCCATAATTCTTGTGCATAGTTTGGATATGAAAGCCTTAGTTGATTCTGTTAGCAAAAGGTTTTTCAATCTTTGTCTTTAATCTCTTGTATCAAGGTAAGAGGAGTGCTTTTATAGGAGTTTTATGGTATATATTTTTGTCAACTTTTTAGCTCATTAAAAATGACTACGAATTTCAAAATTTCAAGTCTTTTACTTTTAGGTACAGTAAAATGGAGAAAGGGAAAAAGTAACAATTTCTGCAAACATCTAAATCAATGAGGAGAGGACCCAACATAAAGAATCAGTATTTGGTTTATGTGTTTCTTACAACAAGCTAACAACCATATTTACTGCTATTATTTTGCCAGAATAACTATAATACCGAGAATCAATAGGACGGTCTTTCTCAGCTGTCAAAACTAAGGATATCAATTAAATGTAATAATGGAGTACAATCTAATACAACTAATAGTACAACATTGCATAAATATGTCATCTGTTTCAATCAATTCCTACATGCAAACCCCATTTATTTTGCACAAATTCTTACCAAGAAGCAAAATCATATTTTCATTTACAAAGTATTAAAGCAGGCAAAATATTGTTAAAATTATAAAATGTATGGGACATTTTCCCTTTATTACATGGGGTGTGGCTTATATCCCAAGGGCAATTAACTTGTTCTTCCATAGACACACCTTTAATGCGTAGACAAACAGTGTAGATTCAAGTCAGCCGGCACATCCATGCCACTGATCAGGATCTGTACTGTTCGCTTTTTGATTCGTTAGGTTATTTCTCACCAAAATGCGACCAGTGCAGATCATACAGCATGGATGTACCGGCTGATCTGGATCTACACTGGTTGCACATGCTTAAAACTGCATATATAATTATGGAGGAAAGAGTTAATGTAGATACAGGTCACCTGTGCAGTCTGATCAGGATGAACACTGTTCCCTTCTTGACCAATAGTAACATAAACAATCTTAAAAGAGACTAGTGTAGATCCTGACTGATCTGGATTTACTCTTGTAACACATGGGATAAATGCTCAATCCATGCAGTAAGGGGTAATTTAAGTGCTGAAAAAACCCAACCACAGGGTAGGACTAAAAGGAAATCTCCCTCTAACGTTGTCATCCTACATAATACATGTATCATCAAAATAGTCACCTCACTTGGCAGCAGCACCAGCAGATGTCAAAATCCTAATCAACTTTTAACAAAAGTATAATAATATGATACCTGTAATCTTAAGCCTCAATGAAACCTATCCCAACGTCAATGGTAGCTTTTTCAAGGTACCATGCAATCACTTTATTTTGTGCACGTTTATTTTTCACAATTTTTACTCTAGTAAATGTGGGTGAAATTAAACCTTAGCAAAATTTAAAACTTAACTCTACAGATATGACTTCTCTGGCTGTAGAGTATAGATCCAGATTTATAAGCACAGATCTACACTGTTTTTTTAGATTTATTCAGTTATTTCTGACCAAGAAGAAGAGAATGCAGATCAAGATCAGAAGGCACAGAATGATGTTTAATGGCTGATCTGGATCTATAACTGGCACTGATGTGATAAATGGGATAGCTATGAAGTAAAAGGTTAACCGTGGTACAATATACTCTATTACAATTATACATCTATGCCACTTCATGTCCCCGGTTTCGGCATCTGCATGAAAATTTTAATGATCAAATCATCCCACATTTTCTGGTCTCTACAACTGAGGAATATGAGACATGTAAATAAGAATTTTGTAACATCAGATCATTGCAAGAGCCAAGAATAGGGGTCCATCTATGGAAGGTTCATCCCAAAGACTGCAGACATAGCTAGTTTAGTGATGTTTTGTAATTAAAGTGCCATAACTCTAGAGTAACTGGGCAATCTGGCTGTTTAAGTGTTATCTTTCATAGCAGATATTACTCTGATAAGTTCTCGATTACCGGATAATTAAGGTCAATAAACTTAAAACAGTCAAATATTAGTAAAGAAAGGACCATAACTCCAGAGCAATTTGAGCAATCAGTCTAGTTTTAATTTTATAGAGATATTCTGCCCATAAAGTTAAACTTATTCCAAATATTGATTACAATTGGATATAGGCTTTGCATGACAGAAAGCAGAAATTACTAAGTTGAAGACATTAGGACATAACTTCATACTGACTAATATGGCTGATTTTAGCCAAGATGATGCCAATATACATTCAAACCAAGTTTGGTGCAGACTGGATAAAGGCTTTCCAAGTTAAATAGTGGACAGCTCTAATTGGTCAGGTATCAGCAATTAAAGAGCCATAATTTCCAAAGACCTCTAAGAACACTCAGATGGTTTTCAAACCTGGCTCAGGCCACAAACATTCTGACCAACAAAAGCGTAAATTGGTTAAGTACTGCTCAAATTGGAGAGCAGACATCTTTTGTCTTCATGACTCAATTAATATCACTTTATGCCACAAGTGAACATAATAATACTTCCTGTATGTGGACATATAACAATTGGCAATGAATTGTATTTGGTCATTTTTCTATCCAAAATAATCCACCAGACTCAAAACTGAGACTTAATGCCCAATAATAGAGATTGAAGTTTTTCTAAAACATGACAAAAAGCACTAAATCAAAATCAAACAATATAAATTTACCCATCACCACAATAAGTCTGCATTCTTTATTGCTTTACTTTACATGTATTAGTTAGGCATTATATCTTACCCTATTCCACAGATCTATTTCCTCCTATGAAAACCCAAGATAAAAATATAGTTTCAATGTTGCTAAGCTTGTTTGTACAACATAACAGTTCTAGCAAAGAAAGTTATTAGCTTAGTTAATACCAGTCTTTAGATGACTTTTCAGTAGAACGCTTGTGCTCCCCTACTTGTCAGAGTATCAAAAAGCTAAGAACAAAATGGGACATATTCAGTGAATAGTGAAACAAGTCCTTAGTTATTACATGACCATGTCATCACAGAAGTTTATATTGAAAGGTTAATATAATGAGGAAATATTAAAGGTCATAGTCAAAGCTAAATTTTTAAGACAGCCAGTGATAAACTAACTAAAGCATTGACCTATCCTGCAATACCTATATTTAGCATTCTATCCTATATTTAGCTACTATCCTAGAATACTTATATTTATATTTAGAATGTTATCCTATATTTAGCTACTATCCTGAAATACCTATATTTAGCATTATATCCTATAGTTAGCTACTATCCTGCAATACCTATATTTATAATAATTTAGCATTTTTTTTCCAATAATTAGCCTACAATACCTATATTAGCATTTTATCACCTATTTAGCTTAATTCCTGCAATACTTTATTTTAGCTTTGCATAAAACAGTCAGATTAATTAATTGAATTAAATTAATCAAAACATATAAATATCATGTATAGTAAGTACCTGTTTAATTTATATAATGTGAATGCACATGGTCCACTCCAGACTGTTTAATACATTATCATTTAGTAATAAATATATAATTGTTATGACATTTCGTGATAAGTGCTTGAAAATATTTGATAATTTAGGTTTCTGCAAAAACAAGTGTTGCGTAACTCTGTTCATGGAAAAATGCAGGTCAAGTAGATAATTTTGTTGGCACAAATCCCTGCAGAGCTTAAATGATTCTACACAAAAAAATTCAAGGTCTAGATTCCCTACTCAAAACTTAAGGTCAAGTAAGTCATTTTCCTGTAGCACACATACATAATTAAAGCAAAAAAGTCATTGACATAAGTTAAAAAATGTTGTTTTTTTTTAAATATTTGACTATTTATTCATTGGTATTTGCAAATATATAAGCAATCTCCATATCCATAATATCACACAGGTTACAAAAGGAGGTTTCAAGTGAAGGATACACTTTCTTTTCATCTTTGAAATGTTATAGTTTTTTTCAATTTCTTTAATTAAATGTGCTCAATCTTCAAATACTGAAAAACTAGAAAAACATGAAGCTGTTTAAATTGAGGCCTGGTTCTTTTCACAGGCTTGTAACAAGCCCATCTCAGTTTGTTTAGTTTTTATGTTTCGAAAACCTTTTTTTTACCCTCACTAGGTACATCATTATCAAATGTTTAATCAAATCTTCAAAAAGGCCATTATAGCTTTTTAACAATTTTACTTATAATACCTGGTAATAAAATCATCAGCAACATCATATCAAAATGTCGTACTCTGTGTTCATCCAACTTATTGTACCTTACCTCTGCTAGTTCAGATTGTTGTGTATCCAGTGTTGAACCCTGACCTAGTTCTTCCAGTATGTTTTTCACATTATCCTCCTCTTCCACTGTACCCACTAAATCAGTGTCCTGGGATTCCCAGTCTTGGATAACTTTTCTAACAGTTTCATTGTCTAGTTCAGTATCATCTCTTCCCACAACAACAAATTCTCTTTCATCTTTTCCCTCTTCAGCTTCTTCATCTCTACTTTTATCTAAAGTATCTTCCTTATATTTCAGTTCTTTATCACCATCCACTTCATCCACTTCTTTGCCATCTTCTCTTGCATCATATTTTACTTGCTTTACTTCAGTCTCATCTTGATCACATTTATCATCATCATCACCATCATCATCATCAACAACAACTACATTTCTCTTCTTTTTACTTTTTATAGGCTTTAGCACCTTTATCCATTTAGGGTGACTATACACTGCTTTGATTTTCTCATGGAATTCCTTTGTCTCTTCTTCAGTAAATCCTGAAAAGCTTTCCTCCCCCTCCTTCCAGAAAACGCTCCACAGTCCACCCATATTGTCAAATTACATACCTGTCCATTCTTCTTAGTTTTTGCATGAACAAACTATTTTAATTAAGATAATTTGTGTGTTATTTTCCAAGAACATGGACAATTTTCCTTTTTTTAATGCAGTTTCTGTCATTCATACTTTTACTTGGTAATAATCTCTAAATGGAAGATATGCAATGAAACTTGATAAGTTTCAACATTTTTCAACCTTAAATCACACCCCCATTTTCAACACCCTGCAATATCACCCAACAACTACACTGTAGCCCACAGCACTTGCTTTATTACTGGTATTCATTTCCACCAAATTAGCATGGCTATATAAAATGGAAATTGCCCGTTAATTATAAGCATCAAACAACAGTTTATCCTGCTGTGCTAAATGTTTGTCAAGTTTCCAAGCTCGTTAAATGGTATCATTTATGAATCAGGAACTGGGAAATGGAAACAGCTTAGATATAACAAACATGTCTTTCAGTTCCAGATTTCATGCATGCTACAAACAATTGTTTTATGCTTTACTTAATTAAGTGCAATTTTCAGTGATTTGCAAGAAACTATTGACAAAAACACTACAACAAACACTGCTATTTTGCTGGGTTTATGAGCAAAAGTGAAAAATAGGCTAATCCATTACTGCATATATGGATTTTATCACATGTGAGACCAGTGTAGGTCCATATCAGGGCTGAAGGTAACAAAGCTGAGAATGGAAACCAGTCTCAAATCTCAAGTATCTGATTGGCTGAAATGGCAACCAGTTGCCATTTCAGCCAATAGGATGCTTGAGATTTGAGACTGGTTTCCATGCTCAGTTTTCTAACCTTGGGTACAGCTGGCAAATGAAACCATCTGATCTACACTGGTCATGCACTTCTCTGCGTCCAGAAATAACTGATGAATATAGAGCAAACATTGTAGATCACTGTCTACTGGGTGATCTGGATCTACAATGTTTGCCCAATGGATAGCACCTATGTCCCATGGAGAAATGGGTTAGATAAACTTGCAGATGCATTTTTATGCATTATGAACCAAGAAAAATTTCTTTAATATCCACACGGAAGCTCACAAAATCAACTGAATAATACATAATATTATAATCATCAAGCCTCTTTCTTAAAATACTTTGATATCAAAAACAAGCCAAGTAAGTCTCCATTATTTCAAGGTTTACAAATCCAGAACTGTCACATGACAAAGGTTTACAAATCCAGAACTGTCGCATGACAAATCAGGGTTAGTGACACTGTTACACCCTGATTCCCAGTAAGTTGTTACATAAACCCTTTACTCTACGTAGATGGATTTACGGCATGTGCAAGATCCAGACAATCAGATCAGGATCTTCAATGTTTGCTCCATGGTCAGAAATAACATAGTAATTCTTAAAGCAAACGGTATAGATCCTGATCAGGTTGCAGAGATGTGCAAGCTGATCTGGATCTACACTGTTTGCACATGCAACACAACATACATGGATAACGAAGTAAGGGTTAACATTAACACACAAAATGTTTTAGTTTCCTGCACTTAATTTGAATGTTTGAAAATCCTACACATCCAGACACTACTTTCCTTCACTTATGACTCATCACACTGGTAACCTTTATAAGAACTCCCATGTTTTGCAATAAAACAGAATATTGATATTTACAATAACCAGGTAACATCTTGTACAATCATGTATTAAATCAACAATTCAGCAAAATACCATATGACCAAACTAGGTAGATTCACAACAGTAGACAGCGTGGAAGCAATTCCTACTGAATATCTGTCTGGAAGTATTGTCTATTACTCTGAGGTTTGGCGTCACTTAAGGCTGTGGTAAACATTCTTCTAAACTGCAGCAGTCGACTGAAGAAAGGCAGTTTCTTTCTTCTGGAGGGTTCCTAATGTTGAAGGTTGAGATGTTTAGGCTTTGAAAGTGCTTTTTAGCTTAGAACTTTTGGAGGTTGTCTTTTACTTGATTTACGAGTCCTCAATTTGTAGGTTCACGATAAACGCTATTGAATAATGGCAGTCTTTTGTTTTTTAAAGCTTGTGTCTTGTGTTTTTGAAGCTGGGTATTGGGGCTGTTATGTTGTTTTGGAGTCCATTATGTATTGCTGGAAGGTGAATCTCCTCTTTAAGATCTCATAATTTGTTACCTTAGTGCCAAAACAGTGTAAGTGCCATTGAAATAAGAAGGAGTTTAACCAATATGGCACTAAGAAGACAATATCCATGGTTATGTTTTTCTTCTCTGGCTTGAAGACTATCCATTTTTTATATTTTCTTCTCATGGCTTTAAAGGTTCTACTTATGGTATCTTAATACATTTTTATTTTTGTAATATAATGTATTTACAATAAATCAAAGATATTCTTAAAAGGATTGAGAATAAAGTGGCAATAACTTGTAAATGAGAAACTTTTGTGCTCAGTTTTTTGTTGTCTTTTACTATGTCTATATAGACTTCTGAAACCTCACACTTTTACATCCTTAAACTCTCAAGACAAGTTGCTTCTCACAGATGTGCCTCACAGGTTAATAAATGGGTTTATTATACTGCAAAGAAATTTCCTTGAATTTGATTGGATAATTTGCCGCTGATGTATATCCGTATTTACGGATCGGCCGTAGATATGAACTGCACGTGCCTTAATTTCCCTGTCTGGCCTCCCACCTTTTTTTATCGTCCGCCATTTTGTTTCGAATTTCCGTAAAAATGCATAATTTGAAGCCGATCTTGTAAATTATTAAGCGGTATGCTTAGGGATTACTAAAATTGTTACAGAAAATATTTCTGTTATGTTTTTAACGTTGAAAACAATCAGATTATTTTCAAATTTTGTGAATAAAAATCAAATGGATAATCCATTCAATTTCTATAGAAGTGATGTCATGCAGGTAAATTAATGACGTCAGACATGTAATTATTGAGGTTCTCATAGGGGAAATCAGCCGTTCGGCATTAAATAAGCGAAATAATTGAAATCGATGTTTTCTTATTAATTTTGTCTGAAAAAGTCTTTGCAGTATAATAAAACAATTATTTGGTTCCTTGAAAGGGTATGTGAGGATATATTGCCGGTCTGGGTGTCATATTATCCCTCGCCTGCGGCTCGGGTAATATGACACCCAGACCGGCAATATATCCTCACATTCCCTGTCAAGAAACCAAATAACTATATAATATATAAAGTACAGGGATAATTATTTAAAAATCAAGTTTTACTGCAGGTTTTGGTTTAATGGCATTTAAAAATTTTCATTCGACCTTAATATACACAATAACCCTTTATCCATAGATATACTTTAATTGCAAACACTGGCCATGTAGTGTAGATCCAGATCAGCCAGCATATCTGCACTGTTTGCTTATGGGCCCCTTTTTAACATAATGAATCTAAAAACAGTGTAAATCTTGATCATTCAGCACCAGTGTAGATCATGGTCAGTCTGCACAGATGTGCCAGCTGATCTGGATCTAAACTGTTTGCCCATGCCATGAAGGCGTAAATATGAACAGTACGGTTAATTATACTGTATGTAATCTGAAGTCAACTTCTCACTTTGGCTGTCTACACGGGTTGATCAAAAAACACATGTGTCCACAATGGTTTCTTATTACCTTTACAGAATGATTCATAACAATGAAAAACTTATTCATGGAATACACATGTTGACCTGATAAGACTGCAGGGATGTGCAAGCTGATCTGGATCAATACTGGTCACATATGTGACTAATTATTCCTAGAACTTGAAGGTTTAGGCAGTCATTGCATTTAATTTTATCTTATTATAGATACAACATTTGACCTTCAGGTGACCAATTCTGGAAATAATGTCTCAAAACAACGATCAGTGTTCTTGTGCACTGCACTCCCTTTTCAATTCCATCTACCCACATAATATGTACAACTACATACTTTTCAAGTTAATAGCTTTAATAATGTAGGAGTAGGTTCCAGACAAACATCAAATATGAACGTTGAACTAAGAGGAATAACTCCTGTCGAAGTGTACAGTGACTGTTCTTGTGCACTGCATTCAGTCTCAATGAGATCTATCCACCACTCAAATCAACAGCAGCTGTGATAACTTAGGAGTTATGTTCCAGAAAAGAAATTTAATGATAGAGCATAACACCAACACCAAGTACAGAAGTTCTTGTGCACTGCACTTCATCTCAAGAAGACCTAAAAGTGTATGAAGTTTCAAATCAATAGCTTTGATAGTGTTGGAGTTATACTTTGAAAAAGAAAATTAAACAAAGAGGAATAACTCAAATACCATGAAGTGCAGAGTGATGGTTCTTGTGCATTGCACTCTGTCTCAGTGAGCTCTATTTATCTATGAAGTTTCAAGTCAGCAACTTTTGACAGTGTTGGAGTTATGCTCACGGCAAACATTGGATGCCACCTGCCTGTCCGCCAGGGGTGAACAGGCTTGAAAAGCTGCTTTACTGCAGAACACAGAACTGTTAACAGCCAGTTATGTTAATGTTCAATCATTTACTAAATGCAAAGATACAAATTCAAAATGTATAAGAAAATATATCATCATTTTCTTTAATTACTTTTCTCTTTTTGTACTTTCATAGGTGAATATTTAAACTTTTATGATGTGTATCACAGAATAGGATATTGCCCTGTGTTTTTTTACATGAAAAATATAACTGCTTTTTAGTTTAACAAATGAAAACAGTCACCAAATTAAGGGTGGATTGTATCTGTGTCTAAATGATAGACAATTTGTTGTCTAGAAAAATACTAGTAATATCTTTTAACCCTTTACTCCATATATACGCCTTTTTACGCATGTGCGACCAGTGTAGATCCAGCTCAGCCGGCAAATCTGTGCCATCTGATCAGGATCTGCACTGGTCACATTTTGGTCAGAGATAACCTAACAAATCAAAAAGCGAACAGTTTAGATCCTGATCAGACAGCACAGATGATCCAGCTGATCTGGATCTAAAATGTTTGCCCTAGCAATTAAGGTGTATCTATTGAGGAAAGGTAATAATAACCCTTAAAGTTCACCACAAGAAAGATTCCTACCTGTATTTTCCTTTTACTCACTGCAAAAACACATTGTTATAAACCAATTCTTAGTTCAATCATAACAATCTCTACAACTTAAGAAAAATGAGCTTTTAAACATTTCTTGAAATGAGGTTGTTTTTTTGTGATAAACATTACTTATTTAGGACACCTTTTATCACTTGAGCCAATTAGTTCTAACACCGCTGCCCATGATAATTGTTAGAAGTTACATCTCACAGTTTGAATTGATACATAGCATTTTTTTTGTTTTTTCACAGTGGTAGTACACTTGGACAGAACATCTGTCATTGTCATAAGTATATTTCATTTGATTTCTTTCTGATGCTTTTTTGTTTTTCCCTTTCCTCCATATATACACCTTTTTACACATGTGTGACCAGTGTAGATCGGGATCAGACGGCACATTCAGGCCATCTGATCAGGATCTGCACTGGTCGCATTTTGGTTAAAAATAACATAATGATTCACAGATGTGCCGGCTGATGTGGATCTAAACTGTTTGCTCGCGCAATAAAGGAGTATCTAAGGAGGAAAGGGTTAATGCAAGTGATTGGGAGCCTCACACTAAGTTAACCCTTCACTCCATATATACAAGTTTTATCCCATAATTATGTGCAAATCTGTGCCAAGTGATCAGGACTTACACTGTTCACTTCTTGGTGACCTAATGAATCAAAAAGAAAACAGTGTAAATCAAGAACAGAATGCACGGATGTACAAGCTGATCTGGATCTACACTGTCACCCATCGATAACAACCATCTCCTGGAGTAAAGGGTTAACATTTACCAAGAGAAAAGGTGGAGCTTGTAAAATCTAAGTCAACATAAAATCTATTCAAAGTACTCTGCAAGAACCATATCTATTCAGAGGTATGTTACATCTGACAAATCTATTCAGAAGTATGCTTCATCTGCCAAATGTATTCTAAAGTATTCTACATCTGCCAAATCTATTCGGAAGTATGCAACATCTGCCAAATCTATTCTGAAGTATGCTACATCTGCCAAATCTATTCAGAAGTATGCTACATCTGCCAAATGTATTCTGAAGTATGCTACATCTGCCAAATTTATTCAGAAGTATGCTACATCTGCCAAATCCATTTAGAAGCATGTTACATATGTCAAGTCTATTCAGATGTATACTTCATATTCCAAATCTATTCAGACGTATTACAGCAGCCAAATCTATTCAGATGTATACTTCATATTCCAAATCTATTCCAAAGTATTCTACATCTGCCAAATCTATTCAGAAGAATGCTGTATCTGCCATATTCAATAATAAGTATGCTACATCTGCCATATCTATTCAGAAGTATGCTATATGTGCTATATGTATTTGGAAGTAGAACCTTCTTTGAAAGGGCAACACAAAAAGGCATTTTGAATATAAATTTTCACCTTTTAGCACTGGTCATAATAAAAGTAATTAAAGCCATGTTTTGGCTGCAGATTTGTTCAGATACTTACATGATTGAATTGAGCACAGACTTTGTTGAAGGCATCTATCCACCGAGCCCGGGCTGGTGACGGCATTGTGTTATTGCTCCGGGAATCATAAAGTAGATCTGGATCACTGTAATCTTGTGTACTCTGCCGGCTGGCATTTGTGGAAGACCGACTATTTAATGGACTGAAAAAAACAACAACAAGGAAGTTAATCATCAGCATAAAACAAATACTTTTTGTGAGTAAAATGATAATTAGGGTTTAATCCTTTACCCCAAAAGATATGGCTGTTCTCTATGGGTGAACAGTGTAGATCCAGATAAGCTGGCACATCCATGCTGTCTGATCAGGATCTGCAATGTTTGCTTTTAAATTCATTGAAGTCAGTTAGTCTGTTTTGTGTAAACCCTACAGTAGTGCAATTTACCCACAATGCTTTCTTTACCTATGATTTACCCATTATGTCAATTTATCCCATTATGTTGCTCTCATAACAGCAGACATATGAAGGGTTTTCATATAGTCTGCTCAGATGAAATTAGTAGGCACTCTTGAGAATGTATCTTGTCTGAGAATCAATCATTCTTATTAAACTGACAGAATCTGATGCAGACTAAAGTGTTATCATTTAATTTGACTGGGACTGACATTCTTGTTAACACCACAAAATACTGTTTCACATGTACAGAAATTTCCATAATGCATTGTACTATAGATTATACATTATAGATTTATTAAAAAACTTCAATGTTAAGATTTAAATTTGCATACAACTTAAAGCAAGAGATCCATGATGGCCCTACAGAGCTCACATGATGTTAAAATCTATAATAAATCTAAGCCATAAGCCAATCTTGCTTTAGGAATGAAAATTTCAAACAATTAAATTTTTACAATCATAGAAACAAACATTTCGACTAGCTGATGGCCATTTTTCCATAAAATGACAGATTGCACAGGTTTGGTACATTCTAATCAAATATTTTTAAAATCAGAAAAGCAAATTTGAATGTTTTCAAAATTGTTCCTATCAGGTATCATGAAAAAAGGCTCTGCATCTTGATGGCTATGTTTTTTATTAAAAATCTTGGCATGAACAACACTGGTAAAGGTTCTTCCAAGCAATAATCATGTGAAACATCAATAAGATCTGGCTGGTGATGTTTGAGTAGATTTTTAAAGATTTGCTTATAAGCCTTGTAGCTGGAGATCAGTTGATTTCAGGGTCATGCCACATTTGACTTTTATCTTTCCAGTGCTTTCAAAGGAGAGGAGATGTTGTTTGAAGCAAGTTGCTGACAGATTTATAACAGATGACAGTAATGTTGCTGTACAAAGAATAACATTGGTAACAAAAGCACATGATGAGCCTCTGGCTCAGGGCTGAAGGTTATAAAGCTGAGTTTGGAAACCAGTCTCAAATCTCAAGCATCTGATTGGCTAAAATGGCGACTGGTCGCCATTTCAGCCAATCAGATGCTTGAGATTTGAGACTGGTTTCCATGCTCAGTTTTATAACCTTTGGACCAGGTAAGCTGAAAATGAAATAAAGTGACATGTAATAAATATTTCAGAAACACATCAACAGAAATGTTTACCACATTTTACTACATGAATCATGTATGCAAGCATCATATAGTGTTACAGTGTGCAACATGTTGTTTACAAGATGACTGTAACATGTGGATTCAGGTGTCCTGGCAAACAGATGAAATTACCAATAAGGCACAATGCAGTCCGGGTTTCATTAAAAATGTTTATGAACACGAAATACAGAAAAAAGTGCCTATGCCACGGTAAGTCTTGGTCCTAAGGTTATAAGACTGAGAATGGAAACCAGTCTCAGATCTTAGCAATCTGATTGGATATAATGAAAAAAGTCTCAGAACTGACAGATCAGAAGATTGAAATCTCAGACCGGTTTTCAGACCCATTTTATATCATTTGAGGCAGGGCTTAGGAATCTCAAATATTGTCTCATGCAAACTGCACAATTTTTTATCAATTCTAAGCAATAATGACTGTGATTATTTAATCTAAGAATCAATATTATAACACAGCAGTGTAATGTCTACAAAAAAGATAGGGTTTGCTTTAAACCAGAAAACAATGAACAGACCAAACAAAATGTGATTTGCTAAGGTATTTGAGAGGTCACAAAAATGCTGAAACAATCAAGTTGTTAAACAAGCCAAAAAAAACATATTTTAGACAATTGATCATTTCTCTAAGAAAAAGTACTAGTAGTTGAGATTGTGCACAGTTACACAGAAAGCATTATTTACATTCTTCACATGTAGTTGCCTCTGGCATTGGCAGCTAACACTAGCTAGGTGGAATGCTACCTCTCTAACAAGATTATGACTTCATTGTGACTATTACAGAGTCACATCACTGTGACTATTACACAGTCACATCACTGTGACTATTACACAGTCACATCTGTGCAATCTGATCAGGATCTGCACTGATGGCTTTTTGATTGGTTAGGTTATTTCTGACCAAAATGCAACCAGTGCAGATCCTGATCAGACGGCAAAAATGTGCCAGCTGATCTGGATCTACACTGGTCGCACATGGGTAAAAATGGGTATATATGAAGGAAAGGGTTAAAACTGATTGGAGTCTTGTATGTCTCTAATCATGAATAAGCAAATTTTCAGTTTTGATGGTGTGTTTAATTAGAACAAATGGGATTGTAGAGATCTGAGACTGGTCTCCAAACTTAAGTTTCTAACCTCAAGACCTAGAACTGCTGGCTAATACTCCAAACAACAGTTACTATTCTGGACATTATTTCTAAGCTCCTTGATCCTATAGTACAAGAACTATGTAGAGATGAGGTTATTTTCTATAGCAACAAATTCACGTTTTTTTTAATCACTGAGCCCAAGGGAAAGTACTGCAGCTAACTGTAGGAAAGCATAACCTTGCTGCACAATATGAAATCAGACATGAATGGTCAAACCTCGAGTCTACAAAGTAATAAACACCCGTGCATTCTAATGTTTTCAGAGCCAGATGTTATCCAGTTTGCATCAAAGATGTAGCATGGACCCAATTTTGAGAGCTTAGAGGGGTTAGAATTGTCTTGAAGGAAGACTAAGCATGACAAAATTCAGTATTACCCACAACATAAATATGTACAATAAGTTGTGGGAACAATCTACCTTCATTAAAAAGTCTTAGTACAAAACACCAACAGTAAAAATATACCTGCAATTACACAATCACACCTCCATCTTGGAAGATGCAGAAAGGTCTATCAGAATAATATTATGCTGTGTGATGAATACTAAGTATTAGACATAGTGAAAACACCTACCTTTCGGTAAATCCTTTTACTCAATAGATTAACCTTTATTCTGAGGGAAAACAGTGTAGATCTAGATCAGCCTGCACATCCAAGCTGTCTGATTAGGATCTACACTGTTTGCTTTTAGATTCACTATGTCATTTCTGACCAAGATGTGCCCAGTGCAAATCCTTATTAGAAGGTACAAATGCATTAATATTAATATTTATGGAGTAAACATCAGTAACTCCTCTAACTGGTTGCAATACTTGATGTCTGACAATGTCACAATTTGTGATGAGAATCGGACAGCTGAAGTGGAATCGATTAATCGGTCCGATTCTGATACCTGTCCGATCCGATTAATTGGAAACAATCGGAATCAGACGTCTTCAATGTGCTGTAGTGTACATTTTGTACCAAAAGCATACCTGTCTCAATACTTTCATATTATTATAGGACTACTTTTATTATATTAGTTTACAAGATTAATGACACAACTGCTTTTTGTACTGCATTGACCTGTTCTGTTTCTTTTCATGTAATAATAGTGCCTTCAAACTATTTTTTTTCAATTTCAAAGATGTGAACATTATTATTATTTAGCTCTTCAAAAATAAAATCCAAAAATTATTCGCAATTCTTAAATGTGGGTGGGGTACCTTTGTTGCTTGAATAAGTCTTCAAGCATATTCTACAGGTAGCTTTGGATGCTTCGAGGTTTTCCTTAACTCACGCCAAACCCTAACCCTGGTTTCATATAAAAACCAAAATATCGCCAAGCCTCTGATGTTGTATTACCAGGGCATTTGGAACGTTGATTATTATTTCGATCATGGACAGGCCATGTTTTCTCCATGTTTAAGAGCAGTTATATTTATAAGAAGTAAGACAAAGACGATTAAAGCGCGAAAAGATATACACTGGACTGTCGGAGACATCAGTCAATTGTCTTCAAAGTGGGTTTTACTTATTAACAGAATTAGCGACTAGAATCGATTCTCTGTAGTCAGAATCGATGTCGCCGACTTTGAAACTTCAGCGACAATTACTCGATTATCGGCGATAATCGGAACATCACTAGTCACAATACATCTACCTCTCATTATAGGCAACAATTAATCCTCAGAGTGTTTGGAATTGTTTAACCCTTTCCTCCACAGACACACCTTTATTGCGTGGGCGAACAGTTTAGATCCAGATTAGCCGGACCATCCGTGCCATCCGATCAGGATCTAAACTGTTCACTTTTTTATTCATTAGGTTATTTCTGACCAAAATGTGTATGGAGGAAAGGGTTTAATGTGACAAAGTGTCAACACCTACCTTTCATTACATGAAGCTACTTCATCCTCAGAAGGAACTATAGAATAGACTGTGTGTGGTGATGAATGTTGCCTCAACAAGCAGGGCAAGCAGGGTACCAGTGACCACAACAGGCCCATTGGTCTTAGAGAATTCTAGAATTTACTTCCTGTTCCACCTTTTTTTTTAATTGCATTAATAATTTCAATGATACTCTTTCGTAATATATATTTCACTGATTACACATTTTTGTATTATTCTAAAATACCAATCATCACATTCAAGAACATATGTTTTTAATACTGGTCATTGCTTGTGTTTTAAACTGTTTTCACACAGCCGTTCCTGCTTTTCAATGTTATTCAGATCAAGTCATTATTTCAAGTTTTATTGCTTTACACTAATTGTTATGTCTAGATTCACCAACTGTTACTGCAATCCATTCTATGCATTCATTTTACCATCTATGCAAGATTTTAGTTCTTCTCTCTTGATTTCATATCTTTGAATTTACATATAATATTAGTTGCTTAACACCAAGTTTAGTTTTTTTTTCTCTGATTTCAGTTGCTTTTTATAGATTTTTAATGTTTTCTCTAATTTCACTTCCTTAATACTAATTTTAGTTGCATTTTCTGATTTCAGTTGCTGTACACTGATGTAAGCGTGTTTTCACTGATATTTGTTCCTTTACACAATATTTAGTTTTTTTTCACTGATATATGTTGATTTCACTAATATGAGTTGCTTTTAACTGATTTTTAACATGGTTTTCACACTTTGCTGCCTCACAGAAGTCCATTTTCAATCACTTACTACACTCACATGTAACTGGCATAAGTATTACCATAAAAGCAATATCAAGTTAAAATCCAACTGTTGTCATTTAATATTAACCCTGGAGGCCCTAATTACAACTAATGACACAATATCTACCAATGTAGACTCTGAACTCAAACTACATATCCTTGAAGACCGATCAGCCTTCATTCCATCAACAGAGGTCTGAGAAATATAAATAGACTGACCTTGACTCAATGGAAATGACTCTTCACCATAGATCCAGTTCAGCCTGCACATCCATGTAGTCTGGTCAGGATCATTACACTGGTTGCTATTCATTTCTAATATTTTAGACCAAAAAGCCAACTGACTGTGAGAACCAGATCAGTCCTTCACTGCATGAATGTGCCGACTGATCTGGATCTGTTCTAATTGCAAATTGTATATTAGAAGTATTCATGAAGAAACACACCTCAAGGCCATTAATACAGCAAGTTTTAACCTTTTACTCCCTTTATAGGCATTTTATCACATGGGCTACCAGCCTGATCAGTGCCCAAGGTTATAAAACTGAGCATGGAAACCAGTCTCAAATCTCAAGCATCTGATTGGCTGAAATGGTGACTGGTCTTTTTCAATCTCAGCTTTATAACCTTGGGACCTGGATCTAAATTGTTCGCTTTTTGATTCGTTAGGTTATTTCTGACCAAAATGCAACCTGTGCAGATCCTGATCAGATGGCACTGATGTGCCGGCTGATCTGGATATACACTGGTCGCACATGCATAAAAATGTGTATATATGGAAGAAAGGGTTAAAGGGTTAAAAGCAAAATCAATGCTTTCTATTCAAATTGTCACATAATGACAAAATAATGCAACTAAGTTATCTTTACTGAATGTGACACAATTCTTGTTTCACAAAATGGATCAATTTTGTCTTACCTATTCATAGTTTATCTTCCAACAAAAAACAAGAACACATAAGTGCCCAAATTTGAAAAGCCTTAAAATCCTCCGGCAATTTGCAAATCTGTTACTTAAATAATTATATATTTAGGTAGGTAACAATTAAAACTTTAACCAATTTTCGGCATAAACTAAGTCTTAAATAAAGAAATTTGTTTTATTTTCTCTTGATAAAGAAATAAACATTGCGGTTCACAATTATATATTATTTAGCCCTTAAATTTAAAGCTGACATCTAAATAAGACAGTGTTATTTCATAAATATTTCTTTATTCTTCTTTATCATAAGTAGTTCTTCATTTTCATTTCATGACTATTAAACATTTACTTTATTTTAATTATATTTTATTTTATTATTTTAATTTACAACTAAATTAAAAGATGTTTCATGTACAATTCCTTCATTTAGTGTTAGTGCACAGATTCATACAAATATCTACAAGATAAAATCCACATTGTGCAGCAATTGTGCAACATATGTAAGCAAATATTTCATTGTAGTATTGTCGGTCAATTCACAGGTAATTAAAATTGTATTTCACATTTAGGGATAGTATGGCTAATTGATCCAATTTGGTTGAAAAAGGTCCCTCCCCACTTTGCTAATCTCAGACTTTAAATAATTTAGTAATTTCAAGACAAGAAGACACAGCAATGAGTCTTCTTAATTTTTAAGTGAAAAGGGGGCATAACTATGACAAAATACAGTCAAGAGTAATGGAACTTGTCCTGATTGTGATGTCAGACAGCTGTTAAGTTTCAAAGCTCTACATTGAATGGTAACTCAGAAAAAGATGTTGACTTTGAAAAAGCTAAATGAAAGATAATAGAAATGACAGTGTTAACTTGTTTACCCACTGCTTTTTGTAATCATTATGTCATAATTGCTAAATTAAAGGTTTAACAACATTTGATAACTTTTTAAACTTTTCTGAAATTCATTAATTTGTACTTAAGTCAATATCAAAACAAAAAGGACATTATGTTACACTGCTATGTAAGGGTAACCAGTAAGTGTGGGCGAACACAGGTGGTTGCATGACAAGTTTATCCAGTTGTTTTTATTCAGTAGACAATAATTATTAACAACAACAACAACCAGTGGAACAGTAGAGCTTGTATCATCTGACAGATAACAAATGCCCAAGGTTATAAAGCTGAGCATGGAAACCAGTCTCAAATCTCAAGCATCTGATTGTCTGAAATGGCGACTGGTCGCAATTTCAGCCAATCAGATGCTTGAGATTTGAGACTGGTTTCCAAACTGGTTTTATAACCTCCAGCCAATATATGAGTTGCAATCTGTATTCATGGCAACATTCAGTTTGGTGACAACAGCTGTGCAGTCAATTAGCTCCGACAGTTGCAATAACAGGATGACACACCTCGTAGCGCAAAAAATAACTGTACAACCTGTTACCACACTCCAGGCGATACAGCCATTTTGAATGTGTAATGAAAAAGGACATTAGCCTAATATACTGTTGTGGTTTACCTTAGACAATCAACCAATTCATGCCATGGGAGCTAATCCAGCATATAAATGTCCAATTATTGGAGTACAGAAATCACACGAGGCTAGGTATGCACCGTACGAAGATAGTGGTTATACACTAACCTTTTCCTGCTACAAAACTGGACTAAAGCTGATTATGTAGGCTGGAGCATTGTCATGTAACAAATGGACATGCTGGAAGCTTGTTTTTTCTCATTCTTGTACACAATTTGGACATCTTTTTCCATTTCTTGTACACAATTTGGACATCTTTTTCCAAATCTTGTACACAATTTGGACATCTTTTTCCATTTCTTGTGCACAATTTGGACATCTTTTTCCATTTCTTGTACACAATTTGGACATCTTTTTCCATTTCTTGTACACAATTTGGACATCTTTTTCCATTTCTTGTACACAATTAGGACATCTTTTTCTTCTTCTTGTAAACAATTTTTCCATAAAAGTATTCTTACAGAAGCGTCCAGACACATCAACAAGCAATTTGCATGATTGGTTCACTATTTCTAAAGAATATTGCATAGAACACCCTTTTTGGTTGTCAAGTGCTCAAGTAGCAATACTGGGCCTATTTGTAAGTTGCAAAGCCCATGCCTTGTTGTCAACTTTCCTCTAGAGTCAAAAAATGGACCTATTTCTCATCACCCATTATGGGACTATCAAATACCTTTTTCTGATATTTTGGGGACTTCTTAAGCTATTTGAACCCTTGTACATTTCTGCTCATCATCGAGTAAATTGGGGATCCTATTTGGAGTGTTCCTCTTGTAAACATCAAACAATATTAACAAGTTCACCTTCAATAAGATCTATTCACATGTTTCTGTGACAAGTTTTCTACTTTATTTACATGACAATAAAGTCTGTCACATTTTCAGGAAAATCACTCCAAGGATGAGAAGAAGTTGGTGATGCTTGGTGTTTGTGTTGGAATTGTTAATATGTGATCTTAACCACTAGATGATAAAGACAGTGCCCATCCTGTGCAAACTGACATCACAACAATTATCCTACAGCTTCAGACTGCAGAAAGATGCTGCATCACATCATCAACATTTCATTTGCTTTGTTTTGTTATTTTGATATTAATTAGTGACTGTTCAATAAACATGAAACCAACACTACATCAGTATGTAGCAATGTTGGTCTTGTTCTGAGAAGTTTTGTGTATTGAAAATAAGACATGGTTAGGAAGTAATATTCACCCAATTGATCTGTATTTTATAAGTGTACATCATGATATTATTTTTATTATAGTAAGACTACTTAATAAAGGCAACACTGCTTCTAATTACACACTCGTGCACTGTACAGTGAAAGAATAAACCTGGCATTGACATGCCTTCGATGGCAGTATCTTAACCCTATCCTCCATTTATACACATTTTTATGCATGTGTGACCAGAGTAGATCCTGATTAACCAGCACATCCATGTCGTCTGATCAGGATCTGCACTGGTAGCATTTTGGTCAGAAATAACCTAACAAATAAAAAAGCAAACAGTGCAGATCCTGATCAGGCAGCACAGATGTTTTCGCCCACGCAATAAAGGTGTGTCTATGGTGGAAATGGTTAACCCCTTACTTAATCATTTCTCATGTTAGACCTAGGCAGATTCAGATCAGCTTGCACATCTGTACATTCTGATCTGGATCTACTCTGTTCACTTTTAGATTCATTAGATTATATCTGACCAAGATGTTAACTGTGTAGATTCAGATAAGACTGCATGGATTTTGATATACATCTAGACTGGTCGCACATGGAATAAAAGTTGTATCAAATGAGTTAAGGGTTGAAACTAAAGCATTCACAATGTCATCGTACCTGAAATCTTGTGTACTTTGCTGAGTGAAGGATGAAGACACTCGACTACCATGACTCACTTGACTCCCATGAGGACTTCTAAAAACAGCAACAAATTATTGTGTAAAATAATTGTTTTATCAGTATTATTCTTATAAAATACAACAGCGGAAATGCTATTAGAATGACTTTTCCTATGCTATTCTACGAAAACAATTCCGAGTTATTGTTATGTTTCTTCTGAGCCTAAGACTTTTGCTCTTACTCTTCCTTATACATTTTTTCAACAAGAGTGCTCCATTTCTTCTACTAAACATGACATTTCTTGACCATTTGGGTTTCCATGTCAGTGAGTTCACAAAATTTTATAAATGTTTGTACTAATGCAATCTGGTATAAAACACCCAGGAATGATAGTTTTGAATATAAATCCAAACACAGATTTCAACAGATGTTTTGTTTCTTATTGTTATGTGATGTTTAAAAATCGCTCATATATATACTATGAGTCAGCTAACTTTCATAGGTTTTATACCAGCTCTAACAGCACTGCACACCATAACCAGTGTCACATGGTCAGCTGGGAATGACTCGGCATTTTACAAGGAAGAAAGCCTTTAACAGAACAAATACCTTAAGGTTATCAATCTTAACAGAACAAAGTGACTTTATATAGGTAACTCTTTTTGTAACCTAATGCAAAAATCTTACTTTAATTTTAAGACAAAATTTATGATGTAGAACCATATTTGTTCTCTGTTCTGGCCAACATACGCAAATCACCAATTACAGATAGTGGACCAGTCTTAAATATCTGGTTTATGATTGGTGAGGTTAGAAATTGGAATCAACTTTCAACTTTCTTGTGTGCGCAACTAGTGTAGATCAAAATCAGCTGGCATTTCCTTGCCATCAGATCTAGATCTACACTGATCACTTTTCGTCCAGAAATAACCTTATTGGTATATCATTGGAGAAGTTTCAGTGAAGGAGCAAATTAGCAAAAAAGCTATAGAGGGAGTTAATAAAAGAGGGAGCTTTAGGAGCAAGTATTATTTAAGGGAAGTTCCGAGGGGAGAAGGAATTTAAATACAGGGAGAGATTTAGTAAAAGGGATCTTAATAAAAGAAGGAGCACTAAATAGAATCAAATAAACTGGTTATGTTTCTGATAAACTTACTCTTGTCGAAGACCAGCAGCAGCGGCAGCAGCAGCAACAGGAGGTGTATTATGAGCTAATGTCTGACGAACATTTGGACGACTGTTGTAAGAGAGAATTTCCGAATCAGTATCACTGCGACCTAGATGCGATCCACTACCCATCGGGTAGAAGTCTGATTCCCTTTGATATTGAGGTGACTCTCTTGAATATGTTCTAGGTTTATTTAACTGTTCTTGTGAATCATAATAAAATTCTCTATCATATCTAGAATCGTAATAATGTCTCTGCCCTGCACTAAAACTATCTTCGTTTGTTATAGTTCGTTCATAATCCCTATGTGAATACGGATAATCCTGATCTGAATCATATTCATGATTTGAGCTATGTGAACCAAGTTCATTTCTTTCGAATTCTCTGATTGGTCGATCATATTCATCATTACGTTCATAACGGTCCTCTTGCACTGACCGCTCGTATTCAGTATCTGACCTTTCATAGCCGTAATGATCTGACTCCTGTTCAAAGGATTCAGTTCTTTCAAAAGTATCACCCCTTTCGTATGGTATTTCATCACGATCAAAAGAACCGTCATTTTCAAACGAGCCTCTTCGCTCAAAGGAATCTCTACGTTCAAATGATCCTCTTCGATCCATATCAAGTTGATCAAAGGAACGCCTTCGTCCATACTCATCTCTGTCGAACGAGTCATAAGGTCCATAATCATGATTATATTCACGATTGCTGTCACGATTGAGTGGAAAGTTTGGTTCACCTCTAAACTGGTGGGCAGAACTATTATGCTGATGGGGGAGGGGGTAGTTAATATCACTGGTATAATCGCTGTCTTCTGACATACCCGCTGAAAAGCACAAAAAATGCAAACTGTTGTCATAGTAATTATTAATTTTACTCTATGGGTACTATTTATCCATTTACTCAATATATATATACATTTTTCAGCATGCAAGACCAGTGTAGACTCAAATAAGCCAGCACATACATGTTGTCTGATCTGGATCAGCACTGGTTGCATATTGGTCAGAAATAAGCTAATGAATCTAAACAGCAAACAAGACAGAACCTGATCAAACTGCAAGGGTTCATCTGGGTCTACACTAGTCACAAACGTTACAATTGAACTAGTTTCCTCAGAATTTTCAAGTGTTAAACACTTAATTCTGATGTGGCTGCCAAAATCTGGGGAACAATGTCTTCTTCAAATTTGTACCCAGATTGTCTTTCTTAAACCCTTTTCCCCATTATTTATGCATTTGCACCTAGTGTAGAGCCATATCAGCAGGCACATCCGTGCTGCCTGATCAGGATCTGCACTGGTCAGATTTCAGTCAGAAATAACCTAATGAATCAAAAAAGCCAACAGTGTAGATCCTGATCAGAAGGCACAGATGTGCCGGCTGATCTGAATCTACACTGTTTGCCCACGAAATAAAGGTGTGTCTATGGAGGAAAGTGTTAATGAGCTGACCTGACCTCTTCACTGCAGTTTCATACCCGAGACCATGCATAATGATGAATAATTAGACTACATCCGCCATCATAATTATACTGTCATGTATATAATCTTTGTATCAGATATATTGTA
Organism: Corbicula japonica; assembly: GCA_038501625.1. Lineage (NCBI taxonomy): Eukaryota > Metazoa > Mollusca > Bivalvia > Venerida > Cyrenidae > Corbicula > Corbicula japonica. Next base: position 884,740 of record JAZAYU010000033.1, read on the forward strand.
TACTAGTATACTACTCAAAGTTTGCTATGCATCAATTATTAGTTTTTATTTCTTTTTATGTACCTGATTAGTGATTAATTAAACAAGAGTGCCAAACTGACACAAAATAAGCCCGTCAAAATGCTGATCATCAAAGTTGCGTAACCATCCAATGAAAATTATTCGACTTGGAGAGCAGATACCACTAATTCAGTTTTTGGACAATTCAAGGGCCATAATTCAGGAGTGCCTGGGGGGATTCGGCAGGTTATAGAACTTGGTCGAGATATTATGCCCACCAACATATTCACCAAGTTTGATAAAGACCGGATGAAAACTCTTTGACTAAGAGAGCGTAAACCCTTATTTTGGACAATTCAAGGGCCATAATTCAGGAGTGCATGGGGGGATTTGGCTGGTTATAGAACTTGGTCGAGATATTATGTCCACCAACATATTCACCAAGTTTGATAAAGACCAGATGAAAACTCTTTGACTTTGAGAGCGGAAACAGTAATTTTGGACAATTCAAGGGCCATAATTCAGGAGTGCCTGGGGGGATTTGGTTGGTAATAGAACTTGGTCGAGATATTATGCCCACCAACATATTCACCAAGTTTGATAAAGATCGGATGACAACTCTTTGACTTAGAGAGCGGAAACCATGTGGACGCTGCCCGCCTGCCCGCCAACCCGCCCGCCCGCCGCAGGTGTTCCCATAATACGTCCCGTTTTTCAAACGGGCGTATAAAAATAAAGACAAATATTTTAACAGTTTTTACAATTTTAATGTGCTTTTGGGATTTATTTAGAGTTTGAATGGGATGAAACTAAAGGTTGTTATGCTGATTATTGTGAAATATGTCAATTTGTTTCCAAAAACAACTATTGATGTCTGCATCTTATAAATGTCTTTTAAAATTTACATTTGCCAAAATTCAGTCATAAACTTTTATCCTTTCAAGTTAAAGTAAAGACTGAGTACCCCTACAAATCTCAGGTGTATTTATGCAGCTAAAACTAAACACTATGACAAGACATGGTCATTAAGGCACAACTGATATTTAACACCATTGGGGACCTTCCTCATATATTTCTAAACAATTTTGATTCTCAATATATCGTAATGTTGATGATACAATGATGTGTAGTTAAATTGGTGCTTAGCAAACTTGGTAGATATCTATTTTAAAAAAATAAACATCATTTTGCACAGATTTACTAAAGACCTCCTTATCCTAAAAGCTGTTCATCAATGATTTTTAGTTTGGCAAATAGAAACAATGAAAACAATACAATACTTACATTGAGAGTAGGATTGTCGTTTTGATAATTCTTTGCTGTTCATGAGCTGAAAAGAGAAAAACATTTAGCTGATTTTTTCTTCATTCATTTGACTTAAAGATAATAAAACTTCCTGCCTGGTTCTTTCTGTTCCACCACTTGCGAGACTCTGTTATCATGAACATCATCATTGTACATAACAACAATACTCTTTGCAGAGTCCAACTCATAAATCACAGACTTACCCTTCAATGGAGGAAGTGGTAAGCAGAGACAATGCATGTGTCACAGGGTGAGAAAAATGTAAAGCCAAACAGGAACTTGATCCCAGGACACCTCCCTTAGGCTAGTGTTATCAGACAGTTATCCAGGCCATTTAAAATTGTCTCCCCAAATGATGTTGTGACCAGATTTGTACTGAGACATGTGCCATGATCATTATGTTAAATTTCAATACATTCCAATCATGCATCTAGTAATGACTCAGGCACAAATATTTAGGGAAAAAATCAATATTTAGAAAGTGACCTTGATCTTCAAGACACAGGCATGAATGTTTCCAGGTGCAAGTAGTCATTCTGTAATGGTAATTTTATTTCATCATGTATGTCAAATTCATGATTTGCACAAAAAAATCTGATTACAATAATTTTCAACCCACATCTATAGCTATTGCAGGTGATAGTTTATCATGAGCAGCATGTTTCATTACACTCAATCAAGCATTTCCAAGTTATGAAATCAATTTGAAGTTGGTGAACCTTGATTTTTTACATAAAGGCATTCATGGCAAGTTTAATTTTATTCCAATCATAATTAAGCAAGGCTACAAATCTACATGGCTATCCAATTCTTATAAAAATGACTGACCTTCAAGACACAAGCATGGCTGTTTGGAGCGACACATTGTCGGGTGAAAATCATGATAATTACTGGCAAGTTACATTACAATCCTGTAATGTCATAGTTATTGCATAAAGAAATGTTTTAAGTAACAATGACCTTGACCTTCACAACATATTTATGGCTAAGTTTACCTGCAACACATCAACATGATGTTGTTGATATTCTAGCAAGTTTCATTTCATTATGAATGCCATATACCGTCATTGTTCATATATAAGCCGCACTCATGTATAAGCCGCACTGCCCCCCAAACCTGATGGAACAGATGAAAATGGCTTAACACAATGTATAAGGAGCCAAACCTGTGTATTAGCCGCACCCCTAACATTTTACCACCAAATTCTGGAAAAAAGTGTGGCTTATATTCAAAGAATGACAGTATTTTACACTACATCCCCTAAACTCTCAGTGGTTAGTTCCCTTCACAGCTACACACAGACAATTTTTACTCAGTATTTTGTCATTTTGTATTTCAATGTCACTAATAAATTACTTAACCCTTTACTCCATAGATACAACTTTATTGCATGGGAAAATGGAGTATATCCACACCCATGTGATTATATGGAATAAAGGGTTAATGATAAATTGTGTTACCAGTATTAGTTTTCATCTAAAATAATAAAATACGAAAGAAATATTGATAGAAAACATTAAATACACCTACATCATCATATTTTACATCACCTGTGATGGCAAGGCATTGTACCAATCAAATCTCGCAACCCCTGTACCCCACCATATCTCATGCCCCATACCCCACCCAATGCTCATTTAATCACCCTACCTCTGCATCCATACTATTGAGCACTTCTAACTTCTCTTTTAACTTGATAGCCTCATGTTCAGGAAGCTCTGCAACTGCTTCTGTAAAAAAAGAAAACATTCTTGTTTATATTTGAAATACAATGAATAATAAAATATTAGTATATTAACATGCTTTACTGCAACAGTGTGGCAGGAACACTGCTTCTTTTACATGATTCCAACATCTTTTGGCTGAGGGAAAGGGTGGGAGAGAAGTTGAATTCTAATGAAATATCCAATCAGTTGTGGATTGGTTTGAGCATATTTGTTGAAAATAATGTCAAAAATCAACAGTCATGCCATAAAAGCCAGCAAGTTGACATCATTCCTTGAAATGATGTCATTATGTTGAGCAGACATTATTATTTATCAAGAATTTCGCTGAAATCATTAAAATCCATGAAATAAACCTATAACTAAGTAAATATTCGTAATAAAATTATCTTATGTATAAGAAAATGAGAGATAATACTAAAAAAATCATAAATATTCATGGTATACTATATTATTATTTTATAAATAAACAGTTTCATTGATTTCATGGGTAGATCGATGCACAAATGTAAAACCACCACAAAATAAAGAATTGAACTCAAACATAGTTTAGAATATTGAGATTCACAAATTTAAGAACCCTCAAAAATGGTGTCCAACAGACAAACAAAAAATGTCTGTGAATATAATTGCATCCACTGTATTTGTTTCTTTCTTAACCCTTGCATGGGCAAACAGTGTAGATCTAGATCAGCCAGCACATCCATGCCATCTGATCAGGATCTGCATTGTTCACTTTATGATTTGTTAGGTTATTTTTTACCAAAATGTGACCTGTGCAGATCCTGATCAGACGGCATGGATGTGCCGACTGATCTGGATCTACACTGGTCGCACATGCGTGAAAAATGCATATATATGGAGGAAAGGGATAAAATCTCAGAAATAACAAATATATTCCCAGGATGAATTAATATTAATTTACATTATATTTTCATTTATTGTATTGTTTTATTCAAAATAAAATATATGACTCAATAATATAATGGTGTTCACAAATAGTTGATAAATAAATAATTAAACAAGCTATCAAAGATAGCTTATAGTTAATATTCTCCCCATAGTAATTTTAATAGTGTTATGGTGAAGATCAATCAATAATAAAGCACATTTAATTTGATACTTGGTTGGAGAGTAGAACTTTTGAAATTAAACAGTAAACCAAATCTTGTAAAATATGAATACTGTTTCAAAATGCATTTTGATAAAAGAAAAATACCCACACACATATTAACCCTTTCCTCCATAATTACACATTTTTACGTATGTGCGACCAGTGTAGAACCATATCAGCCGGCACATCTGTGCCGTCTGATCAGGATCTGCACTGGTGTCATTTTGGTCAGAAATAACCTAACAAATCAAAAAGCCAACAGTTTAGATCCAGATCAGATGGCACAGATGTGCTGGCTGATCTAGATCTACACTGTTCACCCATGCAATAAAGGTGTGTCTATGGAGGAAAGGGTTAATGTGACACCACCAGTTAACTTCCTATCCAATAACAATGTTGGTGGTCAATTACAACAGTCTGAACATTATTTAAAGTAGCAGAAAATAGCTGAATACTTACATTATTAAAGCCTTATCACACATCAAGTTCCCAACAAGTTCTGTTCCTCAACATTAAGTTAAATGATCTTATACCAGATACTGTACTTAACAGTACAAACAGTTATAATATATCATTGCAAGTGCTGCTTTGGGAATTTTGTTTCATACAGATTATCATACAATTGTCTAGTTATCCGAAAATCCTACAGAAATGATCGTAAAGAATGTGTCGATTAATGAACTCTGTCTTCTGGTATTCCTGAAACAATATTCGCCTTTTTAAAGACTGTAAGAATAGTTATTCCATTTTTGACAGGGTATCATGACTAATAAATTGCAGTTTGGAAAATTGTCTGTCAATATGTGACCAGGATCAGACTTTTAATTATTAGTCTGACGAGATCTTCTCATTTTTAATCTGATTCCTCGGGAAAAAATCAAAACTTTCCTTAAACAATTTTTATAAAAGTGCAACCTATTTTGAAGCTGAATGTTGTTTATCAAACCAGTTACAAGAACTTTAATTAAGCTGAATGCTGTTTGTCAAACCAGTTACAGCAACATTAATTAGGCTGAATGCTGTTTGTCAAACCAGTTAAAAGAAACTAGTAAACCCTTTCCTCCATATAAAAAGTGCAGATCTTTATCAGCTGGCACATCCATGCCATCTGATCAGGATCTGCACTGTTAGCTTCTAGGACACAAATATCTCAATGGATCTAAAGGTGAACAGTGTGGATCCTGATCAGAAAGCATGTATATACCAGCTGATCTGGATCTACACTAGTTTTCCATGTGATAAAAGGTGTATGTATGGATTTAAGAGTTAACCAAAGCTGAATGCTATTTGTTAAACAAGTTACAAGACACTGGATTACTGATGCTGCACACTCTCTGTTGAAACAGCTACAAGAAACTGGTTAACTGAAGCTGAATGCTAATTATCCAACCATTTACAAGAAACTAGTTAACTCAAGCTGAATGCTAATTGACCTTATGCTGGCCGTTTAACTGACAGTGCAATTAACCAATCAGAGTATCGCGCTGATAAGCCTTGTTACTATCTGCCATTTTGTCCGTCAAACTTACCAGCGTGTCTGACAACAATTTTCAAATTTATTTATAAAAAAATCAAAATAATGGTGAAAAGGAGCTGCCACGGCCCCTGCAATTCTGACAATAGATATCCGGAGAGGCAATCAAATGGAATTAGGTTCATTCCGTTCCCTAAACCAACAACAGATCTGGAGAAAAAAGCTAATTATATTGTTTAAACTGGGTTAAAATATTCTAAATTTTAACCCAGGTTTAAATGATAAAACCTAATACTTTTAAAAAATAGTTAATTAGATAAAAGATATTTACGGGAATAATTTATTATAAATTTCAATTTTTTGTCATACTTTATTAGTTTTTATTTACGATTTTTGCTTTTGGAATGATTCTGGATGTTGAATATGTACATCAACTTAGTCCCGTTTGATAATAAAACAAATAAAAAACAATCTTTTAAAAAAATACCCGACTGATTTAAGAATGAGTATGGGGATGTATGTTTTAATTTAAATAGAAAACTTTTTTATTGAATGAAGCTAAAAAGCCGCATCAAATGATTGTTATAATACTGTAAAGATAATAAAGATAATCTGCATTTTGTCAATGGCTGTTAATTGGGGCTAGTAGATAAATTATGAAACGTCTTTTAATAACACCAGGTGTTTTTGTTAATTTTACATCGAATTTTGATAATATTATAATGCTTTTCTTTATATTCAATTTGACAAAATTTAATATTCAAACACTAATAAAGTATTTGAATGTCCCGTCGGTATTCGAATATTCAAATGTTCAAATATTCGTTGCCATCTCTAAATTATATTATAGAATTGTATGATTAATAAAATTAATGTAATTGAAATTATTAAAAGATTAGCCACAATTGCCGTCATCAAAATCTAGTTTTGGTATATCATTGTAAAGCACTGGTCTCTAATACATTCATTTTTTGTGCAAAATATCAAATAATACTCTTTAAAAATCTATTGTGTTTCTGTCCTCATGTGTTATTTTTAAATCTTCCAAATAACAGTCCGATATAAAAGCTTGTGCTTTTTTTTTTACTTTTGTTGCGATACAATACATTTAAAATTATTTATTCCAAAACCATCGGGTATGTTTGCGAGCGTACCGACTCGATTAGCTGTTTTGTTTGACGGACATCGGAAGAGTAGTTCCCCTTGAAAATCGGTGGGCGTGGTTACGAAAGCTCCAGCGTAAGGTCAATTATCCAACCATTTACAAGAAACTAGTTAACTCAAGCTGAATGCTGTTTATAAAATCAGTTACAAAAATCTGGTTAACTGATGCCGAATGCTGTTTGTCAAACCAGTAACAAGAAACTGGCTAACTGATGCTGAATGCTGTTTGTCAAACCAGTTACAAGAATCTGGTTAACTGATGCTGAATGCTGTTTGTCAAACCAGTTACAAGAATCTGGCTAACTGATGCTGAATGCTGTTTGTCAAACCAGTTACAAGAATCTGGTTAACTGATGCTGAATGCTATTTGTCAAACCAGTTACAAGAAACATTTAGTTAACTGTTTGTCAACCCAGTTAAAAGAAACCAGTTAACTAAATCCAAACGCTGTTTATCAAAAAAGTTACAAGAAACTGGTTAATTGAAGCTAAATGGTGTTTGTCAAACCAGTTACAAGAAACTAGTTTATAGCAGTAATATACGCCTTTCCAATAAACAGTTTCGCAGTCCTGTACGAGTTACTTCCCGTGACAGGAAATCAATCCAAAACGAGGCTCTGTGTGAATGCTGAACGATCGGACTATGGCTTAAGCACAAAATAACTAACATTATCAACTATATCGCAGGTCTGCGTTCGTTGCCGGTGGTGAAAAACATAAGTTGCAGGTCTGTTATTCAAGCCAGACTTTTTTATTTTCACTATTTGTTAGATATTTAGATTTTTTTATGTTTTAAGAACATGTACCATTCTTGTTGATAGTACACAGTATGAAACGCAAGTTGGACAAACATAGGCATTAATTTTACGAATTTCTGTACAACATTTTCATCTTATTGTCTTTTCTGCTGAAAATTATATTTTACTCGTGTGAAAAGTGCAAATTGCTAAGACTGGTAATGCGCTATAATCCGGAAATCGTGATATGTCAACATCTGGTTACATGATCTGTAAACATTTAAAATTACAATCTAAATTTGTTGATACTTACACATTTGAATAACAGAATTGTCTGTATATTTGATAATGGCGTTTACGTTCAACAAATAAATAATTTGATTTTTTAAAATGTTACGAATACTTCACACCAAAATGATTTATTCTGTCTTAAAATGTAAAAGGATCGGTGATGTGATTGTTTATTGTAGATGTATAATTCGTAGAATAAAATTCAAGGATTCAGATGCCGGCTTCCAATTAAGATGGGAATATTTATACTACAATGTGTTTGCATATCCAATTAAGATTACTTAGGTTTAACAGATGGTAATTTTGGCGTAAAAACCCAAATGCTTATATAAACATATATAAAATGTTTTGCTAAGATTTGTTTCACATTGACGTCTTTTGTTTCTATAACGTGTCTTAATGTGGATTAAGAATCCATATAATTGCTAAATCAAATACATTTGCTGACACATCTAGTAATTAAAGGACTCCGATATATACTTAATATTCGGGAGGTGTAGATACCTAGCAAATTGTAATTACACGATCTCTATTGGTCAATCATATCTGCCCCTTAACCCTTTCCTGTACAGATACACCTTTATTGCTAGGGCGAACAGTTTAGATCCAGATCAGCCAGCACATCCTCGCCATCTGATCAGGATCTAAACTGTTCGCTTTTTGATTCATTAGGTTATTTCTGACTGAAATGCGACCAGTGCAGATCCTGATCAGACGGCACGGATGTGCCGGCTGATCTGGATCTACACTGGTCGCACATGCGTAAAAATGCGTATATATCCAGGAAAGGGTTAAAGTAATTGACAGGTGACCCCTTGTGCTCGACAATTTGACATTTTTATGGCATGCCGCCTTCATATTCATAGCATGATGTCAGTAGTTGATTAGACAGGCTAATCCAAAAACGAGAGTAAATTCAGTCGTGAAGAACACACTGCTTGTTAGTTCAAGTCGTTTAGTGTTTAACGCGGAAAATAATGACACTTTTAGTCAAAGAAACTTGATTGTTTTATAAATTATTATAAAAAAATATCATGAAGCTGATGTATTATTACTTATTCAATGAGAAAATATATTTTTCAAAAATGAATTTGATAAAAAAGAAAGTTGTAGGTACATATTCCCTATTACGTTAATACAGAGAACAATATTTTTCCCGTAGAGCAGTCACGTGACTGGACAGGGGAGGTAACCAAAACATTCATCGAATTATTGGAAAGGCGTATATGATAGCAGATAATCATAAATTTTTATCCCAAAACAGGTTCATGCCCACACTGAGAGTAAAGGAGACATGAAATAATTGCCTCCCTTCCGTCAAATTGGTCAATTATTATTATACTTGCAAATCTCTAAAGGTGCCTTTTTATTATAAACAACACTGTATTTTGCAGAAATAAAATCCACTGTCTTAGCCAAGGTGACTTTGTCTGATATTATACTTTGTGGTATAACCTTCTCAGCAAACTAATGTATCTAGTCTAGAAATATGAGCAAAATAAGTATAAGCCAAAAAAAGATGTTTGTTTCAAATTACTGAAAGTAAATACACTTGCATTTGCAACACGTACAGACCCTAACCACAATAAATTTCTGTCGACAGTATTCACAATACTTTCAGTAAATTGCTGCTTCTCTCTGCCCTCATCGTCACCGCACCAATTAGAGAAAAGATGAACAGATTGTTTACAATGTATGATGCTAAACCTTCTACAGTTTTCTGGGACAGAAATAACCTAATGAATCAAAGCTTGCTGAGCTGGATCTACACTGTTTGCCCATGGATAACAGCCATATCTCATTGAGTAATGGGGTAATCCGCAAAATTAATGAAATAGACTATGTTTTTCCTTCAATCTGAGCAGTCCATTCAATGGTTCATACGGATCTTCTAGAATATTGGCTGAAGGTTATAAAGCTGAGATTGGAAACCAGTCTCAAATCTCAAGTATCTGATTGGCTGAAATGGCGACTGGTTGCCATTTCAGCCAATCAGATACTTGAGATTTGAGACTGGTTTCCATGCTCAGTTTTATAACCTTGGGCAATTAACTCACTAGCAAATAGTGTAGATTTGAAGGCTTATCAGAGTGCATACTGGCTGCAAATGTGACAAAGGCTTGTTCAGCATTTATTGCTTTAACCCTTTACTCAATATATACACATTTTATGGCATGGGCAAAGAGTGTAGATCCACATCAGGCCAAGCATATCTGTGCCCTCTGTTCAGGATCTGCACTGTTTGCTTTTTGATCAGAAATAACCTAAAAAATAAATCAAAAAGTACTGTTCACCAGTGCCAGAATGGCATATACATGGAGGAAAGGCTTAACAGTGACCTGAGCAAATCCAATGAAACCAAACTGTAAAAGAATTTCTGACAAAAATCATAATTAATCTGAGAAATAATGCAAAATTCAATAATGCAAAATTCAAATTTATTCTAGACAACAGCAAAATGGGGTCTGTTGCAAGATCAAGCTGATGCAGTTTATTCAATACAGAAACTGTTCTAGTTACTTTTCAGAAACTCTGTCTGTCAATATGCAATCACAATCTTGCTTTGTATTAGCACTGCCTGACAATGCTTTGTCAGTTTTAATCCAATTCTTCAGGAAAATCAAGAACTTCTTACATTTGATTACAAGACAAGTTTAGTTCAACACCAAACATTCACCTCTTGAAGGGAAGGAGAATTAAAGACCCAATTTTCACATTTATTTTGGCAGGACAGGCAGGATGGTGGGGGGGGGGGGGGGGGGGTGGTCGGTATAGGATGATTCTCAATCCTTACATTTGCCTGACACCCCCTCCCTCTCCTCCCTTCCCTCTTAGCAAAACAAATATAAATAATTGGTTAGGGGAACCAACCCCATCCATTCTGTCCACCCCCCCCCCCCCTCCCCCAAATAAATTAAATTTTGAAGTAAACATCTTCATAAGAGTAGAAATACTTCAAAAGATTTAAAAGATTTTAAATAACCCAAACTCCAACATAAAACCTTCTAACATATTAATGATTTTCGAGGTATAGACAAAAAATCTTTTATATACAACCATTTATTAATTTTAGAGAGGTGCACACAGTTTGAAGTTAACCTTAGTCAGAGCCTTCGTTGTAATGCACCACTTGCATTTAAAAGGTAATGTTACAGTTTAAAACAGTTAAATAGCAGTGTTCATAGCAGTTGTTAAGCAGATCATCCCTTTCCTCCACATATAATCCTTTATTGCTTGGGCAAACAGTGTAGATCCAGATCAGCTGGCACTGTTTGCTTTATGATTCGTTAGGTTATTTCTGGCCTAAATGTGACCAGTGCAGATCCTGATCAGCTGGCACGGATGTGCCAAGTGATCTGGATCTACACTGGTCGCACATGTGTACAAATGTGTTTATATGGAGAAAAGGGTTATTTAATTCACTGCACATGTATTAACTTGGCTAGACAGTATTCCCTTTACTTAAATATTCTTAAGTTAAAACATTGATTGTATCGTTTATAATGCTAGCAACACGTTTCTATAGATTTTATAAATTTTACTGAATTTCCATTTTTTTCCCGGATATTCTAGTTATTCTTGAGTATGTACAAAATTAAATTTAATCTGCCTAGGCAGCATTTTTTCTGATTCCATAAAAAACATTTATGTTGCTATTTCTCAAGTTTTATATTAATTTTTGAAAGAAAAACACATCTTTTTTTATCTCTTTTTTTCTTCAAAAGCCCAAATTTGCTGTACCCACCAAAGCAATAAGGGAAGCAATGAAGAACACTTTGCATTGTATGTGAGGCACTAAATCTTCATTCCCCTCTGAATCACAAAACACTATATCTCCATTAATATACTCCAGAAAGCAATCTTCATTCTCAAATACCATGCAATACTTTCTCTATCTGTGACTTTAGCACTAATTTCAATTTCCTGATAGAAATTTTAGTCTCATATGCTCAATTCTCAAAACTAATTCATGTTTGGTTTTGCACATCAAGGGAAAAATTGAGTCTTCGGTGATATTATTTTATGTTTTAGTTGTTACTTTATTTTGAAAGAACTACAAATAATCTATCATTTTCACATTTATTTATACATTTGGACTAGATAATGTTATTTTTACTGTGAAATGCATAAAACATAATGTCATTTGCTCAACTTTATGACATCATTTCAAGAATTGTATCAGCTTTTCAAAGCCAACTCTGTGACAATTGTCTCATACAACACATCCCTATCTCTATAAACCAGACTACTACAACCCCAATACTCTATTAATAAAGCTCCATTGAATGAATAACATTTAAACTCTATTCTATAAATAACATTTAAGCTCCAGTTTAAAAATAAAATTTAAGCACCATTCAATCAATAAATAACATTAAAACTCATTTTTGCTATGTATGCAACATTTAATTCCTTTTCTTAAAATTATATTAGGGAACAATTTGTGAATCCAAGAATTGAAGAACCTATGAGCATCATAATGGCCCTAAAACGCTCACCTAAAGATATTAATAGTCACAAACCATCTTTGCCCTGGGCCAATCGACATGTATCTTCAGAATAGAAAATTTAAGATTATGAAACATTACTATTTGTAACCTACCAGTACAAATTACCCTTGTGACCATTCTTTTGATAAAACATCATAACTTGAACATTTGGAACAGGTTCTTCCGATCAATGTTTTCATTTGAAATATTATCGAAATCAGCTCGTAAAATGTTTTTTATGATTCCTCAGACATATAAGGACACTGAGCCCTACACCCCCTGGTGGCAATTTTTTTTTTCTGTGAAACATCAAGGCTGAAGGATCTTCAACGAAATGTTCCTGTGAAATATTTTTTTAACCCTTTCCTCCATAAATACACCTTTTTACGCATGTGAGACCAGTGTAGATCCAGATCAGCCAGCACATCCATGCTGTCTGATCAGGATCTGCAATGGTCGCATTTTGGTCAGAGCAAACAGTTTAGACAGAAGCAAACAGTTTAGATCCTGAACAGATGGCACAAATGTGACATCTGATCTGGATCTAAACTGTTCGCCCTCGCAATAAAGGTGTGTATATGGAGGAAAGGGTTAAATCCTGATGGCAGTTTTTGATAAGAAGTTTTTATATTTTCCTTATAAGCACTGTGGTCCAGGCAATGGTTCACCCAAGGACCATTATTTAACAACTTTCAAGAGGTCAATTGCAGAATAGTTCAGGCCAAATTTGATTAAAGTCTATCAAGTTGTTCAAGAAGAGATGTTGTTCGAAACATATTGTTAAAGGATGCAAATCCAACCTGGTCACAATAGCTCACCATGAACCTCTCTCTCAGGTGAGCTAAAATTGAGGTCAAATAGGGCTGGATTTGCTCAACTGAGTATCAAAGAGGATGTTTGGTGATATTTAGATAAAATGCTATCTTAGATTGCCTTTTATATGACCAAATGACTAAGCTTTTGATGCGAGATGACCAAGTTTCAATATTTTTTATAAAAAAATACCATGAAGACAAAATTGGTTATAAAGGCTTATATTGTGTTAAAATAATTATTCTTGATTTTACACAGTGACTGAGAATCCGATCCTTTATGTCTACCTTCTGAAATATTTTCAAAATAAATGTTTTCATAAAATTTGAAATATTATTGAAATCGGCTCGTAAAATGTTTTTGTGATTCCTTAAAGACATATAAGGACACTGAGCCCCACACCCCCGGTGGCAATGTTTCTTTCTGTGAAACATCAAGGCAGAAGGATCTTCAACGGAATGTTCCTGTGAAATATTTTTTTACCCTTTCCTCCATATATACCCCTTTTTAAGAATGTGTGACCAGTGTAGATCCAGATCAGCTGGCACATCCATGCCATCTGATCTGGATCTAAACTGTTGGCTTTTTGAATCATTAGGTATTTTCTGACCAAAATGCGACTAGTGCAGATCCTGATCAGATGGCACGGATGTGCCGGCTGATCTGGATCTACACTGGTCGCACATGCGTAAAAATGCGTATTTATGGAGGAAAGGATGAAATGAAGTAAAGTGAATGCTAATTAATGTTTTTAGTAACATGCTGAGAAAATATGCTGTACACCTTTGACTGAGAAATGTCAGCCAGGCAGGAATGTTAGCTTTTTTGCTTTTTAAATGTCATATACCATATTAAAACCTTTCAGCTACAGAGTTTAATTAAATACCTGACAGATCTTGCTGATTTAGTAGACATGAACTTTGTTGCTTTTGTTTTACAGAAGTTTTGATTAGCCTTTCGTGTACATAATAACAGTTGTTTACCTGATAAATCAAAAGAATTTCCATTCTATCCAATGCAGCTACTCTATTCAATTCTTTAAGGACATTTTCAGAAGTTTATTGACCAATGAATAGTGTAGACCCCATCAGACTGAGCTGATGTGAAGCTTGATCTGGTTCTAAATGTGATACAACTTGTTTTAACTAAAAAAAACATGAAGGTTCAGCAAAATTAACAAAATGTTGGTACAAGGCAAATGTCCTGTGCTACAATGTGTTTACTCAACAGTAAGTGATTATAGTTAAGGGCATTGAAACCAATGAACCCTGATTGTAATGTCTGAAATAGCTTCCCTTAGTGAGCAAAGTTAAGTCTTATATAAATAAGCTGCTTCAGTGAATACTTATATGCAAAACTGTTAAAAGTGAAAGATAGACGAGCCAACTACATTAATTCAGTGGTTAAGGCTTAATTAAGAGACTGTCTCCGGTCTTAATTGAATGACCTTGTTACTTTGTGTTATAGGTTTCTCTTACTGCAGACCTACCATAAGGGATCTCAAATCTTGCATCAATGAGCACACTGTGGCCAGTGGGGTATCGAGTGCCCTTTATCTCCCCGTTCTGCATAATCAGCTCACTGTCTAATGACATCCACTTTCCATCTCCCTCCTGAAAAAATTTAGAACTTGTGTTTTCAACAAATACCAAACAAAATATTGCAGGCTTGATTTAATTAAACCTTTTAATGAGAGGTAAAGGATGTGTACTGTTCAAGTTGCCAAGCCCAAGGAAGAGTGCAACTCAATATTTACGCAGATGCATATATCTTGCTCAATTCCCTTTAATTGGCTATATAATTTATAACAGCACTGATTGAATGTATGTAGAGACTTTTTACAGCCGCCAAACCAGAGTTGAACAACTTCACACATGGTATTCCTAAATTATCAGCCGGAACAATGCAAGCCAAAGTTCATTAATTCCTAGAAAAATTCATAAGCTATAAATGACCTGATAATCAACAAAATTTTTGTTTTTGTCAGCATGTCTGTTTCTTAAATTATAATTATCGTTGACAAAATAAAATCAATCACCTAATTATTGCAGGTTATTAAATAAAGAGGTGATGGTATCTTACAGCCTCTTGGGATTTTAAGCAAATAGGCCCTACAATGATTAACAGTGTACATTAGAAGATTTACTTTGATCCGTCTGGTGATGTTATCAGTTTGCGAAAACTTTGCCAAAGTAACTTTAACATGCTGGTAGAAATAGTTTAACAAGCATATTTACAAACCATACAATTATTATTCCCCAGATTAATATTTCATGCAAAATATATTCAGTCAAGTAAAAAAAAACTTGCATTAATGACACAAGACAATAATAAAGCTCTAAAGGGAAATAACTGTGGTTGTAAGTGTTGCCAATATTTGATAAGCTATTGATTAAAACTGAGACATAAACCCACTGGAGATTTGAGAAATATTATTTTATCATCAGTGTCTATTAAGTTATTGCAATAATGTCTTCAATTTTCACAATGGCATTTATTGGAATCATTCAGTAAGGGATATATGATCATAACAAGTTAATGAGGCTTGAAATACTCCAAAATCAAACACAGTCTTGCCATAGTTATTTTACTTCACACCCTTAACTCCATATAATTCTACACATTTTAACACATGTGAGACCTGGTCCCAAGGTTACAAAACTGAGCATGGAAACCAGTCTCAAATCTCAAGCATCTGATTGGCTGAAATGGCGACCAGTCGCCATTTCAGCCAATCAGATGCTTGAGATTTGAGACTGGTTTCCATGCTCAGTTTTATAACCTTGGGCACAGGGCCCAAGATCATAAAACTTAGCTTTGAGATCAGTCTCAAATCTCAAGGATCTGATTGGCTGAAATGGCGACTGGTCTTGAGATTGAGACTTGAGACTGATCTCCAGATTTAGTTTTTTGATCTTGGGCCCTGTTTAGATCCAGATCATCTGGCTTATCTGTGCCACCTGAGCTGGATATAAACTGGTCAGAAATGACCAAACGAATAAAACATTTAACAGTACAGATCCTGATCAGAAGGAACAAATCTGCTGGCTGATCTGGATCTACACCCATGTGTTAGCAGTCATATCCCATGAGGCAAGTTAATGAAGTATTAAATACTCCAAAATCAAACACATTTTTGCCAAATGGCAGAGTTATTTACTTCACACAGTTCTTGTGTAGTTCACTCTACGGAAAAGCGGGCAAATGCACACATTTACGCCTGAGTTTTAGTAAATGCATCGCTTTGCATCTTCTCTGCATAAAATAACAATTACTCCAAGCCTGTCCAAGCAAAATTTTATTCAAACCACTGTTAGTACCTATAATTCTTACTCAATGAACATGGCCCAAGATTATAAATCAGTGACTGAAGACCATTCTCAAATGTCAAGCATCAGGCCCATGATCATAAAACTAAAAGTTGAAGATCGGTCTCAAATCTCAAGCATATGACTTATCTCAATTTCAGCCAATCAGATGCTTGACATTGAAGACTGGACCTCAATCTAAGTTTTATGATTGTGGACCCTGATTAGCTGAAATGGAGATCTCCTCTTTAGCCAGTACTTGTTATTTGAGGCAGGTCAATAATCTGGGGCCCATATCTATTTTGTGAATACTTACCACTCATTTTGTACTAAGCTGTAAAACAATTCTTTTTTGAGGATGTTTTTTGTTAACAATATTAACACCGGCTTCAAAATTTGCTAACAATAAAAGCTGCTCACAAAGAACACAAATACATCGGACATAGTTTATACTTGAGAAAATTCAATGTAAACAAGCATGCAATTATTTGCTCAGTTGCCAACCTTGTTGTTCACACAATCATTCGAGAATACTATTACCTCACAAACACCTCCAAATATTTTTCAAGAGAATACTTACCAGTATCAATACTAAGAACTGCATTTTTCTGGATATGAAAACAATCAGGTCTTTAAATCCTTCATGCACAACCGAAACTCTTGGGCACTCTTTACAGCAAGAAAAAATGGATTAAATTCTTATCTTCTTTATAAAAATTATCAGTGGAACCAATGGATGCCAGCAAATAAACTTACCGGTAAGCAAATTGCTGGAATTCTAATGTGCACAAATTGTGCACATCTGAAGCTAGTTTCCTTCAATCATGCCATGGTTTACAACAGAATGATTCAAAATCTGTGCTCTTTCCAATGACAGCCAGGGCTGAAGGTTATAAAACTGAGATTGGAAACCAGTCTCAAATCTCTAGCATCTGATTGGCTGAAATGGCGACTGGTCATTTGGTAGCCATTTTAGCTAATCAGATGATTTATAACCTTGGGCACATTTCCGTGGCAAATTATAGGCTTAGTTGTGAGTTTCTTTCATACTAATGTCATAGTTTACCGGATATAAAAAAATTACCTTTACCAAACGAAGCATGTGCACAACTCGGTTTAAGTAACTGTTGTTTACCTGATTTGAAAAGTGGACGCCCCTTAGAGGTAACCAGTGAAGACCAATTAGTTTGTCCCACAACATTCCTTTGTTCCAAACTTCAATGATCATTCCAGAATCAAGGCGATCAGTCTCGCTGAAAATATAAGAAAAGCAGTATTAGATTGAAGGTCAGGAAATATTTTTTTTTTTTTTTAATATGTAAAACACACAAGACCTGCAAAAAAACAACATTTGCACTCAAAATCACAATTTTATATGATAAGACAAAATATTGCAATTTGTCATAATTTATCATGAGCCTGGTTTCTTTTAAATACTATACCAAAAATCTGCATTCATAATGAACAGATTTTTATAATTATAACTTAGCATCCAAATGGGTTGTTGTGTAATTCAAAACAACAGCATTTGGACCAAGATCATGAAACTGAGATTTGAGACCAGTCTCAAATCTCATTCATCTGACTGGCTTAAAAGGACTAGAGTTGTCTCCATTTCAGCCTATCATATGCTTGAGATCTGAGACTCGTCTCCTGTTTCAGTTTTGTGATTTTGAGCACAGTGCTTTTGGATTTGCAATTGTTTCCTTGCAAAATTTAGAAGTTAAAAAAACCTGACCAGAACTTTGACCAATCAGTAAATATTGTTAGACCTGTAGCCAGAGTCTGAGTGGGCAAAGAAAAGTTCACACTGTCACAGGCATTGTAAACACTGTTTAACCATTTACTCCATATATACACATTTTTACGTGTGTGTGACCAGTGTAGATCCAGATCAACAGACACATTCATAATGTCAAG
Source organism: Corbicula japonica (assembly GCA_038501625.1). Taxonomy (NCBI): domain Eukaryota; kingdom Metazoa; phylum Mollusca; class Bivalvia; order Venerida; family Cyrenidae; genus Corbicula; species Corbicula japonica. The sequence continues at coordinate 903,080 of JAZAYU010000033.1, forward strand.
ATCTGCACTGTTCGCTGTTTGGTCAGAAATAAACCTAAATCTAAAAGTGATCAGTGTAGATCCTGATCAGATGACACAAATGTACCAGCAGATCTGGATCTTGTTGCACATGCAATAAAATGTGTGTATAATGAAGAAAAGAAGTAATGAAGCAAATCTCAGTGCACTGTGAAACTAATTAATTATGCATAAAAAGAATGAGAAAAAAAAACAACAGTTTCTTGAATGAAAAGTGTAATTCCGAATGAAGAAATCTGTCATCTGGGGAACTATATTGGCAAAACCTTGACGGAAGTTTGTAATAAAGTTCTGATTTCAAGCCTAAATCAAGTTATTGGGCAATAAAATAATTCTTCCTCTTTCTGATTCTATTGAAAATTCAAATTGCTGTTTAGTTCCAGTTGTAAAGCTTATAGAATTCCAATAATCATGGTTACATTTTTCTATTATCCAGCATTTCCTTATATGGGATGAGATACAACCAATACTAACTAACTAGGGTACTTGTTTAGGCTCTTTCTGAAAAGTGATTTCCAGGAACTGTTTAAAAAACCTTGTTAAACTTTAAGTTTTGTTATAACAATTACTTAAGGTCAATGAAATCATTGTTTTTTTTGTTTTTTTTTCCAGGAGCTTGACTTAATAGGATCCTATTTTGCATCCAGTAAACAGCAGAACATTGCATGTCTACAATTTATCAAGAGATCAAAACTTAATTTTACAGCCTACCATCTACTTATATAGGTGATTCCGAAGGTCAGTCTTACCTCATTATGAAGAACACACAAATGGGTTTGTATAAAACATTCATTTTATGAAGACAAGATTGTCAATGTCAAAAAACAACAACTAAAAAGCTTGAAAACTAGTGACAAATCTGGGTTCTTGCTGTTCATTAGTCACAACCCATAACTGAATCCGTAAAATTTAATTGCATTTTGTAGCTATCTTGAATCTTTACTATTTTAATTTAAAGCTCTTGTTTTACATTATTTAAGTTTTGTTTAGATTTTTTTTCTACTGAAATGATAGGACATTAAAATATCTAGTTTATTTTAAAAACTGCCACTTAAGGGAATATTTTGTAACTGCTGTTATTAATAGTGTTGTTTTTCTTTATTAATCATCTGTTAAGTTCTAGCTGATATAATATATTTTAATGAAAAAAAAAAAAAGAAAGAAACTAGACAGTGCCCTCAGGGCACTGATGCCCCACTGCTGCAACCAGATTTGCAATAAAAAAAAAGGTAAAAATGATTGCAGGAAAAAATCCTTTCTTTATTACCTCCTTAACGTCCTAATTGATCATCTGCGCAAGTTTGAAAGAAATCGGCCTGAGAAGTTGATGCCATAAGATTTAGGGGACATACATACAGATGGATGTACAGACAGATGAATGGACGAGTGCAACTCTATATGCCTCCCACTTCATGAGGGCATAAAAAATGTCTGCTCAGGAAAACCTGAACCAGATGTAGTAACAATTGTGTAACAAAGCCTGTTAAAACAGTAACCCATGAAGCAAGACAAACATCAATAATACACAATTAATGTCACTTGTTACAATAGCAGACAAATTTACCTGAATTACAAAATGTCAACAGAAAATAAAGCATCAAAGCAATACATTTCCTAAGCAGCTTTCCTCTAATTGTTTCTAAATTTATTTCCAGGAAAACAATACAACATCAATAAGATTTACTGATTGATCCAAGCTTGATCTATTGTCTATGAAAGGGTTGTGCAATTATATACAGTCTGCTTTTGATAAATAAAATTAATTAACTAGTATGAAATAAGTGTGCAATAAATGAGAATTGATTAATCATTAGTCCCATGAAAAAAAATGGCACAATTTAACAAACTTAAAATTATGCCAAATAATCCTGTGTAAACCGCAACATGCCAAAATATATTATTTTATTAATACATGTATTATTGCAACAGCATAAGAATTACTATGTTTTGTAATTGTGTGTTTCCATTGATAAATGTAACAAGTGTGAAAAAAATTAGTACCAGGTGTAGATCATCATCAATATAAATACTCATACCAAGTTGGATAACTTGATAAAAAAATGTGCCCTTGAATGAGAAAATAAAGTGTGTTTTTTTCATTCATTTGACCTTGCTCCCTAATTTTTATCCAAGATGACAAGTTTTTTACTGGTGTGTTAAATTGTTAACATACTCTGTGAAAGTTTAATCATAATTGGTTAAAAATGAGGCCTTAAATATGTGTTACAAAGATAATTCTTTGATTTGACCTACTGACCTACTTTTTGATGACCCAGTTTCAAAAGGGTAGAGACACTAACTACTAACACCAAATTTCTGAGCATGTTTGATAGTAACTGAATGAGAAATGTGACTCCTATTGTGTTAACAAGTTTTTTCCCTAAACTTGACCTAGTTTTTGGTCCAACATGACTCAGTTTGAAATGGACTGAGACACTATCAAGACAAACATTTTGAGCAAGTTTGATGACAATCTGATGATTACTGTGGTTTATATCATGTTAACAAACTGAATTTGAGGCCAAAGAGGAACATGCTACACCCATCTTGCTCACTGGCTCAGACAAGCTAAGGTTCATGACACTTCCAGCTTTTAGCAAGGTCTGGGTAACAAAACACTGCATTGAAGCATGGTTGATTTTGCATGCAAAGAGCTTACTTGCTAGCTCAACCAGTTGCTGCATGTCAGAAATGACCATAAAGTGAACAATGTAGAACCTGATCAGAAGGCAGAGGTGTGCTTGCTGATCTGGATCTAAGCTGTTCACCCATGGATGACAGCCATGTGGTTAATTTTCAATGTATTCCATCAAAACATCTACTGGCACAAAATATATGCCCAAGGTTATAAACCTAAAAATGGAGACCAGTCACAAATCTCAAGCATCTGATTGGCTGAGATTTGTGACTGGTCTCCAATCTCAGTTTTATAATTTTCAACCCTGATTAATGTAATACAGATGAATCAATAATACCAATATTACAAGTATCTTTGTCACATTTAGAGTAAGCAAACAAGTACTTGTTGCTTTAAAGCACAATAGCATGTTGCTGTGATATCACTCCATGATCATATTACTATTTTCTTATCAATTATTCAACAACCACTCATAACTGATGATTCATTTCTGTAAATTATTTCGCTTAAAATTTAAAATCAATTTTAATCTTTTTGGAATCAACCTGATTAGAAGTTTTGGTTGCATAATAACTTTGGCCCTTAAAAACCCTATATCTCCTGTTCTGAAATGGGTACTGTAAGCCCAAAACTATCAATTGAACAATTTTGTCTGCATCCATGACTTTTCTTTTTTTAATATGAAGGAAAATAATAATTACTTACAGGCATACAGTTGAATAATTGATAACACAAGGCTACACACCTGTATTGCTTACATGATATCATATTTCATTTGTGACATTTCCCTTAAATGAAAATTTGAAATTTGAAAATATTTTACAGTACAATAGAGTAACATCTTAAGCAAGTTTGGAAGAGGGTCTTCAAAAGAGCGTTCTAGTGGAATATTTCTGAAATTGTGTTTTTGAGATAAAAGTTATTGTCAAAGGAAAAACAAGCTCTCCACACTTCCACCCCTCTGATCTGGATCTACATCTGCATCTTGTTCAGAAATTAATATGATTCTTATAATAAACAGTGTAGATCCTGATCAGATGGCACTGATAAGATAAAAACAACCACGTTGAGTAAAGGATTCAGTCTACACTCCCTCTACAAAAGTCTAATCAAAACACCTCTATGAATATTGTGTGGATTGGCTTAAATAAGTCTAGTCAATGGCATACATATAGCACGTCAATTAAGGGCTAGCCCTGAATTTGTCATTGTTCCACTATGTCTCTGGAGCAGACGTTGCAATTACCATCTCAATTTTCTGTATCAAGACTAATGCAATTATGCCACCAGGATAATGTCACAGAATTTCACCATCATCAATGACACAATTTCACTGAGCTTTTCTTTAAGACTTAGCCTTGTCAGAAGAAATTAACTAGCTAAACACAAATGAACCTTTAAGAATAAACCAGTCGCCATTTCAGCCAATCAGATGCTTGAGATTTGAGACTGGTTTCCAATCTCAGTTTTATAACCTTCAGCCCTGATGGTTGATATTCGAGACAGGTGTACACTGGATCAGTTTTATAATCATGAGCCCTGTACATTCAATCAGATGTACATATCAATGGCCAATGACAGTAATTATGAAGAAGCCTCTGTGACTAGAGTTGCTTGGTAAAACTGGGCATAAAGCACAGCCTAATAGACATTGCAGATCCTGATTTTTATTTTTCTGCAAAAATGTTTATTATTATTTTATTATGGGTCTACATTTTTAACCCTTTTCATATATATAGGATTTATCACACCAGCGCAGATCTAAATCTACCTAATCTAGATCTGCAATGTTCGCTGAAAAAGATTCTTGGTCAGAAATATTTAAATAATTTTTTTTTTAAAGAAAAAAAGTGTAGATAGTGATCAGGAGGCACAGAGTACATCAGCTTATCAAAACACCTCTAGATCAACTGTTTGCAAATGATAAAATGATTTTAAACCCATATATGTAGTAAAGGGTTATATTTCATGTTGCCATCCATTTTAAGTGAGCTAAGGATCAGAGATAATAATGAGATGTATCAATAATCCATCGCAGTTTCCAGATGGACAAGCTTAACCCTTTCCTCAATATATACGCCTTTTTACACTTGTGCCACCAGTGCAGATCCAGATCAGCCGGCACTTCAGTGCACATCAGTGTCTGATCAGGATCTGCACTGTTCGCTTTTTTATTAATTAGGTTATTTCTGACCAAAATGTGAACAGTGCGGATCCTGATCAGATGGCATGCATGTGCCGGCTGATCTGGAGCTACACTGTTTGCCATGCCATAAAGGCTTATTATTATATGGAGGGAAGGGTTAAACAATTATCAGTGGTTGATCATTCATCCCTGAATCTAAGTCTGTCCAAGTACCATGGTACAACTGAAGTTATACAACCACAAATTCAATCTATTTATTTCCAGACATTAAAATGCAATTTCTCCTTTCCACTTTCACAGTTTAAGAACATATTTTTCTTCCAAATTTCTCCCCATTTTATCTCTCTGATTTTCAGACATCAAAATGCAATAATTCTTTCAAGACCTCAGTGTTATGTCTCATTTTCATGTTGGAATTAATGTATTACCTTTAAACACCCTTGCATCTATTACCAAAGCCTCTAGAATTCATCCCAGTCTTATTATTTGAAACTGATTTTGTTAAATTTATTTCAACATTTGTTAGACAATTGGAAAATATTAAACAGACAGAAAGAGATTTTTTAAATCTAATGAACCATAGAAGAACAGTTATATGAAAATGAAAACTGCAGATCACCATGCTCAGCCTTTGATTAAGCTCAAATATGTATTTTTAAAAACAAAAATTCAAAAATCAGTAGAACATGACAGTCTGAAGGATAGCTAAACACCAATACAGATTTTGTGGTCAGGGGTGTTGCTGTACACCCTCTTGGAGTATCAATTATTAATTTCCATGGGGACTCAGGCTGGAAAATTGAAAAATATCATGTAACTACTCTAAAAATTCCCCCAAATGAACCACCTATCCGGAACTCCTGCATCTGACCCTGTGGTTTATAACTAAATAGTGAAATGAAGATTATTGACACCCCTACTGAAATCCACATAATAGTATCTATATAATGTGAGAAAGAAACAGAGAGATAACATCAAGAACATTTCCTGATTATGCCATTCTAGGACAAATCCCTCTGGATTCATTACAAATCAATTGTTCTCAATCTAACAGAATCATGATATTACATCTGCATACTTTACAAAAGCTCTTGTTTTTTTTTTTCTAACAGAGCCATCTTCCAAGGTATTAGTCTTTTAGCATTGTACATGTTTACTATCCTGGTGCACTTGGCACTTTTTATTTAAGAAATTTGGTAATATATCACAGGATTTATCAAGGGGCAGAGTTCGGATTGGAATGTATACATTACACATGCTTTGTGCATTCTAGCTTGTAAGGAGTCTTCAGGTAAATTACAGGAACCAACTCGAACTGCTATGAAAACTTGAAAACACAGAAATTAAAACCTTAAGCTACTCCAAAAACATTCAGACTGCGCACTCCACATAATACTCTGTTAAGAGGGATTGGACTATACGGCAGAGAGATTCATGCAAAAGATATTTATTTGCTGGAATAAAGCATTTAATCTTTGCAAGGAAAGTCAATTTTGTATTGTTCCACCCTATAAATGCCATCTAATTGATGTGTCTTATAATCCTCTACATGTTCCAATTATGTTCAAACACCTACTTCTTCATTACCTCTCCACCAACTTCTCATCCCCGCATCACGTCTTTATTCAAATTTTCTCATTTATTCTAATTGCAAACCATTAGAAAGAAAATTATTTCCATGAATAATTGACACAGAGAAATTATAAATAACTGTAATAACAACCACTATGTCTTCACAGCAGATGAAATTTAAAGGCAAAACATTAAAGAATTCTCAAATCTATCACATGAATTACCTTAATATTAGTGTATGTTGGGTGTTCTTCCCCACGCTTTCCACAGGAGTCTATCAAACAAAAGCAAAAATAGAATTTGGTTTTTTCCTGAACCACATGACTGTGTCATCTAAAGTTATATTTGAAAGAGGCATAACTCAAAAAAATAGTGAAACAGGAGATATCATTCTTGGCAACACAGTAGATCCTATGGTCATGATTTGAAAATTTTTTGTAGACCTCAGTGCCAGGATGCTTCAGAACAAATTTGGTTCCAGACGAAATCTTGTTTGACAGGCGGGTGAATTGTTTGAACAACTTTTGAAGAGGTCAGTGCCAGGCTGCCTCACACCAAATTTGGTTAAAATCTATCCAGGGTTTTTGAGAACAGTTTTTTTTTTAAAGATTTTGCTTTCAGAGGAGATGTTGTTTAAAGCAAATTGTTAAATTTTGCTTATAAGCCTTGTGGGTTGGAAATGATTGACCCAAGGGTCATTATTTACACTTTAAGAGGTCAATGTCAGGTTGCTTGTGAAGCCAAATTTGGTTAAAATCTACCAAGTGAAAGAAGATTGTTGAAGATTTTGCTTATAAGCCCTGTGGCTGGGGAGCGGTCATAATTTGAAAAATCTTTTGTAGAAGACATCAGTGCCAGGATGCTTCAGGACAAATTTGGTTAAAATCCATCAAGTGGTTTGCGAGGTGATGTTGTCTAAAGCAATTTGTTGACGGGCGAAGGACATCAGACGACGGGCGGTGGAAAAAGACCAGCCAAAGGCTCAGGTGAGCTAAAAAGAGTAAATGGGTAGAAAAAAAAAATTGTTGAAGCCAAAGTGTTGTCAAACACTAAATTGTGAAGGATTTTAATTGCTTATTTGCATAAAAACTTCACAGAACTCTCTTGTTAGGGTTATCACAATAGACCTTGCGAATACTTTCAAAGTGATCAACAATGTAATAAAACATCAATCTAACAAGCCTTTGTCATAACATGATTACATGAACCAGTAAAATGGCCACTTTGTTTTCTAAGTTCCTGACAGACAAATCAATACATCCAATTATGATTTACTTTGTCACTTTAAGTGCAAATAAATAATGGCTTTGTCTGTTGGGCTGTTTCTGTATTAAAGACACTTTCCGATTGCCGTGTTATCTAATTTACATAAAACACAGGTTTCAATCATGAACAGACACCAACTACACACAGCCACAGGGACTTTTCAGAGGATTCTAGACTTCTCTATCAATTCCAGCAATGGCATGAATTGACATTGGGCAAAATCCTCTTAATGAATGTTGTAGTTTTATTAAATTTTCTGCAACAGGAACAAATAATGACAAAATTAAAGTCAGACTACAGCAGCTTATGTCAAGTGCAAAAAGACACAATGTGGTTTCCTTTTGGCCTTACCCTGATGATTTATATCAGGGCTATCCAATCAACCTTTTTTGGAATTGGTCCAGCTAGCTCAATTGGATGCCTTGTCCGAATTTCGAGGCTAAGCGCTGTCGCCTAATGGTGCACATTTGCTCCTAGGCAGAGGTAATATCATTACCAATTAAATCATTTATCTTCAGTTTTATTTTTTTGCATTTGTATACTAGCATAAAACACTCCTGACATAAAAATGTTCTCAAAATATTTCATACAACTGTCATTATTTCTTTTGGAAATTTCACCCCAACTCTGGTTAGTTTTACCCTCCAGATAAAGTTTCAAACATCAGGACACACAGGCTGGTTTACTGGAGGTCTTGGCTGGTTGCAAAGGTTTGACTTCCCTGACTGGTTAAAATTGTCACTTGAGCATGTTATTTAAAATCAACATAGATGATTTTCTTTATACATCAGACAGTCTAGCAGATGCCAAAAAATACCACACAAGACTACCACAAGAAGACATTTAATCCTTCAATGTGATTCTTAAAGAGTCTTGACAGTAAAATAAGGTCCGCAGCAGCCTGCGAACTGAGTGAGTTCACTGTCTCAACAGCTTTCTGTCTGATATTGCTGAAAATTAAATTACTACCACGAATAAGTCAATTCAATGCAGACAGTTACTTCAATACTACTCTGAACATACTACTCATTCACAATCTTCTTTAACCCTCTACCCCATAGTATATGCCTGTTATTCATGAAAAAACATGCAGATCTATGCCATCTGATCAGGATCTACAAGGATCATTTTTTTTATTCATTATGTTATTTCTGACCAAAAAGCCAAAAGTCTAGATTCTGATCAAATGCCATGGATGTGCTGGCAGATGATCTGGATCTAGACTATTTGTCCAGGTCAAAAGGTCATATTTATGGATTAAAGGGTTAACAAGTACAAGAATTCTCACAGAAATCTACAGCAATATGATGACCCATTATTTTTTATTTGACCAAATACATATATTTTTACCTTACAGAATATTATTGAGAAAAAGATATGAAATGTTATCTGATTCACAGTTCAGTTGTTACCCTATCAGATAAGAATTCTATCACTCATTTTGATATATGAAATTATAACTTACTTTAAAAGCTAAGTAATATAAACTAACTAGGCATTCTAATACATTATACATAAAACTAATCTGCTTTATCGCTTTAACTAGAAATGTATAATACCATATATTCCACCAATTTGATGGAAAAGTAGAAATAAATAAATCACTATTTCAATTTCACAAAATTAATGTGAATAAAACATTCCAAGAAAATATATAATATTTATTGTATGAAACTTAGGCAATATAAACTTAATTCCTTGATTCTCATCCCCGCCTGCCCCTGGAAAATCACTCTGCCCGAACGTTTTTATTTTGAAATAAATGCGTACATCGAAATTTACATTACGAGTATGAATGGGTAAAGTACAAAAACGCAGTATGAAACATTTAAGTGTGAGTCAGCAATTCATAGTCGGCTAGATGCTTATTTATCTTTGCACTATATAAGCGTCAAAAGAAACAGTGAGAATGATAACTAAAAAATAAAACCTGCCCACCCGCCCCATTTTTTTACCAAAATTTATATGAGAATCTAGGAATTAATTTTCTATTGCCTTAGAATTAAACATTTTCAGCCTAATACAGATGTGTTCAAGTTCAGATGTAAATCCAAGTTATCTTTTAGAAATTTGGCACAAAAAGCACCCGCAAGGTTGAATATGTGACATATTAGCTTGAAAGAAAAGTAAGAGTTTTCTTGCAGGGTCTCCCCGACTTGGTTTCCCATCTTAGGAAAGTTCTTATTCGAATTTCAGGCATAATTATATGGCGCTAAATTTTCATAAATTAACAATAATGATGTATGTAAAACATATGAAGACATTCAGTGCTCTATTGATTTTAGTAGAACTCAATGAAACTCTTTGTACAAACATAATCTAGAACACATTTGAATATTATAGCTGTAATGTTTTAAAGCAGTAAGCCCGAGGATGTATCACTGTTTTTATTTTATCAGTGTCCATTAGGGCATAATTTCTTTTTTCTGTCATCTTTTGAGAGTGCAATCCACTCTTGAGTTTAGCGGATTTTTCTCTAATTTTTTTATTCTACTTTTTTTTACAAGAAAAAATATTATTGAAGAGAACTGTGAGAAGTATGGGTAAAAAACTGCTCAAAATCTGTGGAACATTATAAGACCTGTGCTGAAAGTTATAAAACTGAAATTTGAAACCAGTCTCTAATCTCAAGCATCTCACTGGCTGAAATGGTGACCTGTCCGATGATGCATCCATTGCATCTATGCAATCTAATCAGGATCTACTCAGCTCACTTTTTGATATATCAGGTTATTTCTGACCAAAAAGTGAACAGTGCTCATCCTGATCAGACGGCATGGATATGCAGGTGATCTGCATCTACAATGTTTGCACATGCAATAAAATGTTATATATAGAGTAATATTAGGGTTAAAAGATTCAAGCGAAAATTCAGTGCTTGTTTAATTAATCAGCGGATGTCCACTTGTATCTGACCGTTGTGTAGTTGGGCAGATGAACAACATCTAATTACTTTAGGAAGAGAGAAGAGAAAATGTATTTTAATTGATCTCTGAGAGGCTATCAATCAATACATACACATTCAAGCACTTTGTGACCAGCAACTTAGAATTAACTTTACTTATCTAGTTTAACCCTTTCCTCCATAAATACACATTTTTATGCATGTGCGACCAGTGTAGATCAAGATCAGCCGGCACATCTGTGCCATCTGATCAGGATCTGCACAGTTCGCAATTTCAAGCAGCAGGTCAAAAATAACCTTATGAATAAAAAAGAGAACAGTTTAGATCCTGATAAGATGGCATGGATGTGCCAGCTGATCTGAATCTAAACTGTTCGCCTATGCAATAACGGTTTATCAATGGAGGAAAGGGTTAACTATGGTACTTTATTGCCCCTTGAACTGCTGTTGGCATTGTTTTTGATTTGTTTTAACTAAACTATTAGAGTCTAAACTTCGTAGAATAATCCAGGAAATTATTTTATGTCAAATATGTTAATGTCTATCCAGGATCTATTAATAATACAACATAATTAAATTTGCATATCTGGAACCCAAAGAAGTCAAAACTGTTAAACAGCTGGACCATATTTTTTTAATTGGGTTTAGAGTTACTGCACTTGCTTTGATCCAGATTGCAATGGCAAATTAGGTCAGTAAGAAAATATGTAAATTTATTAATCCATTAATTAATCAATGCCTGAAAAAGAAACAAGACTAAGACTTCTACAATTTTCAGATGCTATACACTTCTGAAAGACATGTGCCTCTCCTGCATGAAAAAGAACTAGAAAACAAGCAATAAAAATCAAACATTTCTCGATTATTGTTAATTCTATATGCCAGACCTAGGATATACCCAATCCCCTAGCGCTCATTAAACTTTCCCAATCTAACAGAAGCTGCATACAAACACCACCATAAAAACACTCATTGTGTATAAACTGCAGCATTGTTGAATACACTAACTGCACATTTTAAGCCATTATCCTAATTGTATTTTTGTGGGGTTTTTTCCATTTGTTCTGCTTCTCTTTACAGCAGACATTTCTATTCAAATGAGCAGTCAGTCTCAGCGTAAGCTCTGTATAAGCTCATGTCTGAGGCGCACAGCAACTTCATCAATATAACATGTCATAACAGGTCCCATGGTTATAAAGCTGAGATTAGAAACCAGTCTCAAATCTCAAGGATCTGGTTGGCTGAAATGGCGACTGGTCGCCATTTCAGCCAATCAGATGCTTGAGATTTCAGACTTGTTTCCATGCTCAGTTTTATAACCTTCAGCCCACCTCTATTTATTATTCATAGTGCTGAAGCAGAAATAAATGTTAGATAAGTCCAAGACATTGTTTGTTTCCCTGGAAAGTAAAATTGGCTATGGAGATGTTAATAGCCAATTATCCAACTGGACAGTATTTTATCTTACCTAAGTGGGCTATTTTGGCTACCACTAATTTGGCGGGATTAGCCTTGGAATCTTATTTTCCTATCATGGTGCTTTTAGGTGAAACGTTAACAAAAACTGTGCTTTAAACAAAAGACTTTGTTCAGTATTTGTAATTTCTTTAATGCAAATTAGTTCTATCTATACGGCTTCCTTGTTGGCTGATTGACAAATTTCAATTTTTTTGATGAACTGACAGCCAGATTCAGTCAAGGTGCATTGAAATGGGTAACCACTCCCAAATTTCTTGCTTGTGATAAGTTCTAAGACCATTAGCTTAATTCTAAGTTGTCAGCTGCCTATGACAGGAGACTTGTCCCCAGTCCCTGGTTGTGATCTTGGACCCTGGATGGTTTTCTCTGACAAATCTAGAATTTTCAAGTTGTGCTTTAAGCATTTTACAGTACTGAAAATCACGAAATTGACAAACGAAACGGAGTGGAAATGGAAATGAAACGCTTTTCACTCTATGTTGAAACGGAAACGCAATGGAAATGGAACACTATCGAAATGGAAAAGCAACGGAGTGCTAAAAACGCTTGGAACGCTTGAAACGGTAGAAACGCTATAATCGGAGCGCTTGGAACGCTAGAAACGGTAGAAACAGAATAATCGGAACGCTAGAAACGGTCCGCTTATTTATAGTAGCATTTTTATCGTTTCTAGGTCTCCCAATTATTTATAGTAACGTTCTGTTTCTTTGTACGAATTTAATTTAAACGAAAATATTAGTTGTTGAAATGACGCTTCGTTGGACACTTGTTTCAAGTAATGATCAGTCTAAATATTTACCATTATTCAGCGCTGATCGAGCAATTGTTACACATTTATCGAAAGATTAGACATTTCGCTACATGTATATGCATAAGGACCTCGGGTGAATATATTTTTCACTTGAACCTATGTTTATGCATGCACTTTTTTTGATCTCTGATAATTTGAAGATGTGTATTTATTTATTTGTTTTAAAGCTTTTTAACGCGATATTGAAGAGATCTAGCAAAACATACGGACAACGCAACATTATTTTATTTCTTGCGTCGGGGATTCAGAAATGAAAAACGAAATAACATGTTGCAATGGTTTATTTTACTCATAGGAAACAGCATCAACGGCCCTTTGGAAAGTAATGTTTTCAGGAATTTAACATTCATCATTAAATATTACCTACAATCAAACGCCGACAATAATATCAGAATATTTGGCGGTAAAAACCACATGATTTGTTCGAAATACACGTTGTTTGCTCGTCGAATACATCATAAACATATGATGTAAAATACATATGACGTACAATGAAACGTTAACAATACGTCAGACATGTGCAATTAAAAAGACATGATTTGCACGAAATGCACGCTTCTTGCGCGAAGCACGTAAAAGGTTTCGTCGTGGGTGGTATTTGTGTTCTGTTTTAGTTTTGGTCTAAGAACGATTCGCATGAATGACAAGATGCACGATGATCAGAATTATGCATTTTCTCGGTCACAGATAGAAAATATTGCTTTCAACATTCAATTATTTAACAAAGATCACAACATTTTAAACCCCTGTTTTAAAACTGAACGTTTCAAATTAAGATTTTGTCGAATCCTTTCCGCACTGAAAGGCTCTCAATTATCAATAATTTAAATAATGTACGATCTTTTACATTATATTTCACTGGCGGTGATCTTTGACCAGTAGATAGTTGTTATTTATTACTGATCGTGTTTCCAAATTTACTGAAGTTTCCAAAATAAGTGTACAGCACACGCAAAATACAACATTTAATACGATGTTTGTTCCAATATTTATTACAAGCTGCGTTTCGTCTTAATATAATTATTCAGCAATAGCAAGTTTGGAAAAAGTGACCTCCCTTTGAATTATCAACAGTAGGCACTTTCCCATTAGTCAAGAAGAGGTTACCTCCCGTGGACATTGTGCGATTTTTTTTCAGTTTATACTGAAAAAATATCCAAAGTAACTCTAGAAAGCTTAGTCACTTTGCAGTATTGCAACACTTAATTTAATGAGCGTAATTGAAGAAAATATTTGTTTCTAAAGTTTCAGTTTTTACAAAACTACTTTTCGAATACGCATGCAAAGCTGCTTCAAAAACAAAACAAAACGCAACGATAGCTCATCGCACTTGCATCTTACTCAGATATTTAAATTAATATGAAGTGTATTGAAATTAATGTCCCGTGAATAGCGAAAGATAGATATCAGTCGTGTCGGGAAGCATGTGGGGTTACATCACTGGAGCTAAATATTTTAGCACCTAAATGATTAAGATGTTTCGCTTTATTTTTTTCTCAATAATGTAACATCTTCATAAGACCATAACTTTTACAGTGTTGTTAGAAATACAATTGTATATACACTCTCAGGCATGATTATCGTGCAGACAATGTTCTTTAATCACTTTAATCCTGGCATCAGCTAGAGTCATGTATACGCACGTGTGCCCCGCGCAGGGAATTTGCGCGAACTTAATATGAATCTTAAACTATATCGTTCCTTAGGAATTAACATTATTCTGATATAAAATGTTTAAAATCACCCAAAGTTACCAATGCAAACTGATGCAAAATAATTCAGTAAATTTATTTATTCCGACTTGACATACGTGCAGTGGTAATGCTACCATGCTGAAATAGGGTCGCTAACAAAAATGATAATCTTCTGTAAATTTTAAAACAACGTAGTTGTTTTTAAATTTACAAATTAATAATTTTAAAGTTTTTTGTCAACTTCAGTTTGATACCTAATTTCATAATTGACCGTCTATAATTCTTTGTAAGCGGTTTGACAATTTTATTATCTATAAGATAGAGATATCACTGATAGTTGTCATGGCAACATTTGCCCGAGGCAGATAAATTATCGGAATTTTAGAGAATTTACATGTACATTGTGACATTCTTATTTAGACTCTTCTTTAAAAAACAACAACAATTAAATCAAAAGCAAGAGCGAATGAATACCCCTATTAGAGAATTCAAGAGAGTCCTACTAAGGGCTTTATAGTTTCTATAAAAGTATACTATCTAAGCTGTCCCAGAAACATTTAATTTGCCACATTTACATGGAAAGTTCTCATTGTTTTCCTTCGCCAGATCGGATCGCCTTCAACGCATAGTCTTGGTGCAAACATGGTAATGCCAATTTTTCAATGCAGTCAGAAGTTTCTCACCTGATTTCATTCCATTTTATAGAAATCTACATGTTTCGACATTAACAACTGAAATTTGTTGAACGAAAATATTTAACAGTGGAAACGGTAAAAACGCACGGAAGCGATAATGGAACGCTGGAAACGCTAGAAACGGAAGAAACGGAAAAAAACGCTAGAAACGGAAAAACCGCTGGAAACGTAGCGCTGAAAGGGTTATAATCGAAATGGAAACGGAATGGAAACGCAACGGAAACGGAATGGAAGTGCAGCGGAAAACGTTGCCAATTGAAATGGAAATGAAACGGAGTGGAAACGCAAAAAATGTCAATTTCTTGATTTTCAGTACTGTATATTAGGAGAAGACAAGAGAAGGAAAGCCAAGTACTACACAGCAAATATTGGGACAAGAATAGAAAATAAAAAGCATATTATCAAGACTGATGTGTTTGAAAAAAACAATAAATAAATACTGGTAACATGTAATTTCCCTGTCTAAAATGTTCACAGGAAAACCAACTAACCATTCAACATACCATAAGCCATTTCTTTATTGCTGATTGACTGAACATGAATACAGAAAGTCTCCAATTTGACCTAATGATTGCTTAAACTTTTCATATTTGACCAGCTGATTTCTTGAAACTGAATCAAAACCAGTCTCCAATTAGACCTGTTGACTGGTTGAAAATAATTAAAGACCAGTATCATACTTGACCTGCTGTCTGCTTGAAAATGACTGAATATTGATCTCTTTGACCTGCTGGCTGGTTGAAAAGACAGTATATCAATCTGCACTTTGACCTGCTGCTGGTTGAAAATGACTGAATATCAATCTGCACTTTGACCTGCTGCTGGTTGAAAACGAATGAATATCAATCTGCACTTTGACCTGCTACTGGTTGAAAATGAATGAATATCAATCTGCACTTTGACCTGCTGCTGGTTGAAAATGACTGAATATCAATCACCTCTTTGACCTGCTGGCTGGTTAAAAATGATGGAATATTAATCTCTTTGACCTGCTGACTGGTTGAAAATGTCTGAATATTAATCTGCTCTTTGATCTGCTGCTGGTTGAAAATGACTGAATATCAATCAGCTCTTTGACCTGCTACTGGTTGAAAATGACTGAATATTTATCTGCTCTTTGAAATGCTGTCTGGTTGAAAATGACTGAATATTAATCTGCTCTTTGACCTGCTGGCTGGTTAAAAATGACTGAAGACTAGTCCAGTTTTAAATCTTTACTGTCCGACTGATTCAAAAGTCTTGGAAAGTGGTCCCAAATCTTTAAATTACAATTTTTGACCCTTTGCATGCTTTAATTATAACTAGAATTATCACTGAAAGTGATTAAATACCCCCACATGTGTGCTTGATACTTGAACTGGGAATTCTTAGAATCAATGTGTGCCAAAAAATGTTAAAATATGTGTAGCGTTTCATTAGAAATCATCCAGAACCCATTTTTTCTATATTTAGTAACAGTAAACAGTGACCTTCACCCCACCAGGCCCATTTTCAATACCAAGTTTCGTCTTCACAGACACTACCTATATATAGCAATTTTCATCACAATATCTCATTCCCAACTACAGTTATTGAGCATATACAGTTTTTCTATTTTTAGTAACAGTGACCTTGACCCAACAGGCCTTACTTTCAATTCCAAAAGTCGTCTTCACAGAAACCACCAATACACCAAATTTCATTCAAGAATCTCATTCTAAGCTTTAGTTACTGAGTGGAAATGTCCAAGTTTTGAAGGTAAAATAACAGTGACCTTGACCTTGAACCCACAGGCCCCAAAGTCAAGCTTAACCTGTATCTGGTAATGTTACATCTGTGTCCCAAAAAATAATTAAATCTATGAAGTATTTCATGAGTTATTGTTCAGAAACAGTTTTTCTATTTTAAGTAACAGTGACCTTGACATTGACACCATAGGCCCCAAAGTCAAACTCAACCTTTATACTCTGATGTTACATCTATATCCCAAAAAAGGATTTAATCTGTGAAGTATTTCATGAGTTATCATCCGGAAACCATTTTTCTATTTTTCAGTAACACTGACCTTGACATTGATCCTACCAGCCCCAAAGTCGAATCTGACCTGTATCTTGTGATGTTACACCTGTGTACCAAACATTTTTAAAATATTTGATGCCTTTCAGGAGTTATCGTCCAGAAAGCATTTTTCTATTTTAATAACAGTGACCTTGACACTGACCCCACCAGCCCCAATATCAAACTTCACCTGTATCTTATGATGTTACACATTGTGTACCAAAAATTATTTAAATCTGACAAGCCTTTCATGAGTTATCATCCGGAAACGAAGAATCCGACCCACCGACAGACCGACAGACCGACAGACCTACCAACCGACAAGCTCACTCCTATATACCCCTTCAAACTTCATTTGTGGGGGTATAATTAACATACCTCAATTGTTCTATTTGAAGTGTATGAAAGGCTTTTTACAAGAACTGAATTACGGTATTAATTATTACAATTGCATGCATTTGCTTCACTATTTAACAAGACAGTTTCTTTTTGAAGTGTATGTAAGGATTATTACAAAGTAAAAGTACTAAATCATAAATTATTACTATTGCATGCGTTGATTTCACTGTTTTACAAGACAGTTTCTTTCAAGTAAAACAATATGTCTGAAGTTTTGCAATAAACGTATGGAGTTGGTGATTCAATCTGACAATCTTCAACAATATATTGCCATACTGAGACATATTTACAGTGCTTTAAATTTCTAAAAGAAATGCATAATGGCTGTATAATCGGCTAGATATTTCCCCAGTGGACATAAAAACTGTTTCCATTGTTCTATTGGTACCTGGTATTATTGATTCTAATTAGGCCTTTATATCGTATATTGAGAAGTCGCAGAAGTAATTTAATTTGCATTGGCAACGTAATAGCTGACCTACATGATTGAGTTAGTGCTAAAGGTAACAGCAAGACATAACAGCACATATGGCACGGTGCATCTACATTCTTTAATGTAATAGTAGATTTTGATGGAAATCATAAGATAATGCAAGCCAGTTATTACAGGAAAAATTTTCTTAAAAATCAATATTTTTGACATCTCTAACATATGATTATTGAATCTGTTTAAAACATGTTGTTACTGTTTTTGGAAAGAACTAACAATTATTTTATTCTTTTCTAATATGAGAAAAATGATATGATTGTTAAAATGATATTGCTAAGTGTAATTGTTTATGTGAAATTCACTCTTAAAAATGTCATCTACTGAATTTTATTGTATCATTTTACAGAATAATATGAATTTTCCCAAAGACTCATTTTAACAATGTAACACTCATACATGCAGTCTGAACCAGTTCTATGAAATGGAGGTGAGTTTCAAACTTCAAGTTTTTGTTGACAGATAATGGACTGACATAATGGCAAGTTTTTTGTTTCACTATTCAGCCAATAAATGTTATCAAATATTTATAAATAGGACAAAATCATCAGACAAATTACCCAGTATTAAGCACAGAAATATTGATTAGCTCTTCACTCCATGGAATTATAGCAGTATCCATGAGGGAACACTGTAGATACATCAGCCAGCACATCCATGCCCTCCGATCAGGATCTAAACTTTCTTCTTTTTGATCTTTTTTTACTCATTAGGATATTTCTGACCAAGGAGTATGTACCAGCTAATCTGGATAAATGCTATAAAACCTGCTTAAATAAAGCAATATTTAAAAAAATAACTTTGAATGACATCCAACAGAAATACAATAACCAAAACTTCAACTCTTACAAATGGACTGGAAATTGAACCCTTTCCTCCATTTATAAACCTTAATAACAGTGTGCCCTTAATGGTATGGGCCAACAGTTAGTGAACAGTTTAGATCCAGATCAGCTGGCACATCCATGCCTGCTGACCATTATATGCACTGTTCTATTTTTTAATTCAACAGGTTATTTATAACCAAGATGTGATCAGTGAAGATCCTGATCAGACAGCAGGATGTGGTGGCTGATCTGGATCTACGCTGGTCGCACATGCTTTAAAATGCTTATATGCAGAGTAAAGTGTTAACAAATTTATACAGACAGATGCCAGTGCCCAAGGTTATAAAACGGAGCATGGAAACCAGTCTCAAATCTCAAGCATCTTATTGGCTGAAATGGCAACCAGTCGCCATTTCAGCAAATCATATCCTTAAGATTTGAGACTGGTTTCCATGCTCAGCTTTATAACTTTCCGCCCAGCTGTTGTGCACAGCTTCTGAAACAGCAATAGAAATGTCAGGCAGCATGTTGAATTAAAGTGATTTTAATAATATAATATTATCAGACATTATTTTGAAATGTTTCTGACAGGTTTTATCTATCTGCCTGATTATTACACTATTTTGTCCTTAAAAACTGTAATTTTCTGTATTTTTGTGAAGACATTTATTTGACTGTAAATATCATATTGTCTGCTAAAAACCATGCCTTCAATGACAACATTATTAAATTATGGACGGAAAAGAGCATCCAAGGAATAGAACATCCAAGTCGGCGGGTTATCCATTAGACGTTGATGTATCAAATAATCAAACTAGTATTCTAATAATTAGAAAAAATGAAAAAATAAACATGTTTTTGCAAGCTTGTTTTAGTAAAAATAGGTTAATTTACCCAGTGGTGACTGACACTTACACACACCTCCATATCAAAAATTTCAAGAAAACTTTTTTTATCACAAATTATGCTGTCATAATCATATAAATAGTCTCTTTAACCCTTTCCTCCATAGATACACCTTGATTGCATGGGCAAACAGTTTAGATCCAGATCAGCCGGCACATCCATGCCATTTGATTAGGATCTAAATTGTTCGCTTTCTGATAAGTTATGTTATTTCTGACCAAACGCAACTAGTGCAGATCCTGATCAATGCAGACAGCAAGAATGTGCTAGCTGATCTGGATCTACACTGGTCAAACATGCGTAAAAATGCATATATATGGAGGAAAGGGTTAAGGTCATGATTAAGGAAATCATCATGACTCATTAAAACATCAGTATAATGGACCCGACATTTTTTGCAATTAAGTAAATTAACACAATAACATAATCATTATTTTAAATTAGACAAATTTCTTGTTGTTCGCTTTGATTATTTTATTAGTGTAATAAGTCTACTTTTTGAAATTTCTTTGTTTCACAACATGAAATGACACTGTACCATTTTATACTAATTTCATAGTGTAAAATCTGATGCATGATTAAGTCTTCATTTGATTAAGGTAAATGTTGTTTCATTGAATATCATTAACTGTTACTGTTGATCAATATTTTAACCCTTTCCTCCATATACACACCTTTACGACAGTGCAAACAGTGTAGATCCACATCAGCTGGTACATCTGTGCCGTCTGATCGGGATCTGCACTGTTCACTTTTTGATTTATAAGGTTATTTTTGACCAAAATGCAAACAGTGCAGATCCTGATCAGATAGCATGGATGTGCCAGCTGATCTGGATCTACACTGGTTGCACACGCATAACAAGAGCTGTCAGAGGAGACAGCATGCTCGACTATTCGAATCATTTGAAACAAATGCAATTTGAAGATTAAAACAATAACAACTATGGCCATATATTGGTGTGAAATCAGGAAAAATATTAACAAGTGAATGGTAAGGGAGAAATTCATTTCAAATAACAGAAATAATTCCTTAATGTACCATAAATATTAAACTGAATAGGGGAATAACTATGAAATATTTCTGAATTTGTTAGAAAACATGTTAGTAATTTTTTATGAGAGACATTTACTTTTAGTCAAATATCAATCACTTCAGTAATGTTAAAGAAAAGAACTGAAATGAAAATATAATGGAAGTTTGAAGTTGATACCTTAAGTATTTTGTGCAAAGTTATCGATGAGGTGCACTTAAGTGAAAATATAAGTGAAACTAGAAATGTGTCCATAGGACACAGATGCCCCTGCTATGCATCATTTTCAGACACTCAAGTGAAATGATGGGAATAATAGCATTTCAACGACAGTGATGTTGGAGGAATTATAAGAATATGCATAAACTTGAAGATAAGTAAATTATTTGTATTTGTGGAACTGTTGTCTTCACATTACGGAAATGTCTGCGAAGAAGTTGGTGGTAATGCAATGCAATGTCATAGCGAACATTTGTGCCAAGTTATTTTGAAATTCCTTCATTCATAAAAGAGTTATAGCCTGAACAAGTAAATTCAATTTAAGTAACTGTGACCTTGACCTTGGACTACAGGCATGGGTAATGTACGCAACACACCGCCTTGTCATGGTGAACATTTGTGCCAAGTTATTTTGAAAACCCTCCATTCAAAACAAAGTTATAGCCCTTACAATAAAATTCTATTTTTAGTAACAGTGACCTTGACCTTCGACCTACAGGCATGGGCATGGTACGCGAGACACCGCCCTGTCATGGTGAACATTTGTGTCAAGTTATTTTGAAATCCCTCCATTTATAACAAAGTTACAGCCTGGACAAGAAAATGCTATTTTTAGTAACAGTGACCTTGACCTTGGATCTACAGGCATGGGTATTGTGTGGACACACCGCCTTGTCATGGTGAACATTTGTGCCAAGTTATTTTGAAATCCCTCCATTCTTAACAAAGTAACAGCCTGGACAAGAAAATTCTATTTTTAGTAACAGTGACCTTGACCTTCGACTTACAGGCATGGGCTTGTACTTGACACACCATCTTGATATGGTGAACAATTATACCAAGTTATTTAAAAATCCAATAAGAAATAACTAAGTTAGAGCGGACAAGATTTTGCAAGAAAATTCTATTTTTAGTAACAGTGACCTTGACCTTGGACCTACAGGCATGGGTATTGAACGTGACACACCGCATTGTCATGGTGAACATTTGTGCCAAGTTATTTTGAAATCCCTCCATTCAAAACGAAGTTAAGGGCCAAGTGTATATTTTGCTTAACACTAAATGTAAGTGAAAAAGGGGCATAATTTGAAAAATATTGGAAGCAGGGTTATGGGTCTTGTTGGTTATGATGTAGATTTTGGTGGTGAAAATATATTTCAAGTTTCAAGGCAATATCTCAAGTAGTTTTAAAGTTATGGGCAAAATGCATATTTTGTTTAACACAAAATATAAGCAAAAAGGGGCATAACTTGAAATATATTGACAGCAGAGTTATGGGTCTTGTTGGTAATGATGTAGAATTTGATGGTGAATATATATTCCAAATTTCAAGTTGATATCTCAAGTAGTTTATAAGTTATGGACCAAAGTGCATATTTTCCTTAACGCAAAATTTAAGTGAAAAAGGGGCATAACTTGAAAAATATTTGTAGCAGAGTTATGGGTCTTGTTGGTAATGATGTAGAATTTGATGGTGAATATATATTCCAAGTTTCAAGTTGATATCATAAGTAGTTTTCAAGTTATGGACCAAAGTGCATATTTTGTTTAACGGACGCCGACGCCGACACCGGGGCGAGTAGGATAGCTCCCCTATTCTTCGAATAGTCGAGCTAAAAATGTGTATATATGGAGGAAAGGGTTAAGAAGACTAATAATGACTGGTTGACAAGAGACATCAATTCAGTTTTGTTGGTTCTTTCCTTCTATACAGAATTTACTATCATATTTTTGAGTGCTCAATCAAATAAGATCCATAAGCATGAATTTTTGCCATAAAAAGTTCCATTTCCTTAGATTGTCTGCTGTATTCCTCCATATAGAAGCCTTTATGGCATGCATGAACAGTGTAGATCCAGATCAGCAGGCATACCCCTGCCATCTAATGATCAACAATGTTCACCTTTTGATTAATAAGTTATTTCTGACCAAAAAGCAAACAGTGCAGATTCTGATCAGACTGCATGGATGTTATGGCTGATCTGGATCTACACTAGTTGTTCAGGTATTAAAATACGCATATATGGAGAAAAGGTTAAATATATAATTCCAGATATTGTGAGAACACTTATGAAATGGTGGGATCATCAACTTAGTTTGCCATTTCAACAAGGCCTGTCAGACGGTAATTATCTGATTTCTTTTTTCCCTCTCTATTTTGGTGAAAGTATAATCAAGTTGTCTGTAAAACGCAGACACCTACTACAGCACGGCAGTGTCCTGTGCATTAAAATGTCTCTAACACACTAACCTGGATGGTATTCATTATAGGTACCTGACGACACAAAAAGCTAGATGTTGACTGCCTATTGGCTATACAGGATATCCTGCCGTGTGAAAATTGTGTTAATAGAGGATACTAGAATATTCTCCATATCTATGGCTACTTTAATGAAAATTACAACAAAAACTACAACATATTAGTGTTGGAAAATCGGTTGCAAATAATAATCGATCATCAGTTGGAATCGGTTGCCCTTTCCGATGCGATTTCACGATTATAATCGGTATCTTAATTTACGCAGTGTTAGGTTTACAAATGGTCTTAGATCAGTAGCATACATAATTACTGGATATTAATAATTTTCAACTTTCTGACCAAAAACCGAATCAAAATCATTGCTGCCCAAAAAGGTTTGTGCAACTGAACTGAACCCCTCTAGATCCCCCACATGAATTCTCAAATGCAAAAATATTGCATTTTCCTATGAATAATATACCGATTTTAAGGCTGAAGACACAAGATAAGAGGTCTAGTTAGTGCAATATGTATTTATTCGAAGAATTTTTACCATCGTCATTACAGCTACGCAACTCAGACGCTCGACAGAATCGGCGCCATTTTGCGTTTTTGCTTGTTGCCTGTATGTTTGTACTATTTGCAACAAATTCTGCAAAGGCCTTTTGTTAGGTCTATGTTTTTTTCTGTGCGATGGAAGTTCTTCGTTAATCTTGTAGAATCTAAAGTGCTTCTGAATAAATTTTTTGCCTAGGTTCTCGTAAATCTCTCGGGCCGCCATTTTAATTTTCAAATTTTCAAAGTGATTTCCCTTTATGGCCGGTGTAAAAGCCGGAACCCATACCTTTATATTTTGTCTCTTACACTGCGCATGTCTCAAATGTTAATCGATTATGAGAAAACGACATTGATCATCGACATCGAGAAGCATTTACACGTCGCTAATCGATGTCTTCCGATCATCAGCACATCACTACAACATATGTATGGTAAAAATTCAAACTGCAATAGAAGAAACCATTTTTATCCTATGAGCAATCAGTGTAGATCCTGATCAATCGCCACATCTGTGCAAATTTATCTGGATCACTGTTGTTTGCTTCTTAAGTATCTAAATGAATCTTAACCCTTTCCTGTACAGACACACCTTTATTGCTAGGGCGAACAGTTTAGATCCAGATCAGCCGGCACATCCGTGCCGTCTCATCAGGATCTAAACTGTTCGCTTTTTGATTCATTAGGTTATTTCTGACCAAAATGCGACCAGTGCAGATCCTGATCAGACGGCACGGATGTGGCGGCTGATCTGGATCTACACTGGTCGCACATGCGTAAAAATGCGTATATATCCAGGAAAGGGTTAAAGCAGCTAGTGTAGATCCTCATCAGACTTCATTGATGTGTAGGCTGATCCTGATATACACTGGTTGCATACAGGATAAGATCTGTGTCCATGAAGTAAAGAGTTAAGACAAATGTAAATAATCAAGGGCAGTGAAGCAGCCCACCTGTTGCAAGGCACCCCTTGTGCTGGGTACAACATCCAACAGTATAGTGCTTGTTTCAAGTACTGCTACATCATTTTATTTCACACGGGTTTCGCGCTACAGCAACAGTGCTGAATTCAACCCCAGCGAATTTGAACCATTTCACAGTGTTTAGGAAAACACAGTTGCGTGAATTTATGCCCCCGCAAATTTGCTATTTACAGATTTTGCGCGAAAATTTGTCCCCACAAAATTAAATAATACTTCAGTAATCTGGAACTTTTCTGACAAGATGACACCACTCACAGAGTTGGAAATCACAACTATCCCATTGTTGTTTCCATAATACTATCAACAACATTGAACTAGGATACTTACAACATGAAGTCCTGTTCCCAACATGGGTTGTTCCCCTTGACCAAAATGGTAGTGGACTTGACATTTTGAAGCTTTAGAACTACGTATGTGTTAAATCGCTCTGAAATTAAAGAAGAAAACAATATTAATATTGACTCTATTCATATTTAAGAAAGCTCTAATAATGCATTTATTATTAACTTAAATCTGTACACTGCAGGTTTTGGCTCAGATGTCTGCTGAAATAATATATTGTCTCTAATCAATTTGCTTTCATTTATTCTACAGAAATCAGTTTGCAATATTTTCATTGTAAACAATATAATATAATTTTAATTTTGTATATTTTAAAATTTTCATCTTAAATTGAGGTTTAAGGGTCACACTAAGGGGTACAACTAAGAATGTATGCCCCATTAGACAAACCTGAAAATAACATACCCTTTCTGCGATATATACACATTTTTACGCATGTGCGACCAGTTTAGATCCAGATCAGCCAGCACATCCGTGCTGTCTGATCATGATCTGCACTGGTAATATTTTGGTCAGAAATAACCTTATGAATCATAAAGTGAACAGTTTAGATCCTGATCAGACGGCACGGATGTGCCGGCTGATCTGGATCTAAACTGTTCGCCCATGCCATAAAGGTGCATCTGTGGAGGAAAGAGTTAAATGAGTTAGTTAGCTGATTTTGGTTTATTGCATTGCTCTGATATTCACATTCACAATTAAACTGAGACAATTTTAGATGGGGTTAAAAAACTGAAGTAACCACTATCTATATCAACTAGAAAACATTATATTTTGTACAGTAAAAGTTCATAATTTTCTCTTTCATCAAGCTTTCTATAACTAGATGTGAAATCTTCTTATATGAATCATATTCATTTTCATTAAAAAACACTCATTTCTCTTTTCACTGTTGATTAACATTAAGACATATTTGTTTCATGTGTTAACAAAATGATGTAATGTGTGGAAAATTTTGTCTAATTTATTCAATTTACAGTCACAGATTGTTGATAACTGCCTGCACATTATCTAATTATATAAGTCATATTCATTTTCAGTAAAATAAACATTTTTATTTGAATAAAATATAGACATATCAGTGTTAAACTCGCATTCTGCAAATACAACATTAAAATACTGCAGCACTCAGCTGCTGCAGTAAAAATTCCAGAATTGTTTGTCATTTTTTATTGTTTTTTAATGCCTAATATAAAAATTCAGTGACAAAATGACTGCTTCTTCCATTTAAATTGCCACAGTCAGTCAACTAAAATTGGATTTTTTTTCTTTAAATAACACACTTATAATGGTGTGCAGCCTTTACTCGGTATACTGTTGTCTGATTTTTTCCATATTTCACCAGAAACTGGTTAAAAATATATATACCTATTCAGCTTAACAATTTCCTCCATGGATGCACTTTTAATGGATGGGTGAAGAGTGGAAGTCCCGATCAGCCGTCACATCTGTGCCGTCTGAACCGATCTAAACTGTTCACTTTTTTATTGGTTCTGTTATTTCTGACCAAAATGCGACCTGTGCAGACCCTGATCAGACGGCATGGATGTGCCGGCTGATCTGGATCTATAATGGTCGCACAAGCATACAAAGGCGTATATATAGAGGAAAGGAGCCATTCAGCTCAGCTATTAACATTGGTACAGGATTGGCTTAGGTTATGTCAGAATAGGGAGAAGTTTATCCAATTTTAGGTAAAGTCAAACATGTTTTAGCTTTAATCTTTGTGAAACATATAGGGAAAAAACTTCTCCCTTGACTTAGCAGTTCTTGACATTTGAGAGCTATTTCTTCGAAGTCTCTCTCTCAGCCATTCCCTGCTCGTCAAAGCTGTAGGATTAAGGATCAGTAGACAGTCATGGGACACTCTGCTTATATAACCTATCCTGATCTTACAGCAAATAGGTTTTCCTGTTAATCAAAATACATCAACGAACATGGAAGAATCAAGTTTTTACATTTATTTCTTGATAAACCATAATGTAAATGCAAATATATTTAAGTGTATCACATGACTGTCTGATTATCTATAACTTACTATACTTGGCTTCCAAGGAATAACACCCTCACTGACAAAGTTGACAATGACAGTACATTGACCTGACACATGGTAAGGTTAAATTTCCCCTAAGGAGGAACTATTGTTCACATTCTTATTCAGCTTTTCTGTTTCATATTAACTACAGTGCTATCATTTCTAATATAAATACAAGAATTTCAACGCCAGCAAAATTTAACCATGTAATAATAATATGTCTTAGTAGAAATATATAATTGCATGAATTAATGCCTTTAACATCTTTTGTGGCTTAAGCGCAAATTTTCATCCCGCAAAATTAAGTGATATGACAATAATAGGGAACGTACGATCTGAGAATTTCTTATTAAAAGCTTAAAATGAGGCTAAACCCGGAAGATTCGTGTGAATGTGACTGCCACCACATTTTAAGGAAATGAAGCAAACTGGTCATTCCAAATAAATGAGATCAGTGACACAATCATGTCTTGTACACTATGAGGATCTGCCTTTATCATGCTACATTTAACCAAATCTCACAACTCACTTCCACTACAGTAGAATTTAATTAAAGTACTGACACAGATTACAGCTTTTCTTGGAAACTTAAACGCAGCTTACACATGACATTGTAGGTGAGTATAAAAATGGTACTTGAAAAGGGGAGAGGGGTTTAAACCTCCTGAAACACTGCAATAAATGTGACAGTGTACTACGAAATTTTGTGACATTTTTTTTTTCAAGTTTAACCATTTATTCCAAATTCACTTTTATTGTGAGGGCAACCAGTGTAGATCCAGATTTGTCAGCACATCTGTGTCATCTGATCAGGATCTTCACTGTTTGCTCTTAGATTTCTTAGGTTAATTCTGACCAAGATTCAAACAGTACAGATCCAGAGGATATGGCAAAGATGTGCCAGCTGAGCTGATCTGGATCTACACTGGTGGCTCAAGCAATAACAAGAAAAAATGTTGATACACAATGAAAACCAGGTTTTCATTTAATACTTTTTTTTTGTAAAGAAAATATCTGCTTGATAACTGCTGAAACAGTCAAATCGTAAAGAGGATTCAATTTTTAGTAACATTAAACATTAAAAAAAAAATCTGTTTGGAGTGAAGCAGAGGTGGGATACATTCATCAATCAGACCACCCATCCCTGTCTTTGAAGAAATTTGTATGTTTTGAGATCAGACATTTTCATACAAAAATTGTTGGTTGGATGGTGGGTGGGGATGGGAAGGCCACTACCTTGATCACAGACATCTAGGAAGCAATCCCAGGTTGCACCTTTATATAAGCTACCCACACACTTAGTTTCGTGTCACGCAGAAACTGAAACAAAATAAGCTATATACACACAAATTTTTGTGCCAGACTGTCAAAGCAAACTCAAGTTATTCTGTGGAAACTGAATTTCTATTTTCAGCAACAGTGACCTTGACCTTGATTGCAGACACCTGGGTAGCAAACCCAAACTGTGTCTTGATATAAGCTACCAATATTAAGTTCAGTGTCAATAGGCCAAAGCAAACTTAAGTTAATGAGCAGAAACAGTAACTTTGATCCTGATCAAAGAGAACTTAGGTAGCAATCCCAAGCTGCCTCTTGATATATGCTACCCACAAACCAAGTTTGGCATCAACAGGCAAAAAAAACTAACAAAAATTCTTAATGAAAAAGGGGCCTAAATTTGGCAAAACACCATCAGGGGTTATGAAACTTGTCCTGATAATTGGTACAATGATGTCAAACAACTATAATTTTTTTTTCAAAGCCCCACCTTGAACTAATACTGAGAAAAAGACAAGTTTCACAAAAAACTTAACAAAATTTATAAGTGAAAAAGGCGCATAACTTTGGCAAAATGCAGTCATGATTTATAAAACTTGTCCTGATAATTGGTATTGTGATGTCAGACAACTATATTAAGTTCAAAAGCTCCACCTTGAACACTTACTGAGAAAAAGACAACTTTCACAAAAAGCATAACCAAAGTGAAAAAGGGGCATAACTTTGGCAAAATATGTGTTTCATTTTAGCTGGCACTTGATGTGTTTTAAAGATGTTAATTACACGAGCACAAATACCTTATAAGTATAACAAAAGTACACTATGAGTAACAATAAAAACCTTAACTTACATTCTGCGTTATTGCATTTTCATGTATCTTTCCACAGACTACCTTTCCATATCATTATAATATATAGGCTGTGCTTTAACAGTCATCAAAAAAATTTGTCCTGGCAAATGCCACTTAAATCTGTTCATGGGAAAATGAAGCAAATTTCCATAATTTTTTATTAGTGATTTTCGAGTATGTCATTTATGTTTATTATGAGGTTATTTAACATGTTTAATTCTAGAAAACTGCTGTCACATAATGACCAAAATGCCATTTAAAACTGTCATAGCTTAAGGTATGACCATCCTAATGGGCACTATTAAGAATCCAACATCTGATTATTTTTTCATCAACTGCTTCATACCACTGACTTGTATGCAAAATTTTAATGATTTTCACCATGTAGTTTTTGAGATTTTTAGCTTTTTTTGTTTAAAAAAGTGAGAAAAAACGTGAAAGTATCCAAATTCTTTAATCGGTGACAAAATTTTTTGTTATTGATAAATTCAACCCTAATTTTTTACAGTTTATCCAAAATATGTTATATTTTACTAAACCAATTTAAGATATAATATATAAATACAGAATTTATCTTAAAATGACATTTTTTGACCAAATAAATTTAAAAAATGCATTTTTTATATTTCACGAGACTAAATTAATGAAAATTGTGCAAAATCCTGATTGGTGCAGTATACAAAAATTTACCATTTTTTAACTACATACCTTAAACAAAATTTAAACAAAATTTCAGAGAAGTTTACCGTCCAGTTTTAGAAATTTTCAAATTGATGACTTGAATAAACACTATTCTGATAGTGAAAACCCCTTTAATCTTGATTATTTTGCTTATTTTAGTTTAAATCATGAGAATTTTATATTCAATGACAGAATTACACAGGAAAAAAAAGAAATATGCCAATTATTTAAGCTCTAGGCTTACAAAAAAAAAATAGTTTCCAGTGGGATTTGAACCCTGGTCCTCTTGCATGACAGAACTCTAAGCTAATTTACTACTATAGTTACTTCCCTTGGATACTCTTCTTGATATAGGTATTCATTAGGATGGTCATACCTTAATACAGTACAGGTCGGGTGTCATTTACATTTTTCACCCATCACCGCGTTTCAGGGTCAACGCGACATCCAATTTTTTTCGGGTGATCACGGGTGATCGTCGATCTTGCCACCGCGATCACTTGACAAGAAAATCACGGTGATTTGCCGCGATTTATCAGCGCGAATCGCGGTGAAGATTTACCTGCGATTTAAAGACATTCTTCCGAATTTATTTATTTACAAATGTAAAAAGAAATATGTTGTTCGTATTTTCGTATCAAAGAAAAGACTTAAACTTGATCAATGCACAAATATATTGTCCATTATTTGAAACACTGGAGTTTTCACACCTTCCGTGTTGACATAAACACCTTTGTGCATGCCCCGTAAATTGCTGCCAATTATGCTTCTAAGTGGTATGTTGTCACGGTCATTGCAAAATAACTAGCTTGCAAACATTACAAAAAAATCTTTTAGAATGAGTAAACTCATTTAAAAAGTGAACAACGGTTATTAAATTGTTAATTATTTTACGGCAAATTATAAGAATTCATCGACAAGTAGAGTATTTATGCCTCAGATCGGAATTCAATGTCATTTAAAATACGAGTATAAATGCGGTTGAAACACACAGTAAACTGGAAATAATAGATCATTATCGAGAGAGAAAAGTGAATAAAAATTGTGTCGTTCTTACCTTATCGTTTCCTTACTTGTTATTTTGATGAAAGATAAATGTATAATATTCTTTTTAATAATTACTCCGAACATGCTGAGAAAATAAATAACGGTGAAATATAACAGCCAAGTACATTAGCTACATGTATAAAATCCATCTTGTCAGTATTTTTCCCCAATCCCTTCCTAAAACATCTTTATTTATGAGCAATCAACACCTGTTCGAACACCTGTGTGATCAGCATTGTATATTTCATCATCACTTCTGTTTATTAACTTCAAAAAGAACGCCGACGAGTAATACTGATTTTCCAAGATCAAAGGTGCCGTGTTGGGTAAAAAAACTATTGATCAAACGTCGGCGTTCTTTATTCTTAACAGATTGACTCATTTGTCAACTCTCAACAAAAAATTAAGATTGCTCGAAACAAATTAGAGTTGTACATTGTATAATCAAAACATGCTGGAAATTAATAGCATATGCCTGTGACAAATGTTATTTAAATAAACAATGTTTGTGTTCACGACTTACTCATTGCATTCAAAATGTTCGTTGAAGAGTTGATTTGTCGTTGAGTAGTGTGTCACTTTTGTTTGGCAATCAACAAAGCTGTTGATAATTTGTGTTTTATATGGATTAAATAACCCCAAGCTTCTTACGTTGGCAGGTAAGCACTTTCAAAATAGTTATTGACTAATTTATGTCAGTTTGCAAAAATCGGGCGTCGGTGATAAAACCAAGCTCTGTTATATTAAAAAGTTATTACATTTATTAAGAAACTGGATATTTTCACAGAAGATATGCAAACAAACAAATTTTTTTCGTTTAATGCTGATGAATCGGCACGTCCGATTACGCGACTTAAATTTTTACATTATTTTGATACAATATTACGTTCAAATTGGTTAAAAAAAGAATGTTTTACATTAAAAAAACTACATTTTAATTGTTAATTAACACTCGTTTCTCGAAAGATTTTTCACCGCGATCCCCCGCGATCGACCCTGAAGCTAAACTGCTGACGATGAACACGAGAAGAGCGAGAATGACTGCCGAATTATCGCCGCGAATCACGGCAAATCACCCGGAAATCGCCGCGTCGGAAGGACATATTCGCGGTGAATTTCCACCCGGACTGATTTATTAACGCGGTGGACGGGTGAAAAATGTAAATGACACCCGACCTGTACTGTATCAGCTCTCAAAGTCAAACATGCCTTCAGCTAGGGCATCAAGTTTTAACTCTTTACCCCTTTACTCCACGGGATATGGCACATGTGTTCCACAAAACATCAAATTCCAGTTTTAACATCTTTTAACCTTCCATTGTGTTATATTGTTGTTATCATTTTATTTTGCATAGGGTTAATTTTCTTGAATTCTGCATTCCGACATGAGTGAGACTGAAAACCCAAGGTATCAAAATCTGATGGAAACCTTAATATTGCCTGTACTCCGAATATTACATACTCAACTCGTTAACCCACAGATACGACTTTTAATGCAAGGGATAACAGTGTAGATCCAGATCAGCAAGCACACCAGTGCAATCTGATCAGGATTCACACTGTTTTCTTTAATAAGGATATTTCTTACCAAGAAGCAAACAGTGCAGAGCCAGATCAGACACCACAGATGTGCTGGCTGATCTGGATCTGCACTATTCACCTATGCCAAAAATAATAAGTTTATAAATTATGGAGTAAAGGGTTCAACAGTATTTTTGCCTGTATCTCAATACATAATTGTGCAGGGACAGCAAACTTGTCAGTGAAAAGAAATTTGTAAATTCAACAGAAAATTTTTTGACAAAATAGTCATTTTCTGTGTTCATGCAAGCCATAATAAATAACATGTGAGTAAATTCAATGGAAGCCTGTGGAATAGTTTGAACTATGCAGAACTAAAATAACAATATTTGCAGTGATAAAATAATTGTGAGCAACATTCAAAATTTGATAATAATTATTCTGTAAAATAGATTTTTTTTCACCTTGGATTATGTGCAGCCATCTAAGGCAGTTTATTTCTTGCTTGTGAATTTATAATGCAATTTTAAAATTCTGTATTATAGTCAATTAAATCATTCATTTGTACAACTTTCACCAGTTCTTAGTCTCAAGGGCATTACATAAAACAAACATGTCAATCTGGCTTAACAGAAGCTAATCAGGGAAATGTTCTCAACATGTTCTTATAATCTGAGGGACTTAAATCTATCTTGTAACATTTCAATGGCAATCCAATTGTCGGAAACCAAAATTCTTTTACCAAATGACATGGAATGACTTGACCGGTTTCCTGTTGGAATGGCAATACCATTTCTTTTTATTTACCCGTAACAGTATTAAAGATAAAGTAAGTTAGGTTATTTCTCACCAATAAGCGATCAGTGTAGATCCTAGTCACAATGCACTGATCTACACTTGTCACAAATAGGATAAAAGCAGCATCCGGGTTGAAGGTTATAAAGCTGAGATTGGAAACCAGTCTCAAATCTCAAGCATCTGATTGGCTGAAATGGCGACAGACTGGTTTCCATGCTCAGCTTTATAACCTTGGGCACTGGTTAAAAAAAAAGCTTCTTCAACTCCAATTATTTTCAAATGTCAAATAGAGTGAAATGAAATAACACAAAGCCAAACAAATTACCATGTAACCTTTACAGTTAATTGGTTTATATAAATAAATCCTGTGAAACAAGATCTTTTAATCCATTAGGTTTTATGTGGCATAATTTACTAGACACAGTACATCAAATACAATTTAACCAAATGAATTTGCAAATTACTGGTCAGTTTTCTCAAATACTGACTGAATTTCAGTAACGGTGACTTACCTTGACCTTGACCCGAGTGACCTAAATAAAGTCCTCATTTTCATTAAGTGCTACAATACTTATTATCTCTATAAGGAAGTATCATTATCCACCAAAAAAGCTATTTCCTTAATTTGGACAACAGTGACCTTGACCCCAAATTTTAAAACCCACAGGTACGGAAAAATGGTTTTAGCATTACAGAACGAGATGAATATAACATAATGCAAACTTTGCTAACAATAACATAATTCAGACTATTTCTAAACAGTTTATGATAGTCTCTGTCTGTTGGTATATCTTAAATTAATCAGATCGGAATCTGGCCCATTAATGTCAATTAAACTTATATAAGGGATTTATCACATGTGCGAATAGAGTAGATCAAGATCAGCAGGCACATACGTTGCCCCATCTAATAACAGAGTAGTTTGTAAATCTAAATAACTGCTTAAAGTTCAGTTGCTTCTCTGACATTAAAAAAAAAATTTATGAAATGTTTGGTCAGATAATTTCATTTTTGCATTGATTGCATGATTTAATAATGGGAAAAAGAAGATGACCAGTGTCTGGTAGCAAGAATAGATATTTATTTGATACAATAGATCAGTGCGATGTGACAGGGACAGTCTCTCGTGGCAGAAATAATTTGTCCATCAAGAAACCTAATTTATTGATAAAATTAGAAAGGATGTGATCTGACAACGGATAACTTGTGACATGTCAGAGACATCTTTAAACGTGGGTGGACGGAATTATAAATATCTTTCTTCTTAAGGGGTGAGATTTAATAATGATCGAGGCTCCTGCTGATAGCTTTAAAGTTCCTGTAACTTTTATTAACCCTTTACATCACATATGGCTTGGGCGCACAGCGTGTAGATCCTGATCAGCCGGCACATCTATTCCATCTGATGAGGATAGATCTGCTCTGTTGCTTTTTGATTTTGTAGGTCAATTCTTACCAAAATGCAAACAGTGCACATCCTGATCAGACAGCACAGATGTGGATCTACACTGTTCGCCCATGCCTTAAAGGCATATATGTGGAGGAAATTAGGGTTAAATAAGTTTATAATGTAAAAATTGAATTATTGATCTTTACCTTCCCTATTGCTAGAACTGAACTTTCATACCAGAAACACACTGCCACTGATAAAAGTCCAGGAAATCCCTAGATTTTTACCAATTACACTTCATTCAGTGAACAATATTGTCTATACATCAATGTCAATAGAAACCAGTGCTGCAGACGCCAGTGATTTCCAAGCTTCACTACACAGAGCACTGTACTATGAAATGACTGCATAAACAAGTTTCCGTAGAACAAAATGATGCTCCTGGGGGACAAATTGGTTTATGTTTCAATCAAACAGGATTGGTGCCCAAGGTTATAAAACTGTGATGAAAACCGGTCTCAAATCTCAAGCATCTGTTTGGCTGAAATGGTGACCAGTCGCCATTTCAGCCAATCAGATGCTTTAGATTTGAGACTGGTTTGCAATCTCAGTTTTATAACCTTCAGCCCAGATTGTCTGCAGACTGCAGATGTGCCACAGTTATGCACTGATGCCTATTATGAAGTCTATTTAATCAGCAGTGGGAGATATATATTTAACCCTTTCCTCCATAGATACACCTTTAGTGCATGGGCAAACAGTTTAGATCTAGATCAGCCAGCACATCCGTGCCATCTGATCAGGATCTAAACTGTTCATTTTTTTATTTATTAGGTTATTTCTTACCAAAATGGTGACCAGTGCAGATCCTAATCAGATGGCACGGATGTGCCAGCTGATTTCAATCTACACTGGTTGCACATGCTTAAAAATTCATACAGTCATATGGAGGAAAGTGCCTCAAAGATTAACAGATTTCCCTTCTGAGTGTTCTGTGTGCCCTAAGCAACACTCAAAGCTTCTCTTTAATGCTTTACAAAATATATACAGGTTTTATCGCCTGAGTGACAAGTATTGATCCAGATCAGTTTGCACATCTGTGCTGTCTGATCTGGATTTAAACTGTTTACCCATGGGAAACAGCTATGGGGATAAGGCTACCACAGCAAACTATTTCTTGTTAGTAAACTAATTTTGTGATAATAAATGATGCCATGAGTGCCATATCAACTGACATGAATCTTTTACAGGCTTAATTATAACAGACACCCCTAAAGGAACAACAAGAAGCATTATATATATACAAGTCACAGTCCTCTAATAGGATGAGAATTTGCATCCCATCCCTCAGTGCCCAAGTTTATAAAACTGAGCTTGGAAATCAGTCTCAAATCTCAAGCATCTGATAGGCTGAAATGCCGACCAGTCACCATTTCAGCCAATCAGATGCTTGAGATTTGAGACTGGTTTCCAATCTCAGTTTTATAACCTTCAGCCCAGGTTTCTACAGCAAGTTTGCTGTATACCATGAGCAATATTCAGTAAAGACTTGATAAACACAATCTCATTTACTGGCATTTCTTGGAAAAAACTTAATTCAATACTTAGCTACAGTGTATTTAAGCTATTCCAGGTCATGTACCTATCAGACTTTTCTCTCTATTTAATCAGATGGAAGAAACCTAATATGTACTACAAACTATCGGAGGACATTGGTTTCATTTATATCCTTTAAAATAATTCTTGTACTGGGCCTTTAATGGCTGTTAAAGCTGGATTTTGGCCTAGTTTTTTAGATGTGGGAAAAATCAAATAAATTATATTGTATATTTGATTATTGGTTATTTTTCTCAGTGAGCCATCCAGATTTATCTGTTAAATAATCTAGATAACATATTTAAAGATGATATATCATCACAGAACATTTACTCTACAGACACAGCTTTATTTTGTAGGCAAACAGTGCAGATACATATCAGCCAGCAGATCCGTTCCATCTGATCAGGATCTAGACTGTATGCTTATTTCTCAGATATTATCTATTAAATTCTCAAAGTGACTAATGTAGTATACTGCAGGAATGTGTCAAACAACTCAAGACTCTTTCTTACATGTACTTTCCATTTCAAATTATATCGGAGTAATACTCCAGTGTCACTGGTCAGCTAAGCCTTTGTGAATTCTTCTCTATCTGACTGTTCAACATGTCTGCCAGTTTACAGAAAAATGACCACAATTCCAAGATAAAGTCAACAGAGTGAAAAAATCATATGGCATAAGTGATATAATCAGGAAAAAAGCGTCTATGTAACATAGATCAAAGTTCTGTTCTGTCATAGACATCTCCAGTGTTAGTCTCTGACATAGCTGGCACTTAAAATAATGGTAAATCAATACACTAGATCAAAACAAAGTAGGAAATATTATTGACTCAGAGTACAGTCACTTTGGAAATAATCATGCTAAGCAAATTTCAAGACCAATCCAATATGAGATCAGCGATTTTAAGCAGAATTAGTTTTTATTTGCTTTGAAGTGGTTTGTTAAATCATTTACTCCATATAAAATGTATAAGTCTACAGTAAAAATCCAAATCAGCTGGCACATCCATGCCATCAGAGCCCTTTGAGTTATTTCTGACCAGGTAGGGAACAGTGAAGATCCTGATTAGATCACATGGATGCGCTGGCTGATCTAGATCTACACTGTTTGCATATGATATAAAAGCAGTGTATATTAATGAAGGGGTTAATGCTGATTTGTCCTTTTAATCTATGGATATGACGAACAATGTGTGACAGGTGTCAATCAAAATCAGCCTGCACATCCTTGTGATCTAGATCTACACTGTCCACCACTTAGTTAGATAAAACCTAAAAAATCTAAAAGTGACCAATTAAGATCCTGATTAGACATCAATGATGAGCATTTTAACCTAATGAATCTAAAAGTGGCCTGAGTGTAGATCATGATTAGACTGCAAAAGATGTGCAGGCTGATCTGGATATACACTGGTTTCTGTCGCCTCCAATACAGTGTTGTATAAGTGATGAAAACTTAACTCCGAAGGTGTTAAAAACTTAAGTCCGCTTTGGAACACGAGTAACAGGCATACACTTTTTACAAAGAATATAACAGAGGGTAGTGTATTCTAGTCTTCCAGGAACGCATTAAGCATAATTTTTCAGTAGAAGAACTGAAATAAACTTTTGACCATGCCTACTCATCTACTTAAATCTGCCAAGAATAAAATAAGTTGGGAAAAAATGTTTTTTTTCATTTGAATATGACAGGAATATCTTGGTTTGTAGATCAATACACTTACTGTATGGTCACATGGAGTATGGGCCATAACGATTAATTGTTGTCTGGCTTTCCCACGCCATGAATCAGTCTGCTCTTACCAATATATTGATAATATTATAGAAGATAATAGGCAAGTATTAAATGTCCTGACTGTTTGCCTATCTTCCTGAATCATCAGTCCAAGAATTTCTAATTGTTATGGGATATTATAACAGCTTTCAGCATTTCTGAGACCGGATGTTTTACTTGGGATGAAATATACAAGATACTGGTAGAACAAATGCCTGTCATGCTCCCTATGGCATTGCACTTATGCAGGGTCTCAGGAATGGTAATGTTTCATATAGCTTATGCACCCAAATCAAAGGGTCATAACTCAGTAAACACAAACTGTCACCTGTTGTTTTGCTGATTTTATCTCATCTTACAAGTTATGCTTCTTATATAAATTGTTGTCCATGAGATAGGAAAAGTGCTACCAGAGTTCCATAACTGCAGGAATAACCTGATTACGAGTTTCATTAAAAGTTCCACTGGAGGTTGGTAAGAAATAGTGCTCAGTGCTTATGATGCTATCTTATACTCAGAAGAAATTCAAAGGGACATAATGCTACTAAAAATTGTCAAGCTAAAATAAGTTGATATTGATATTTCTATAAAAATCATGGTAATGTGCTTCTCTTCTCTGTGTTGCTTCCAATAAATTGTCTTTGATTTTAACTTGTGACTGTCAAGAAAAAACCTGGCAATACAAATGGTCCTATATCATATTATACAATATTTCAAAGGGCCTTAACTATGTGAAAAATTGTTCAGCTAAAACATGCAGACAATATCAACAACTTCTGTTTGTGAAGTCTCCCATAAGGTGGCATTAATTATGATATCGGAAAAAAGGACAATAACTCTGTGAAAAATCATCAAACTAGAACATGGTGATAAGATGAACATCTCCTCATATTAGTGAATCTTCCTATAAAGTTTTACTGAATTCAAGCCAGTGGTTGCTAAAATAAAGTATAAACATTTATGCTCCTACATCATAATTAAATGGGGTTTTTCAAAGGGCCATAACTTTTAAAGGAAATCATTTCCTTGAAATATGGCGAACTTATGCACAACCACTTTCGTTATTGAAGCTCTCCATATAGTTTCTTTGAATTCCAACAGCAGGTTGTTTGGAAAATGGTCCTATATCATGCTATATACCAATTAAAAGGTTATAACTCTATGAAAAATCAATGAGCCAAAAAGTACCGATACAACCTGAGTATCTACTCTTGTTAGCGAAGCTTCCAATTGTGACAGCAACCTACTGGTGGTTGCTGCGGAAAAGCAAACAAAATTAATGAGCTGTATTTTACTATATAGAAAATAATGGGGCCAATAATTCTGGGAAACATTATCAAAAATGTGCTGATAATTTGCACAGTTGTCTGCACTTGTTGAATTCCAATCTGAATGGTCCTATACTACATGTATATTATGGAGAAATAGAAAAGGGCAATAACTTCAAGAAAAATCATTAAATGTGTTGAAAATATGAGCATTTCATTTTTTGGTAACTAAGCTTGCCATGAAGTTTCATTGAATTCATGTCAGTGGTTACAGAGATACAGCACACAGAAAAGTGGGATGGCTTAGGATAGACGGAGGGATGGACGGACAAAGAAGCAACTATTATTATGAACCCCAAAAATTAAATTAAATTAAAAGGTGGTCACAATAAATTAAACAAAAATAATAATATTGTATTTTTATGGTTTCATATAGTTTCATTTTATGCACTGAACCATGAGTATACTGTTATATTTATTACTATTTGTACACAATCCACTTATTTGGTTATTAAAAAATTTAAATAACATATGAGATATCAGAGAACTTATGAATATAGTCTCATCACGGGTCAAAATCGGACTATTACTGAAATAATCAAACCAGTGAAACACAATTTCTTACAGCAAAATACTTATGAACAAACATTGCTGTTTTTGTTGTTGTTTTTAATAAATGATGCAATCTGCTTCATCTTTTCAAGCTTGTGAACAACCAATTTAGGTACATTATGCTCAATCAGGTAAAAAATGTTGTCAAGTTTAATAAGTTACACACAAATAAAATTATAACCTATACTTCATCCATGTCATCTAATCTGGATCTGCACCGTTTGCTTTAAGATTCATTAGGTTATTTCTAACCAAAATGCAAACAGTGCAGATCCTGATTAGACAGCACTGATGTTCCAGCTGATCAAGATCTACACTGTTTGCCCGGCCAGCCCATCAATATATGCTGGGCTGTCACAAACAACAGTTTTCACCTATTCTTCTGCAAATTCTCTTCACCATAACTGCTGTGATATATCAGAGAGTGCCCTCTTAGGACAGCAGTGGTCACAACAAGTGCTAATCAATGGAGTAGAGAACCATTACTGCCCAGGGAATTGTTTAATATCTATAAAACCAGTCTATAAACACCACTGTCATACCAAATTCTGGCAAAATCAATCAATAGCGCAATTTAGCACTCTCCCAACGCCTTCTTTATATACTGAAAATAACAGCTAACCATTCATAAATATCCTACAGATATCTCCTTAACCCTTTCCTCAATAATTATGCATTTTTACGCATGTGTGACCAGTGTAGATCCAGATCAGCCGACACATCCGTGCCGTCTGATCAGGATCTGCACTGGTCGCATTTTGGTCAGAAATAATCTAAGAAATCATTAAGTGAACAGTGCAGATCCTGATCAGACAGCACTGATCTGGATCTACACTGTTCGCCCATGCAATAAAGGTGTGTCTATGGAGGAAAGGGTTAAGACAGGTTTGATTTACTCTTTAATAAAGAAATAACTGCATTACAATTTATAAACATTATAAACAAGAGGGCCAATTGGCCCTAAATCGCTCACCTGTCAAACTTGACCTAGATATCATTAAGATAAACATTCTGAC
This sequence comes from Corbicula japonica, assembly GCA_038501625.1. Lineage (NCBI taxonomy): Eukaryota > Metazoa > Mollusca > Bivalvia > Venerida > Cyrenidae > Corbicula > Corbicula japonica. Next base: position 944,202 of record JAZAYU010000033.1, read on the forward strand.
CAAGTTTGAAGAAGATCGGACCAAAATTAAGACCGCCAGAGTGCAGACAAGATTTTTATATAATTTGACCTAGTGACCTAGATTTCAAGGTCACATAACCCAGTTTCAAACTTGACCCAGATATCATGGAAATATACTTTCTGACCAAGCTTGAAGAAGATCCAAACAAAATTAAGACTTCTAGAGTGCAGACAAGCTTTTTCCTTAATTTGACCTACTGACCTAGTTTTAAGGGTCACATGACCCAGTTATGAACTTGATCTAGATATCATTGAGATAAACATTCTGACCAAGTTTAAAGAAGATTGCACCAAAATGAAGACCACTAGAGTGCAGACAAGATTTTTATATAATTTGACCTAGTGACCTAGATTTCAAGATCATATGACCCAGTTTCAAACTTGACCTAGATATCAACGACATAAACATTCTGACAAAGTTTCAGAAAGATCGGACCAAAATTAAGACTTCTACAGTGCTGACAAGCTTTTTCTTTAAATTGACCTACTGACCTAGTTTTAAGGGTCACATGACCCAGGTACGAACTTGATCTAGATATCATTGAGATAAACATTCTGACCAAGTTTAAAGAAGATCACACCAAAATTGAGACTGCTAGAGTGCGGACAAGATTTTTCTATAATTTGACCTAGTGACCTAAATTTCAAGGTCACATGACCCAGTTTCGAACATGATTTAGATATCAATGAGATAAACATTCTGACCAAGTTTGAAGAAGATCGGATAAAAATTATGACCGCTAGAGTGCGGACAACAATTGTGAACGGACGACGGACGCACAGATGACGGACGGACGCCGGACGCCGGACGAAGGGTGATCACAAAAGCTCACCCTGTCACTATGTGACAGGTGAGCTAAAAATCAGTTTCATTAAAAGATTAATTAAATACATATAAATCTTAGAACTGGTGATTTTTATTACAACCACTTACACCATATAGACAGGTTTTGTCCCATGTATGTCCAGTGTAGATCCAGATCAATCTTCACTGGACACATCTTGGTTTGTGGTGACTGTCCATGCCTTAAACAATTCCCAGATGGGCCCCAGTTCTTCCTTGGGGAAGTCTAACCCAGATATGCACTGACAGGAGTCAGGGGGGACTAAAATGCCCCCCCCTCCGAGTTCTTCCTTGGGGAAGTCTAACCTAGATATGCACTGACAGGAGTCAGAGCAGGACTAAAACAATCAAATCAACATAAAATCAGTAACACAGTTTGATTCATATACACATCCATTATTATAATTATCATACTCCCTTAACAAATAGACTTAAACAAATATGTTAAGTGTATAGTGTTAAATTGCAATTGTTAAATTTATACACTAATAGTCAACAGACACATTGGTAATATTTACACTTTGTTTAAACAGAGATGTTTCTAAAACATGTATGCTCCCTAAACACCAATTAGATAGTAATCTGCTGTTATTCGACTGAAAGTCAGAGTTACCTTGACCTTTGATCTCGAAATCAATAGGGGTCATCTACTTTTGATGACAAGCCTCCCTACCATATCTGAGGACTGTATGGCAAATAGTTGTCTGGTTATTGACTGGACAACGACCAATAGACTGACATGACTTGTGCAAAGCAACCCAACACCTCTCTTCGAAGGGGTGGGGGGCATAAAAAATGCAATAGAAAACCTTGTTGGTATGAGTGACCGTGTAACATTGAGCTTGCATAGGGACCTGCTCTCTGGAACAACCACAGAAATGCTCAGATTTCAGATTGATTGATTTCAAGTTTATATAGCTATGTGGTAATGCTACTTTTTAAGATTACGGTCATTGCCTAATTTTCTAAGACCTTATGCAGAGTTATGCAATTAAGAATAATTTAATGCAAGATCAGTTAAATCAATAATGTTTAAAACTAGACAGGGGGTTTTGAATGCATTGTCCGGATGACACCACTGGCTGTAAAATAAGTACTGGTAAGCCCAGCCAGGTAGCTGTACTCAGTAATGGTAATGGTTTTCTTTAATGCAAAAGCTGTACTTAATCTTAATTGAAAAGAAACTACAGGTTACCTAATAACACATAAGCTGAATGTTACTGAATTCCAACTAAATTACCACAACTACAACATACATGTACAAGTTTAGTAATTACAAGTTAACTACCCACCCTTGTCTAAGTCATGACCAGTAATACGAGCTGTGCAAATATTTTTCAAAAAAGTTCCACCTCGGCTGTTTAAAAGGATATATAACAATTATGCCTGATCAGCAAAACTATAATTGCAGAGTAAAACTTGCATCATGCTATAATTATCCCTTTCCTCAATAGACACAACTAGTTTGCGTGGGCAAACAGTTTAGATCCAGATCAGCTGGCACATCCGCGCCTTCTGATCAGGATCTAAACTGTTCGCTTTCTGATTCATTACGTTATTTCTGACCAAACTGCGACCAGTGCGAAACTGATCAGACGGCATTGATGTGCCAACTGAGCTGGATCTACACTGGTTGCACATGCATAAAAATGCGTATATATGGAGGAAAGGTTTATATAGGTTTTATAATGAAACTTGCCACATTACAACCATACAATGGCCATATTGTATCTGTTTAACAATTATTTTGATCCTGTAACTTAACCCCCATGATGGTGTCCTAAGCAGAACATTTCACTTTTTCAGTATTTTTGAAAATTTTAAGTAATATAAATATAACTTCTTACTAGAGTAAAGTGGTTACAGACCACTGGACCGCTGATAGATGCTTAACTGACACAATAACATGAGTAACCGAACCATATCAAAATAAAATCATATGAAGTGCACCATTAACAAAATAAGTGATTTAAACCAAATTCAAAAGAAATTAACCAAACCTTAAAACAACAGTATACATTGCTAACTGCTTTAAAACTCAATGTTACAACAAATACTAACAACCTCTTCAAATCTTGAAACTGTGAGCTAACAAAATATTCAATTCCAATCACTTATTAACAAAAATCTTTTACACCAATAATCACAACAGGGTTAAAGTTCATATAAAAAGAGAAATGGTTATTCAGTAGAAGTTCAGAGTATTACTAATAAGGTATGAAGGAAAAGTGTTATCACTTTAAACCTTCACTCCGTGGGTATGGCTTAAATCCCAATTGTGCATCAGTGAAGATCCAGATCACAAGGCTGATCAGGATCTACTCTAGTCTCTTTTATATTCACTTAGGTATTTCCAACCAAGAGGCAAACATTAGGCAGATCTGGAGACATAATTATGTGCAGGTAGATCTGGATCTTTATGGCCTGGATGCACACCATCAGGGATATAAGCCATATTCCTAGAGTAAAGGGATACCACACTGAGATCCAATTAAAGTGAATGAATAGTACTTATTTCTTCTAGTTAAATTAAGCATCATATGCCTTCAAATTATTGATTCAATGTCCCAACCCCCTCTCCACTTCCCTCTTATTGTCCAGATTAAAAACAAGAGGGCCATGATGGCCCTGAATCGCTCACCTGAGTATGAAACTCAAGTTATTAACCAGAAACTGAATTTTTATTTTTAAACAACAGTGACCTTGACCTTGATCACAGACACGTGGGTAGCAATCCCAATTTGTCTCTTGTTATAAGCTACCCATATACCAAGTTTGGAGTCAATATGCCAAAGCAAACTCAAGTTATTAAGTGGAAACTGAATTTCTATTTTTAGCAACAGTGACCTTTACCTTGATAAGAGACACCTGGGTAGCAATCCCAAGCTGCCTCTTAATATAAGCTACTCATACACCAAGTGTGGAGTCAAAAAACCAAAGCAAACTCAAGTTATTAAGTGGAAACTGAATTACTATTTTAAGCAACAGTGACCTTGACCTTGATCACAGACACGTAGGTAGCTTTCCCAAGTTGCCTCTTAATTAAAGCTATCCATATACCAAGTTTGGAGTCAATAGGCCAAAGCAATCTCAAGTAATTAAGTAGAAACTGAATTTCTATTTTTAGTAACAGTGACCTTGACCTTAATCACAGACACCTGGGTAGCAACCCCAAGCTGCCTCTGGATATAAGCTATCCATATACCAAGTTTGGAGTCAATAGGCCAAAGCAATCTCAAGTAATTAAGTAGAAACTGCATTTCTATTTTTAAGAACAGTGACCTTGATCTTAATCACAGACACCTGGGTTGCAACCCCAAGCTGCCTTTTGATATAAGCTACCCATACATCAAGTTTGGAGTCAATATGCCAAAGCAAACTCAAGTTATTAAGCAGAAACTGAATTTCTATTTTTAGCAACAGTGACCTTGACCTTAATCACAGACATCTGGGTAGCAACCCCAAGCTGCCATTTGATATAAGCTTCCCATAAACCAAGTTTGGAGTCAATAGGCCTAAGCAAACTCAAGTAATTGAGCAAAGACTGAATTTCTTTTGTTTAGCAACAGTGACCTTGACCTTGATCACAGACACCTGGGTAGCAACCCCAAGCTGCCTTTTGATATAAGCAACCCATACACTAAGTTTAGAGTCAATAGGCCTAAGCAAACTCAAGTAATTGAGCAAAGACTGAATTTCTATTTTTAGCAACAGTGACCTTGACCTTGATCACAGACACCTGGGTAGCAACTACAAGCTGCCTTTTGATATAAGCTACCCATACACCAAGTTTGGAGTCAATAGGCCTAAGCAAACTCAAGTAATAGAGCAAAGACTGAATTTCTATTTTTAGTAACAGTGACCTTGACCTTGATCACAGACACCTGGGTAGCAACCCCAAGCTGCCATTTGATATAAGCTACCCATACACCAAGTTTGGAGTCAATAGGCCTAAGCAAACTCAAGTAATTGAGCAAAGACTGAATTTCTATTTTTAGCAGCAGTGACCTTGACCTTGACCCTGTGGTCATGATTTGAACAACTTTTGTAGACATCAGTGCCAGGATGCTTCAGGACATATTTGGTTAAAATCCATCAAGTGGTTTCAGAGGAGATGTTGTTTAAAGGAAATTGTTGACGGACGATGGACGACGGACGCTGGACAAAGACGGTTCACAAAAGCTCACCATGAGCCTATGGCTCAGGTGAGCTAAAAAATTGACGAGTCTGAGGTGGGTCTGATGTGCGTTAATTTGGAGAAATACAGTGTTTTTAATTACTTAAATCATCATCTACTTTATGGACTGTCATTATATTATTCAAGAAACCCAAACACCCAGCAACTCAGCTGCTATACCTACAGAAAACAGAACTTTAAACACTACATCAATACCTGGTGTACAAAATTCAACACAAGATATCTTAATGAAGACCAGCTGCCACTTTCTGTTATCAACCAAATGAATAAATGCCTGTCAAAGACAAAACAGTAAATGAAACCATAAAATAAATGATAGCATGTGCAAAGACTTCCAAACGTTTCAAATAAACAATATGCCGTAAAACAACATCGACATTGCATTGTGCATCTTTACCTGTAATAGACGAGAGCGAATTTCCGACAGAATTCGAATGAGGAAGAGTTCCGACATCGCCACCAAAACCTTCAGGAAAAATAGTAATAGTATTAGTTATAAGACGGTTCAGAGCTACAGCTAAATATTGATGACAGTGCTGTAAACACTTAATAATTAAGTAATAAAATGTTTGACACAGAAAGTTCTGAAGATATCTATCAAACAAGACAATATAGTGTCATCAATATACAATTTACAGAGACATACAAAGGTAACCCTTTACATATAATGGATTGCAAGCAGTGTGGAATCCAAATCAACTGTAGATCTACACTGTTCACTTCTTGGTCAGAAATAACCTAATTAATCAAAAGGTGAACAGTGTAAATCCAGATCAGATGGCACAGATGTGCTAGCTGATCTGGACCTACACTGTTTGCCCATTCAATAACAGTCATGGACTAGAGTAAAGAGTTATAATAAATGTTACAGCAAAGACACAGTGCAATTGTTAGTGGTTTCTCAGTCTGACCCTTGAGAACAAGATAAAAAACTGAGACTGGAGACCTGTCTCAAATCTCAAGCATATGATTGGTTAACATCAGGACTAGTCTCCTAATGGACAAAATCAAAAGCTTTAACTTCTAACTTGTGCGTTTATATATGAATTAAGCAGACAATCTAGATACCTTTAACTAGTAATGCAATCAGCAGAATATTTCAAATAACTTTCAAATTATATGTCACAGCTCGCAAGTCTGTAGAGTTCACAACGTTCACAGAATCAATTTAATTATCAGACTGCTAGAAATCAACCGTAGGGAAAATTCCGGCAAATAATGTTTTTAATGTCTCCTGAAGGCATGTGTTGCTTCAAAACACTCAATAAGTGAACTGCCTTGTCATTTACTTGAAAGAAATTTCCAAATCTAGATATTAACAAAATTTTTCTTTTCATCTTCCATAATGAATGAAGTCTCAATGTCAATCTTGACTGAATGTCAACTACAGGTAAATTTTCTTAGATGAATAAGCACAGTTCTTTAACCCTTTATGCAATATGTACAGGCTTTATCATGTATGCTAGCCTAGATCTAGTCTAGATCCAGATCAGCAGGCACATACATGCTGTCTGGTCTGGATCTGACTGTTTGCTTCTTCATCAGGAATAACCTAATAAATCCATAACTTAACAGGGTAGATGCTGATCAGATGACAAAGATGTGCCGGCTGATCTGGATCTACACTGTTTGTTCATGGGAAAACAGCCATATCCCACGAGTACCGTAAATCTGAAAAACTGAATGACTGTGGTCATTTGACCAGTGTATACCCAGATCTGTGCTGGGAAATTTTATCTACACAGTTCACACTTTCATTACGCTTTTCTTAACATGAAGAAAACAATCTAGCGGTTAGCTTCCAATTCAATTGTCAATTTCATAATTTTCAGTACTGTAAATCTGTTATAAATTTGAAACATTGTACAGTACACGTAGGGTGGATTTATTTTTTCCGCTCATCCCCGCGATTTTTTTCATCGCGGACTGAGTAATTTTCGTCCCCCGCAATACGCGGACTTCCACTCGTCACCGTGATCGTGTAAATTCATCACAGTGATAAGGGGATGCCTCTAGGCAACCATTTACCGCCGAGGTATACTGTGCGAACATGGTTGCATTTTTACGAACGACAAAGTAAAATAATTATTATTTACCGAACGCTTTACATATTCCATCATTTAAAATATATCCTAATCTTTAATTTATCGCTTCTATCAGATTTCAGTAATTATTGCATCACACAAGCTAAAAATGACACGCGCACACTACCAGGTAGATCAAACGTTTTTATAGTAAAGCCGAAATAAACACGGATGGTTGTTTCGAGCCGACGTCGTCTTTTGAAGCAATCTGATTAAAATCATATCCTGAAAACCGCTACGCTATCAGGATCTGACGACGAGTAGCTAAAACGTGCTTTTATCACAAACCTTTTTGAACCAATCAGATTGTCGCCTACAAAATCGCGAAAGTGAAAGTAAACATTCTATATTAAACCATAAAAAGTGTTGAGAGCCTGCGTAAGACATATTTTGCTGATTTTTTTTGTGTTTATGTAGTATTGCAATTATTTCTAATGTAATTACATCTTCAGATCATTTTGCGAGCGCTGTATATCATGCTTCCTGTGTCGATAATTTCTAAAAATAGAAATCGGGAAAAACCCCTAAAGCTTATGTACCGTATCTACGGGCCGTCATCAGATCTAACATTTTGTTAGATCTGACTTTAGTGAGATTGCTTTTGAAGTCAAACGTTTTAGATCAAACATTTTTATAGCAAAGCCGAAATAAACACGGATGGATGTTTCGAGCCGACGACATCTTTTGAAGTCAAGTTTGATGTTCGGTGGCAGGGATTCTAAAATCGTCGGCAGGCCGGTCATTGACCGATTTTCGGGAAGATTGAAATTTCAAAATTGGTTAAAAAAATTGGTCATGAATATTGGCCTACAAACTGTTACAAAATTACCTACATGTACATTTTTTCACAGCTTAATCAGCTATTAACCTGTCAATTAGCGACTTCACAAGTCTGCTACCATGACTACCACGACTACACGTTCCGTGAATAGCCTGCGGCATAGATGAAACAGGATGTGGTCGATCTCATTTTAACAACAGGCGGGTTATTTAATTTCCAAAAAATGGACTGCGCCAGTCAAAGGCTGTCTGACATCAGAATTTAAGATAGCAAAATTTACACATGGTTGTATAAACGATAAAACAGTTTGCATTTTATTGACAGACATGTTAGTCCGATATGTGCGTAATTCTAAAAGACTGACGACCGAAAATTGCTGTTTATTAAATTTAAAGAAAACTTATATCATGAGAATTTTACTTGAACTGTTTTTCACAACAAATTTGAAATGGCTCAAATAAATATATACTTAAATGTGAAAAAATTCGAGTGACCGGCTTGGTTACTTACGCATATAACGATTCAAATAAATTTCAAATTTACAAAAATCTACGTAATCAACATTTATTTCCGAGTAATGTTGCATACGCTGACTCTTGTAAGTTCGTAGATTCAAAAATTACTACATCCGGTAAAGAAAATAATAATATTTCAAACAACTATAATATAGTGTTACAAAACATGGTGTGATCGCTGTATATTAACGTAAAGCGAATACTTGCCTCCCGAAATTCCGAGAGAGAAAACATTTTTAATAACTAAATAATCCACTTCACAATCGTTATGAACACTGCTGAAGATAACTGTTTTGAACCATTACGTCACGTTTTAAATGCATGAAATGCTTGTGTATTACAACAAAGACGCCGATCACCGTAAACTTCAAACGTCGCGTGCCGCTCTTATAAATCGATCAAAGAATTTTTCGGCCTACAGCTCAAAACCATTAATCTTTTGAGAGGTTGTAGGATATCGCCGACGAGAAAATATGCCGGAAAAGAGAAATGGAGTGGGGGTCGGGAGAGTGAAATACGCTGAACCGGGGACCGGAAGTCGCAGTTCGTGCGAACCGGAAGTCGGCGAAATGTCAATTTTGGCACCTGAATGTCCGATTGGGATTTTGAAATTTTAGAATCCCTGTTCGGCGGTATGGATTTTTTTGCCTCCATACCAAATACACAGCATGGTCATGTTTTTTTGGGATACATGCGGTTTTTATAAGTTAACGGCTGTTTTTCAAATTATGCGGTTTATAAATGTAATAATTAAAGATAAATGGAATAAAATGCGGATTTCGTAAGAACCGACATCACCATCAAGGTAATTATTTTAACTTATTTAAATCATGCAAACTGGCTTTTACCAGTGTTTTACGTTTAATGGAAAAAGTGGGGTCCACAAGTCGATTGCGTTTTATTTAATTACACGTTATATCAGATTGAGTACTTCAAGAAAAACGTGTATCGGTAAAATCACAGCGACCGTAATGTGTGAAAAACTCTGAAAGCCAGATGACATGTTTAAGATTCCCTTGGTAAAATCAGTGTCACCCTTAATTGGCAGCTTGGTCTCACCTGCCAAAGAGGGTATGTCACTTGACTAAGGTGTGAAAACTGAAAGCATGATGCCATGTTGGAGATTCTTATGGAATGTTTGACAAGATATTGAGATGACACGGTCGACTCAAATTTTATTTAAAACTCGCACATTTTGGTCAGAAGTCATTCCCGCGTAATTTCATGTAAATAAGAAATTTAAATAAATTGGTGCATGAATGTGCGTCCGCGTTGGTTCGCGGAACGTCACCGGGAATCCCCTGCGATGTCGCGCTGATAAATTTTTATTACCCCCTGCAAAGCTGTGTCCGCGCCGATACAAAATGATAATCCTGGTGGAATCGCGATGACCTCCAAGAGCTTGGCCGCGGTGATTTCCCCCAAACGAAATACCGTCTGCGGTGGTAGCGCGGAATATGTTGAATTCGCGCTGCGTGTACTCTAGCTAACCTTATTAATCAAAATCACCATTTTCAAAAGTTTCTAAATCTGATAACATTTTCATTTACATTCACATTGTATGAAATATAGAAGTTACCTATTTTCAAATGCTTTGCTCTTAAATCAAGGCAAAAGACAGATGTTACTTAACACATAAAATTCATATAACTGATTTCAGTGTAATATTAATCCTCTAAATTACTTATAAATCACAGCAATTACTTATAAAAAACAACAATTGGATGCCTTTTTCTGTAGATTTTCTCGTCCCATTTATACAAAGGTTCCTACAGGCTGACCAAAGTTACTCTAGTATACCCCCATGCAACATAAATGATTCAATCAATCCTCTTTTAGTAACGGTAACAATTCTGAAAAAAAGATCTGCAAAATCAACATCAAATCAATTTGCTACCTAACTCTGTGTTTTTCATACAAAGCAATGACAAGTTTAACATATCGAAGAATCTTAACCCTTTCCTCCATAAATATGCATTTTTATGCTTGTGCGACCAGTGTAGATCCAGATCAGCCGGCACATCCGGAACATCCAGGATCTGCACTGGTCGCATTTTGGTCAGAAAAAACCTTATGAATCTAAAAGCGAACAGTGCAGATCCTGATCAGACGGCACGGATGTGCTGGCTGATCTGGATCTACACTGTTTGCCCATGCAAAAAAGGTGTGTCTATGCAGGAAAGGGTTAAATGAATTTGTGAATCTTTATACATGATGATGATGTACATAAAATGAAAATTAATTAAAACAAAATGATGTTCAATTTTTTTATTTTAAATAATTATGAATTCCAGCATCATGCTCTCATTATGCTCTAGCACATAGTAACCATTTACTCCACAGGCATGAGTGATCACAATTTGCCCATGGATAACAACCATTGCCCAAGGTTATAAAACTGAGCATGGAAACCAGTCTCAAATTTCAAGCATCTGATTGGCTGAAATGGCGACTGGTCGCCATTTCAGCCAATCAGATGCTTGAGATTTGAGACTGGTTTCCATGCTCAGTTTTATAACCTTCAGCCCATATCCCACAGAGTATAGGGTCAAGATTAATTCTATGTGATCCCTACACAGCCAACATACTATTAAGGGCCTGAGATCATAAAACTAAGATTAAAGACCAGTCTCAAATCTCAAGCATCTAATAGGCTGAAATGGCAACTAGTCGCCATTTCAGCTAATTAGATGCTTGAAAATTTGAGAGTGGTCTCCAGATTTAGTTTTATGACCTTGGGCAAAGATTGAAGGAAGTCTTAGTTGCTGATGTGCACAGCTCACTAACAACATGATGCATCTTTCAATGTTTTTCAGGAGACTATTCTGGCAGTGATCAGCAAGATCTAAGCCCCAATCCCATACACAGAAAACATATACTTCAAGTGTAAGCATGTCTACATGTTTATGTTTGATATGTTCAGATTTCATCTAAGAATTCAAGTTGTAATTAGTATGTTGTAATGCATTTGCGCATAGTAATACCACTGCCTGAATATGGAGCTGCTTCACTGAGAAATGAAACACAGTCATATGACCATAATAAGCCTATCAGATATGTGCTAACAAGTAAGTAGGTATTAAAGTTCGATAAAAAGTAAAATTGGTAAATGTTTTTAGTTTGAAATGAAACCTCCAGACCCTGTTTGTTTAGAGAGATTTTTGAATGAGTTGGGTGTCAGGAATCCAGAAGTTTGGTATTTCGAGTTTTTTGTTATATTTTAGGCAAAAATTCAGAACAGATTTGAGAGAATTCTGGAAAAGAGAATATCCAGATTCAGGAGTTTTTACTGAACATTAAAACAATCGATTAACTTACCTGTGTTTCCAACAAGTTTCGCTTTTTTCACTGAAATAAACAAAAAAGAATATTAATTATAAACTCACTGAAAAAAAGTAAATAAAGAACAGTTTTTATTTAAATCATTCAAAATACCAGTGTACTAATGTGGCTCATCATTATAACAAAATTGTATATTAATATGGTAAATTGTTGGATTTTTTCCCTTGTGCTTGGCTGATCTGAATCAGCACTGGTCACATTTTGGTAAAAAATAACCTAATCAATCCAAAAGCGAACAGTTAAGATCCTTGTCTGACTGCATGGATGTGCCGGCTGATCTGGATCTAAACTGTTCGTCCACGCCATAAAGGTGTATCTATGGAGGAAAGGGTTAAATAGCAAGTCTAAAAAAGCTTCTACTTCAGTCAGTGATGGTTTGCATGATTTCAAACCAAGACTGAATAATATTGATGGCAGACACCATTCACTGCCATTCCGGACTTTCAATATACCCTAATTGCAGTGTCCTACAGCACTAGAACTGCCAGTTCACAGGCTGTATGTATCACACCAGTTTTTTGAGCTGTTAAAATCGATTACTGGTTAAAGCGTATCTATATGAATTTTCTATACATCCTTATCATAAGCACCATAATGCTCTTTTTGCAAAGATTTTTTTTTTATTTTAAACAAATAACCATACAAATACATTTGTATATACTTGAATCTTGTTACTTCGCAATGACTTATCTAGATTCCTGTCATGATGCTTTCTTTGAAATCATATTTGATAAGTCCTCATTTAAGTCTTGGTAAATAACTTTGCTTTAAGCTGCCTGCTGGAATACTATTATGTCCCAAATATTTATTGTAATACTAATGACTGAACTGGTGTAGTCTAAGATTGCCAAAATTTCGTACTAATATGTACGTTTTAGGATCTGCTGAGAGTGAATTTTTCTGTGTTAGTATTGCTTTAAACAACTTTGGCATCAAATATATTCACTTGTAGGTCTAATGTGTAATAATACATCACATTTGCTTTGCTTACAGATCTTCTTAAGTTTAAACACTTTATATTGTATTTGCAGTTTTCCTTTGTAATGAAGATTTTATTATTTTCATACATATGATTTAACATAACCCAGTATGGTAGGATAATGATACATTACTGATATATTGTGATAGATTCTAATTGTTATATCAATAATTTCCCATTCTATATGTTGTGTGCCCGTTCTTTCTTCCATGACTATTATTAGAAAACGGTAATTTGGCAATGTTTACATTGGCGTGTTTACATGTAAACAATAATTTAATATTTTAATCGTTGTTTAATACAAAGTGTAAAGCTCTCATTTATTTAAATACTTGTCCCATTAACATAGTGGTCTAAGACGCAGATATTTAAACTAACTTTGAAATGCAATGGTAGCCACAGTTACAGGTTGTGGGTTCGAAACATGTTTTTGTTTACATTTTTTATACAAAAAATATTTCCCCAGTAAAATTAACTGAAGCAAAATACATACAATACTTTGAAACTGCAATAAAAATTACAAAATATAAATCTAGAATATTTCCTTAAAAGAGCTGTGTGTCAGTGTGAATTGAACCCGTGTTGAAAAAAGTAAGGCCTATGCCAGCCGGACGTGTTAACCACTGTGCTATCAAGGCAATGTGATTAACAGGCAAAACAGTACTTTTAATGCGTAAATTTGCTTTAACCCGTTTTAACAGTCTAAAATAATTGTAAACATCGCCAATTTAGCTTGGTCAACCTATAGAAATTCAAGATTCTGCATGTACGCTATACAATCTCAGAAGATGTTTTTTGTGTCTATATACAAACTACTTAGAGTGATATGCAATGTTAATAAGTAGACAGTGGTTTTTGACCTCACAGACTGATCTTCTCAATGATAAACCTAATCAATACCAGTCTGTGATCTACTCATTATACATGGTGCATGCACATTAACCCTTTATTCAGGCGAATATGGCTGTTATCCCATTGGCAAACAGTGTAGATCCAGATCAGCTGACACAGTCAGTCTGATCAGGATCTACACTGTTCACAGATTAATTAGGATATTTCCACCCAAGAAGTGACCAGTGTAGATCCAGATGAGATGGCATGATGTGCCTACTGATCTGGATATGTACACTGGTCACATACATGTATGTGATAAAACCTGCCAGTAATTGTGTGGTAAATGGTAAACCATATACTCTGTATGTTACACCTCATATCCCATAAATGGAACCAGTGTAGATCCATATCAGTCTGCACACCTACACAGTCTGATCAGGATCTACAATAGCTACTGCTAGATTTATTAGGTTATTTCTCACCAAAGATCCTGAGACATCATGCAAGTGCAGGCAGACTGGGCTCTATACTGGTTGCACGAGGGCTTTAACACATACCCATGGAGTAGAGTTTATGTTATGTTTACTGGTGAATTAAAATACTTTTCTAAATGAAAAAAAAAGGTAATTTCACTGTTTTGAAACTAATGAATACCATTTTAATTTTTAATCTTTTTGCCAGACTAATTTTTCTAACTTATTACCTCCAGCATTTCTGATTTGTTTGACAAGAAATCATAAAATAAAAGAAAATATCAGAGACAAACATGACATTGTATTAATTTTATCAGTTTCTGGCAATCACAAATAAAATAAGACAACTTCTTACTTCATTGTAAGAGTTCAAAAAAAGCCCATTTAACACTGTTTTTGCATGAGGTATTTGCTTGAGATTTGTAATCATTGACCCTGATACATATATTGCAGAAAAATAACAGTTATGGTTGGAGTAAATTTTTAGACATAAATTATCTGCATTTAAATAGCACATAATAATTATATTGTGAGGTTTTTTACTGTCTGACCCATCAAATTGACAAAAATTAGTATATACACATGTACATCATAAAAAATTAATTATTGCACAATATGTTTCTTATGTAAGCTTAGACAAGTTTATGTAATTCTGTTACAAGGGCTTTTTCTAAGTGTTTTGGCAAAAGTCTACTAATAAACTTGGGAACATTTATGTCATAATAATGGCCCAATTGGGAAAACATTTTCAATAAAACAATGGAACAGGATTTTTTTCTTTGGTAACTTGCAAACTAGTACATGTAAATCTTGAGTGCTGCATTATGGTGTTAAATTAAGCCATGTACATTATACAAGTGTACAAGAAAAAAACTCTCTCCTTTGAAGCATTTTTGTGAACAAAAAAGGCACATGCACAACAGATCATTTAAATATATTCACTTAAGTTTGGATTGGGAAAGTATATTTTTCATACTACGAAAAATAAACACAGACACTTATTCAACATTGGAAATTTCTCCTATAAAAAAAGTATATTCAAAGAACATTAGAAAAAGCCCTGTAAGTTCTGTACAGAAAATCCCTAGCAGCTGAATAGAACACCCATAAGTTTCAGATGACAAGCAAAGGGTGCTTAACAGGGGTTCCATTTGACCCGGAAGATGACCCTTTGACTCAAGATTGAAATCTGCCAAAAGCCTCATTTTGACCCCAAGGATTTTAGCTAAACAGAAGAGTCATTTTTTCCTTAAATAAGAGCTAGTTGGCTAAAAATTTACAGAATCCCCTTAATAATGGTAAAAATGACCATCGAGATTCAGCAGCTAGTGGACCCCTGCTTTTTAATTTTGCCTATAGCTGCCATTTGAGCTGGGAGATGGCCCTTTGACTCTTAAAATTTTCAAAAAAGCCCTCTTTTTGACACCTACATTTTTACCCTTTAAATTTGGGTTTTTAATTCGCTGAATCCCTAAACGATGTTGAAAATGATCTTTCAGATTCAGCAGCTAGTGGACCTCTGGTCAAAGGCACAATTAAAAACCCATTGCAAATCTTCACTTGGCTTTAGAACCTTTATAGGGGTTTTATCACATGTGTGACCAGTGTACATCCAGATTAGAGGACACATTCATTCTGTGTGATCTGGATCTACAGTGGTAGCTAACAACATGAAGATGTATATATGGAGTAAAAGGTTAAATGCAGTAATGTTTTTCCAAGCCAGAAAGAAATACCTTGTGCAAAAATTGTATCGAGCATCATGTGCAACAATAAAATCTACATGGAATTATGTTTTCTGATTCCAATCACATTGTAAGGAAGAGATGTAGCTAGTGAAGATGCAGATTTAATAATAACTTTTTTACAAAAAAACAGCTGATATCTTTAAGCTAACAGAAAATCAGATACTTTTTCCACAATTCAGCGACAACAATAGACATAATTTTGAGTCTCAGTACCTTAATTTTGTGCAGCATTCGCTATTCTTTGTTCCTTCAGTTGTTCCTTATTGTTATAACATCACTTGTGACTTAATAATGCTATGACTTAGTAGCATTAGCTTCCAAGTTCCAACATGAGTAAATTATGTTGAGATGTTTTCCTAAAGTTTTCTTAGACTAATTTGTATTTGGCAATGAATAGTTCATTGTTTTGTTTCAAAATAATCATCATAGTAATAATAATATGGATAAATGAACTATAACTGCAGGGTAGGGGTTGGAGTGATTGGCTGCTGCCTGTGGGGTAAGGCCTCTAAGACTAAGCTAAGAGTAAGATATGAACATGCGATAAAATTTGTGGATTCCCAATGCACAAAGAAGTTTTAATGCTAAATCCACATGTACACAAAAACATTGTAACAACTAATTTTACTGATCTTAAAATACAACTCCCAGTTTATGTTTTTGGTCTAACAACAACTTGATATAATCTCATTTATTATTTTTGACAGATCGAGGGAAAATCAATGTTTTGATTTTTGACCCATTTCTACAATATATTTTGAAACTACTTACCACAAACGCACAAAAGCGACATATTTAGAAACACTTAAATATGAGTTAATGTTTTCCTTATTAATCATTTATCCATATCCCACGTTTGAAGAATAATTCATGAAAACTCTGTCTACGATACGAGTGTTGATACAGTAAGTCGCCATCTTGCATCGTGACGTCAGCGCCAGTAATTGAATATTCATGAGCAGCTGCAGAAATTGGTTCCCGATAGATGGAAAGCCCGCGAAATTTTAAACGCTTATCGTTACGTTAATACACCGCAAGTCAGAACTATGACAATCTTCTTTTTTCAACAAAAAAAACAACAGAACAGATAGATCTTCATTTAGGATATTTACGAGACATGTTTACTTGATCTAAATAGATACGTCAGTTCATAAATCTGACTAAGGTGATGTGAGCCAAATAACGATACTGAATCAGTGTCATGTCACTCCCCGCTATATATTGCATTTATTCCAGACGTTATAGACACTAAATTGTTTCATGATGAGTTAACACCTGGGGCGGATCCAGAGGGGTAGAGCCACCAGTAAGGTTGCTCGAACACCCTGTTTGGGTAGCAAGATTTAATTTTAACGGGAATGTAGCCAGAAAGTTAGAAGTAAAGGCATAGAGAGGACATAATGGTTGCCTAAGTTAATATGACTAGATACTATATCTTGTGTATTACGGTTGCGAGGGTTTATATGAAAAATCGGGCAATGCACTAACTGCGACATGTCAACATGTAATCAATGGCGGATCCAGTGATGTTGCTTCGAGAACCCCCTTTGGGGCAGCAGAATTTAATTTCATGGGGATTTTTCCAGAAAGGTGGAACATGCATGTATCAAGAAACTACCCTAAGACTGCCCCAAACGAACCTTTTTCTCGAAATCTTGCATCCAACCCTGAACAATGTATAACCCTTACACGCAGGCTACCTAGGAATAACGTGAACGATGTTCCCACGACAGACATACATAGGCCTACATCTATATAGGGTCTCAAGTTATCCAATTAAGAAACCCTGGCATATCTATACAAAAATTCATCAATTTTCAAAAAAGCTTTAAAATCTGTCATTAAGGATAAAATCGAGGGCTTCTTTTGAGGCGAGAATGAAGGAAGGGATGGTAGATCTACTCATGTTCATTCTTCCTTCCGGACTGAGCTTCAATCAAAAGCTAGGGAGCTCAACTGAAAATGATAGTCGCTGAGCCAGTGAACTGTCCGCACTGCAACTTTAGATAGCACACCAGAGAAAACTATATTTGTAAATTATGTTAACTGATAAAAATGTTCCGGCTATTTCCCGTAAACTTCAAGGGAAGTAAACTTTGAATTTTGGCAGTTCTTGGTTCAAATCTTATTCGAATCCGACTTCTTTTTCTCGATATTTGTTTGTTTAGCTATAGAAGTAAAATAAGAACTCCTATTTTTTATAATCTGTCCTGGTCCCTCCGCCGTCCATCAGAGTCTGTAATCGCCTGAGGAATGGTTATGATGTAGCAGCCCATGTGTTAATCAGGGTGGGGAATCACGTGACAAAAACATGGCCTCCAACCAAAAAATTATCTCGGTTCGAGGTATGTTTTTACTTGTTTCTCGCATATTCCTGGGCCATTTTAAATGAAACAAACACTAAAGTACCCCGTACACGAAGACAGATTGCATAGTGTATTCCAAATTTTGCCAGCTTTTGTAGTTTATGCGGTATTTCGTGTACAGTGTTTGGCAGCTTGCACTGCTCGGGGATAGGGTACACTTGGATCTTGATGAAATCGTTCTTCTGGCAAGTTTTCGCAAGTGAGCTGATTGTTGCATGAAAAATTTGTTATATCCCGACAGACTGAATGTTACCGGTGCAGACATATCCAGTTTCTGTATGCAACTGATGTAAAAAACGCAAAAATGGAAAATGATAGGGAACACTGGCCGCGACGTTGGAGATAGGGAACACTTGTATTTTTGAGAAGCAAACTGTTTGCCAATCCGAGCGATCAGTTTGCGAATAATCCAAGCGAGTCCGTTGTATTAAAAAAAAAAAAAACAACAACATTATATTTTGTTTCCTTTGTTTAAATTCTTATGATCAGCTACGAAGTTTTTAGAAAGAAGTATTATTTAACAAAACAGTCTTGCTTAGCTGGAAATGTAAATCTTTGAAACGTTTGCATTTATGAAACAAAAGACTGGGAAAGATATCATAATTTGTATAAAGCAGATTTTCTGAAGATTATAAATAAAATAGAGAACATGGTGCTTATAGTGATGCGCTAGAAAACAACATATGTGCGAAATCATGATTACAGTTAGAACGTTTATATACAAAACACAAACTTTTCCAGTTTTAGTGTAATATAGTGTAAAAACAAACCAGGGCGTTTTGTTTGCAACATTAGATTGAAAATTCGATTACTGAGTATTAAAACGACTTTCGGTTTCCGCAATCTCAAAAGAGTAGATATTGAAATGTGTTTTTGGCTTTTAGTCATGAAGTAAAGAATCTGGACACCGGTAAGATATTAATTTATTTTATACAGGCGAGATATCCTCTAATAATGTATTTTATATTTGAAACCTGGTGAATTATAAGATAGTATAGACATTGTTATAATAAAAAATTATTTTGCAGCAGTTAGCAATAAATATCAGTGCGGTTCTTAGAATATTTACTTAACAAACTCAAATGCTTTGACACCAAGACAACTTGTACTTGTTTTGTGATATGAGAACCTGTTGGGGCAAGTGTGAGGTTGGTGCACCCTAGAACCTGGTTTAAACCCCCAGTGGCAATTTGATTTGCCACTGACCGTTCCAAAGCGGTAACCCCTCGGGTTCTCATTTTTGTTTATTGTTAGTGGTGTCTTTTTTGAAACTGATCATTTTATTAACCATGCTCTCTCCCCCTCTCTTCTTCTTGACTATGTGGGGAGGCTGTTTTTTCTGAATGTGGCGATTCCTGATATGCATATTTCACCTTTTTATTATAGTTTTATATAAGCATGTTTTTCGGGATATGATGACAGGAACCCACATTAACGAGCAGGCACTATTAGAGACAGTCATAAAACGACTGTGCTTTTCCAAAAGCAAAGTCATTTTGAAACTACATTTGTAATTTAATTTAAAAGATTTTCCTTCTCTTGATAAAAAAAGTCGGGGGACGTTGATTTGATTAATTAAGTCGTAGTAGCTTAACCTCCGTTTTGTAGGCCTTAGCTGGGAAGATTGGAATCTTTGAATTTTTCATTTTTCATTTTTAATTCTATTTTAAATGTATTAAAATATATTATTGTTAAAATAATACTTTTGCGTGTGATTTCAAACAAATAAAAACTGTTTCATGATGTTTTTTTTATAAAGCTTTGTAAGAGCCTATAACTTTCACTAAGCTGGTTAATAAACATCTACAAGTAAGTTTCTGGTGTGAAATCTTTTTCAAGTTTTCTTAAATAATATGTTTGTTTATTCTTAGCTGCTGAATTAAAATAGAATTTACAATCCATATATTTTTCTTCAAATTTCAAGGGTAACATAATAAAAACCTCCATAACTCCAATATGTCCCATAGTGCAAACAACGCTAAATGAATCGGGGACAGACGAGGCTTTTCAGAAAATACTTGTTTGTAAATGTCCCAAGAAGCATCTTCCCAGCCAGTGGCCTACAACACGGAGGTTACGCTACTAAGACTTTGTTCTTGGGGCATTTTATTCCATTAATAAGTCAGTGCTTGTCGAAGCTCAGCAAGATTTTATTGCGACTGACCACGTGAATAAATGAATTTCTTCCCCCAATCCCTAATGTGTTTGATCGGCGACATGTCTGAAGACAAGAATAGCTAGTCTAAAATATTGATGTTGTTTTGTTTTAAGAAAATGAGTGTGAAAACAGTTGTATGCGCCCCTGCCTTTCATGCTGTAGATTACGCATACGATTCTAAACGTAAGAACGGCAATACAATAAGCCGTGGCATTAATACAGATTGGCACAAAGCCTTTAAACATGTTTTACTGTGTATCGGTCGACTGCTCACACGTACATAGCAATAACTAGTGTTTGCCCGATTGTCGCCGGCAATCGATAATCAGTCGGATAACTTCAAAGTCGGCGACAATCGAGTTCAATTTTTCAGAATCGATGTCGCTAGGTTAGGCGGATGAATGTTTTCTCTCTTTTCGGTAGTAACTTGCCGGTAGTTTCTTTCCGATTATTTCTGAAGGGAGGTAATCCTTCAAGACAATAATGGATGGCAACAATAATGAAGACATTTGTCCTTACCCGGGAAAGACGACTTCCCGGGTCTGGAAGTATTTTTACTTCCGAAAAATTAAAGATGGAGCTCCAATTAAAGAAAATTTAGACATCAGCAGAGTCATTTGCACGCTTTGCACGAAATCCTACGCCAATAACGGTATGAAAATAATACCCCACCCACAATATCACGCTTGTTACGGTTATGTTACCCAAGATATTTTAAAGCCAATTTCGATTTGAGTTCCGATTTTTGATACTCGGTATAACAACTAGCTATACAATTTCAGATCTTACTGAACCCTCCCTTTTCAGTTTAATAATTCTGCATTTTTTTTGTGTGAGAAAAAGTTGATTCTGTGAGAAAGCAGTGGTGCTTTTTGTCAGTTACATATCTGATGATGTTATTTTTAACATATATTAAAATCAGTATCTACTGATTTATTTATAACAAAAACTAAAACAGCTAATGAAACAACATGTTCCGATTATCCGATTATCAATCGGTTGAGCCCAGCCGATTTTCTCCGATAATCGATTCTGAAAAATCCAGTCGATTCCTAACACTAGCAATAACATTGCGAGATTTTAATACACGTTTAAATCAAGTGCAAAGTGTGGAATTTAACATGTCACGTGCATCATGACGACGATACTTTAAATTTCGTAAGTCTGGTTTTAAGACTTTACTCTGCTTGAGGTATCAGATCTTGTAAAAATGGAAAAATCTTCAAAATACATGACTTTAAAATCTACATTTTTAAATGTACTGAGTATATAAAATTTTTAACTGTAATCATGCTTTCTTGCTTATTATTTTTCTGGCGTAGCATATAATTCTTAACTTTCACTGAAAATCTGCTTAATACAAATTGTGGTATTTTTTCTAGTGCTTTGTTTCATAAATGCAAACGTTTCAGAGATTTACATTTCTAGCTATGCAAGACTCACCTGTATTAAATAATACTCCTTTCTAACAACTTCGTAGCTGATCATAAGAATTTAAACAAAGGAAACAAAATATCCATGTTTTATTGAAAAAAAAAATACAACGGACTCGCTCCGTTTCGAATCTGATCGCTCGGACTGGCAAACAGTTTGCTTCTCAAAACAATGCAAGTGTTCCCTATCATCAACGTTGCGGCCAGTGTTCCCTATCATTTTCCATTTTTTGCGTTTTTCACATCAGTTGCATACAGAAATTGGATATTTTTGCACCAGAAGCATTTATTCTGTCGGGATATAACAAATTTTTTTATGCAACAATCAGCTCACTTGCGAAAACTTGCCAGAAGAACGATTTCATCAAGATCCAAGTGTACCCTATCCCCGAGCAGTGCAAGCTGCCAAACACTGTACACGAAATATCGCATAAACTACAAAAGCTGGCAAAATTTGGAATACACTATGCAATCTGTCTTCGTGTACGGGATACTTTAGCGTTTGTTTCATTTAAAATGGTCCAGGAATATGCGAGAAACAAGTAAAAACTTACCTCGAACCGAGAGAATGTTTTTGTTGGCGGCCATGTTTTTGTCACGTGATTCCCCACCCTGTCAGCCAAGTGTGAATGAGTGATGAGGCCGAGTCCCGAGGTGTTGAAGGTGTTGTAGTATCAAGATAAATTTATCCCTTTCAGTTGTTTTTGCACTGGCGATGGCGACAAGTGTATGGGTTACGGGAACCCGTAATACTACATGGCAAAAGAATTATATGTAGAAATGTACATATATGTAGAATATTTTAAATAAATAACAAAACGTTTTCTGAAATACTTGGTTTCTATGTTAAAGCCGCGAGTTAAGATTTTCTCTCAATTAAGATACTTAGAAAAGCCGCGAATTAAGATTTTTCTCTCACTTAAGGTACTTATTTATAATTCAATATTATTTCAAACATTGGGCAGAGAGACAAGTTCACAAGCTGCATTATATCGTCAATGAAGATTAGGACACTAAATAAAATCCTCTGAACTCTGTTTGGCATCATTAAGAAGGACTAATATAAGAACCATAATATCTGAATATGGCGAATGTTTTTAAGAAATAATGAGCGGGGGTGTTTGATGGTACAGTAGGGCACAAATCAAGAAGACAATTGTAATTACCGTTTCCATTCTTATCGAATATAGTTCGATCCGTCCGTGGAAGTTATACCTAAAGCAAGTTATGACTCCTGACGTCATTTAGAATTATTTTCAGTGTTTCCAAATAACTAATACTTTTTATACGCCTTCCGAAAATACACTTCACATTTCTTGTGATCTTATCAGTTGGCAAATCTGGATTTTCAGATGACACTGCGCTGTGATCTGGCGTGCGCAGTGTGATACAGCGTGGGCAGTGTGATCCTGCGTTCGCTGTGTGATCCGGCGTGGGCAGTATTATCCGGCCTTTGTGCAGTGTGATCCGGCGTGGCCAATGAAGCAGACAAGAATAATGTGATCCGGCGTGCGCAGTTGTGATCAGGCGTGAATAATGTGATCCGGCGTGCGCAATGTGATCTAGCGTTCGCAGCATGATCCAGCATTCGCAGCGTGATCAGTTGTGCGCAACTTGATACAGCGTGCGCATTTTGATCCGGACCTATTCACGTAAGTGCAACGATGTTTAGCCCTTTCTGACCCTTATTTTCACAAAATAATTTCATGAACTAAGAATAGTAATTATCTTTTGAAAAGAAAAGTGTATTACAAAAGGGTAATAGAAGCCTTAAAGCAAGATGTGCTCACAGACGGTGGCGGATGGATCAAACGGCGGCACACCACTTAATACGAATCCGGCTTGCTGGACCGAACGACTGTTAATATACACATATACACTCTAGTAAATATACACAGAAAAATAAAGAAATTGGAGTTACACATTTGAAGTTGTTTATATTTTAATAACATGCAAATCTAAAACAAAACATAGTGAGTCGGTTTAACATACTAACGGCAGTGACAAGTTCGCAGTTTCTCTTACAAGCTCGTGCCTTTCCTAACACTGGTACTACAAAGATCCAGGGCAGATTTAACTTGTTACCATTCATCTTCTGCTGCTATGTGCATGTGCTATAACATATTAAGAATCTGTAGAAACTGGGAAATATTGCTTACCCGAATAAATAATTGTGCGCCAATCTAGATCATACGCCAGATAAAATTTGTTATTTATTTTAGACTTGTGATTCTCTTTAAAGGAAGATACTAGCTTTTCAAGTCTGCGTTTCTGTTTCTGATAGTACATTAATCGAGAATAAAAGGGCATTTGAAAATCAAGCTTGAAACTTAATTAATAAAAATTATCTATTGTGAATCCATCATTTGTTTTTCTAAACATGTAATGGATTATCCTGACAGACAACACTTATTAACAGTTTAAGTACCATTTAAAATGAATTGTTTAAATATATAGTTGTGTGCCCAAACTTCGACGTTTACCTTAAAGGTGAATAATTACTAATTTTATTTTCACAAAGTTTTACGCAAAATAACATATACTTGTTCAATGATTTAAAATTGATTGAAAAACTAAATACACTAAAACAAAAATAAGAAGTGAAGAGAAAAACGTAAAAGCATTATGCAACCATCAATAAGAAAAAAACTTTGTCGAGAGAAAGAGCAATGTATTGAAAAATTCAGAAGTACGAACATGCCACACACCTGTGAATCAAATTCAATTTGTAGGAAAAGGTTCTGTTATTACAATTATAAAATTAAAAATTCCTGCAAAAAATGTTCATCTGCATGAAAGAACATGCATAAAAGGGAACAGGCGCTTCAAAGGCGGATGTCACAATAACTTAAATCAGTAATCTTCTCTAGATTCCTGCTTAAATCATTTGTTATGATACTCGTACTAGCTTTTTATAAGTTTTTATAACTTGTCTTTTTTAATTTTCATTTTGACCAATGATTTATGTTTTACTCTAATAACTAGAGGTGGTCGAACATAACGATGTATAACACTAACCGCTCCAAATTACAACAATGGTTAGCGCTGCACTATAAAAACTATTTACCATTCCGTGATATTAAACAAAAGATTTTAGCCATAGTAATGACCGAACTGATCCTATTAAAACTTATCCGAATGGACCACGGATGACTGCTGCTCAGACCGAAAACTACCCAGTAGCGGCTGCGCGTTACAAAGGTAGGTAACTTTAGACAGACTATTGAGATAACTCTGTTTATCGGTAGGCCCCCACTTTATAACATTTTAGAGGATGAAGAAGAAATCTAGCAAAATATTTAAATATTTTTCTAAACAAAAGTTTTACTTCTTCAATTATTTATAACATAATACTGTAAAAAGTTGCGCCGTTATGGTATTTGAAATGCACAATTATCACGAGAAACCTACGCTATCGGATGAGAACATATGTTCTGACGTGAGATTATAGGATTTGTTTACGAGAACATATGTTTTTCAGTGCTTTCAGAATATTTGTACATACCGAAAACCTACATATTATTATGCTGTTAAGATCAGTGGTATTTGTTTAATATTTCAGAAGATAGACCTTTAATTAACCGAACTAACGCTAAACCGAACCATAATATCCCTAATACAACCAAATCTAACCATGACCCCGAAAAGACCCCCCTCCCCCCCTCCCCAAACAAAAAATGAAATAAAATCATCCGTTAACCATAATGTAACTTACAGTTTTGCACAAGGTACGCTTAAAACAAGTTTTAGCTTTCCAAAAGGCTAGTCCGTCACTAGCATGAAATTTTAACAAAAAAGACGACTCTGAGGAGTAAACTTTAGGCGAAACTTTAAAGCGTTTCAATTTTATTAGATTTGATGCAGTGCTCTGACTAATTTTATAAAATTGCTTAATAGTCATAGTATTTTTATTTTTGCACATCTTTTATATCTTTCTATAAATATTGTTTCAAATCAAAGTGCAAAAAGCAACTATTTCATTGTTAAAGTATTTTTTTAATTTATTCCATGTGTTTCATTTCTTTCTAGTCAATTAAAAGTTTGAAATCAAAGGTTGAGACTTATTATTTATTTTTCTTGGCAGAATTTGACTTCAGTCTTGGATATTAGCATCCGCCCGAATGCCCGTGGTAGATAAAAACTTGATAAAGCAGAAGCCCTACACACAAACTTTTGCTCTGCCATCCGAAAGTTCCTTCAAACTCCTCCTCGTATAGGAAACTCCACAAAATCTGTAGATGATGTGACATTATGACAATAACTCTAAAACGCCACCCATCAGTACTTTCAGTGCTTTGATTCTTTATGGTTCTTACTTTTCTGTCGATATACTTTTTATGATTTAGTTTAGTTGCCTCCAATTCAAGGTAAAGTGGGAAATATAATTTCAACACAGAACATAACAAAGATTTATTGAAACTGTAAAGGAAATGATACTGAGGCAGTCTCTGTTCTGTTCTGTTTAATATTATTGAAATGGATGTTGAATGTCTTTAAAACTGTTAACTTAGCCATAAAATAGCATAAAATGTGTATTTAATTTACATATATTTAACTATTCCTCGTATTCACCAAATAACTCAGCCCATATAATTTTAACTAGATTAAAAATCTCAAGTATAATTGACAAATCAGTACGACATATCATAACTTAATGAACGACTCCAGTAAAGTAAATTAAACGGACCCAGATCTACATTGCGGATTTTATTGGATTCCTTTTTTACTTCCATCAAAGCTATAAAACAATCTCAGTGGAGATCAATGATTCGTATGGACGCCCGAGAATCTACAATAATGGGATATAATTTGCATTGACATTTTTCTGATTTTAGTTTACGGTGGGTTAGTGTCTTGAACGGACTGTGAAAATGTAGACCATGAGATGAATGTGTCTGAGAAATCTACACTAGTTCAAACGTAACCTAGCGCTAGAAAAACATTTTTGGAGCAACGTTTAAAAGTATTCCCGTACTTTACTTCAGTGCAAGTATTGGTTTCAATTACCCACCTTGATGGCAATATGCTAATTCTAAACCATGCAAATTATTAATATTTGTGGGTGGTAGTATAAATGCATGCTTGAACTATCCTTATGGTATGTAATGTGTATGTCTCTTGCATGGTTGGCTTGGTGCTGCTGTGTATTTTGGGGCTATCTTAACATTTACTTGCATTTTATTTGTATCTAAATCCAAAGTACCGGCTTTGAATGTCTATAGGAAAACATCGATTTTACCATGAACTTACCAGTGAATTTGAAAATCGTTTTCCTTTTGACGGGATGAATAGAATTATTGCAAAACATACTATATAAATCTGTTGAAAGTAAACAAGATATTCAAATACTTTCATTGAAGTATATTATTGGCAGTTCTCGAACATACTAAAATTATATTTAAATAACAATGACATGTAAAGCCAACATTAAGAAATTCAAGAAAAACACACATGATGTCTACTTAAGGTTTCCACATAAACTATTTTGCTGTATCTTTCCAAAACCTTACAATAATACTCCTAGCAAGCCCATTGAAAGCGAAGAAGTATAGGGTCCTTAGGCTGTAGTTATGTTTGAATGCTCTTTTGAAAGGATGCTTTAACCGAAAATAGATGGAAAACTGTATTGAATTTCTAAAAGTCTGCGTTTCATTTCAGTATTTTCTAAACGACATACTGGTGTTGGGTATATTTATCAGCCTTTTCACAAGTAACTTTTGCTTATATGATCTACGGTAATGTGAATGGAAGCAAATGGACTTTGAGCTATGGGCTATATCAAATTGCAACATATTATTCAGAATAGTGTTTGTAATGACACTGTCTAACTTTTCTTTTGAAAATAACTCGGCTTTATTTAAGTAAAAACACTCCTTTAAATGGATGTCAGCGTTTCATATACTGTTAAATCATTTTATTTTGCGCGGGTTTAATTTTCGCGTATTTCGCGCTAAGGCAAGATCGCGAAATTCAACCCAGCGAAATTAAACTCTTAAACAGTGTTTCTTATAGAAAAACACAGTTGCGCTAATTTATATCGCCGCGAAGTTGTTATTTTCTTGTTTTGCGCGAAAAGTCGTCCCCGCAAAATTAAATGATACTACAGTATTTGATATTAGAAACCATTAATTCAAGAAATGAAAGTCATTATATCATATTCAGAAAATATTTTATAGTCTGACACAGTCCTTGACATATTCAAACATTAAGTATAGGTTATAGTTTATTTTGAGGCTTGTATGAAAATTAAACGGTCAGGCCCAGCGCAGCTGGGCGACCGTTTAATTTTTCATACAAGCCTCAAAATAAACTATAACGTATATAATGGTCGAAATTATTTTTGTAACTGACAAAACAGTCGCCGCCTAAATAACCATATATGGGTATGCAAAAATCAATAGTCAAAGTAAAAGTAGTTTTGTCATTCAATGGCCCGTAAACATACTGAGAGAATATTTTAGAAAGTGAATTATGAAATTTCTTTATCTGAAAACAACATGTGAACATTACTGATTCCCAGGAAAAAAAACCTGTGTAGCAGTCTATCATTGCTTTGAGTAACAAGGTTTCAACCGTGGAAGTTCCATTTTACCCTTTAATCATTAAGAAAATTTTATAGTTTGGTAAAATAGTTTATTTCCGGATCAACGGGCTCATCTTGTAGTCTGATCACGACCGACACTTCTCATTGTTAGATTCACTAGGTTATTTGTGACAAAAAGTGTAAAATACTGATCAGATGACATTGATTTAATAGGTGATCTTGATCTAAACTGGTCGCCTAAGTGATAACAGACGTATATATGAAAAAAAGAGTTAAGAAATTTAATAAGATTATCATAAGCCAAACAAGTCAAAGCTAAAATATTTATAAGATTTTCCTTTTTCAAACTTTCTAAGTCACGTCTCCTTGAACACTGTAGAAGATCGGCGACGAACTATACATGTTTATCAATAAATGTTCGGACAATATTATGGAGGAAATCGACCTATAATAAACAGATTTCAGACGCGCGACTTTATGAGAATTAAGGTTCGAAATATTTGAAAAATACTGAATTGTCATTGGCTCAAAAATAATTTCGACCATTATATACTTAGACTATCAAGAAATACAGTGCGTCGTATTTAAAGTAAAAGAATTAAATAATTACTCTTTATTCAATTTCTTACCCGCTTTTTAACCAGCTCCTTCGTGATGGCTATGTGTATAGTCAGCGCTATCGGAAGTAGGGTCGGACTTTCGAGTGTACACTGTGAGGTTATTTGTGACAAAAAAGGGAAAGGGCAAATACTGATCAGATGACATTGATATTATGGGTGATCTGGATCTAAACTGGTCGCTTATATGATAACAGACGTATCTATGAAATAAAGGATTAAGCAATTTAAGAAGATTATCAAAAGCAAAAAAGTAAGAGCTAAACATATTTAAATGATATTCTTTTCCTCATACTTTCTAAGTCCCGCCTCTTGAACACTGTAGAAGATTTTAACGAACTATACACATGTTTATCAATAAATGTTCGATTTAAATATTATGGAGGAAATCGACCTATAATAAACACATTTCAGACACGCGACTTTATGAGAATGAAGGTTCGAAATATTTCAAAAATACTGCATTGTCATTGGCTTAAAAATAATGCGCTGGGCCTGACCGTTTAATTTTCATACAAGCCTCAAAATAAACTATAACCTATACATAATACGCAACTTTATGGATTGACGACGCACCTTTATGAGACGCACCCAATTTAACGATTAAAAGACAAACAACATATAACCATGATTGTCGGTCATCCTGATGACCGACTTATTATAATCGACAAAACTTGAGATCTTTAGCCTGATCACCGGTTAACAGTGACTCACGGTCCAGAACGGATATTTTAGACTTTGCCACCTGTTCGAAAGACGCATGCAAAAAGATAGTGTAGAGGCTGTACTGATGTTTGATTGCTTGATATTTAAAGAAGACGTTTACCGGAAAAGATATTAATGTAGATCATCATGTTTCATGTATACTTAATTTATTGTCGGTCATCCTGATATTATAATGGACCAAACTTGAGCTTTGAAGGGTAACACCGGTTAACAGCGGCACCGAAAGTGATCACTTTAGACAAAGCCGCCCATCTAAAGGTTGAGAATGCTATTCCGTTCCCCCTATTTGCAAGAAAAGTCGTCTAAATGTTGATGAAACAATATTTGGACATTGTTACGGCAAATCAGAAATTTAGCTCATCGATAACGACATGTTAATTTATGTAAACATACGTGTGTTGTATTTTCTACAGGGTATAGAAATAATGCTATGCGTTTTTTTAGAAAGTCACGTGGTGCAACAATCTCCTTCGTAATGCAAACCTTTATAGCAAAATATAAGTTGCATATACGTTGAGCTGATACTTTATTTGAATCAAACAACTGTTCAGGATGATGCCATATATGAAATAGATTCGTTTACTTTGTTCGTCAAAAGCAAGACATCGTTTTATGACTTTCTTAGAGACTAAAGGATATCCGACTTTGGCGGGAAAGGCTTTGTAAACAAAAGTTTACAAAAAGCTAGTCGGTCATTGGCATAACCTTTTAACAAAAAAAAAAAACAACACATGGCACAGAAGTGAAAACTTTAAGCCACTTTGAAATAGAAGCGCTTAATTTTTATTGGATGTCATACAAAAATAGTTTACATATATATATTTCCTTTTTTAAGGAATGCATTTAAGCTGGTGATAAATCTTACCATTTTGCAGACATTATTTATAATTTACTTCAAAGCACCATAATTGGTAGGTTTGTCAAACACCATTTCTTCGTCTAACACTTTTTGTCCGAAAGTGTAGAGAAAGAAATGAAAATCAAGCTGTAATTGTATTTGTGGGGGAAGGGGGATGAACAGCCTGCCTGCCTGCCTGCCTGCCTGCCTGCCTGCCTGTCTGTCTGTCACTAAATATTGGTGATAAGGCCTCTAACTAATTTTGTGCAGTGTATTTGCGGACTAGGTACAGGAGGTCAAGCCTGATTGGTAGAAAATGAAAATAAATATTTTAAAAAGAAAATTATTTTGAGAAAATATAATGTTTTTGTAGTAATTTGAATACAAATAATATGAAATTGATAATGAAAAAAAGTGAAATTCAACTTTAAAAATAGCTATCATTTTTGACAGAATGTAAACAAAAGTTCCGCAGAGACTGGGGTGATACACTTCTGGCTAAAATGCCGAAAAAGTTTATTGGTCATGCTATGGTGGAATTGGTATTTTATGGTGTGTCTAGGTTGGTTCTCTTGAGAATTGTATGATTTTAAGGGCTTGACCCAATAGTAAATTCAGAAATTGATGAAAGGTTATAATGGAAGTCTATGGAAATTGAATTAGTAGTGTATAACCTAAACCGCGCTAAAGTACGGAGTACGAACGTGTCCTGAGGTATTCGTCTCTAGAATATTTCGACCCATGTTTTATTTAGACTCACGCACAGTTGATAAATATATAAGAGGACATTCAATTTAATTAAAAACGTGCCGTCAACAAGTTTTAAGAAAATTAAATTCTAGTAAGATATCTTAAATAATGAAGTGGTATCTGAGTTTAAAACATCCATTATGTCTGTAATTTTTATTCAACTTTTGCAGTGTTACATTATGTCTTTAATTTTGCATTCAATTTTCGCACTGTTACATCACATGTGGCTCTCAAGTTGCATGCCACTGTTTAACCACATCAGCCTTATCACATTTTGTGCGATGTGATAATTTTACATCGGTATTGTTTCAGTGGAACTCTACACGAAGAAATTCCGCTGTAATGTGATTCCGGGTCTCGTGATGTCCCGGGTCATATAATACTTGAAAGAACCAACATAGTATAAGAGCTTTTTAGTTATTATTATAATTATAATAATAATAATAATAATAATAATAATAATAATTATTATTATTATTATTATTATTATTATTATTATTATTATTATTATGATTATTATTATTATTATTACTTTGTATGTGTATTTGTATTTTTTTTCAGTATTCTGTTTAAACTGCAAAAGTGGTGTTTTGAGATACCCGTGTATGGTTACCATTTGTATCCTCGTAGATAGGTCTATTTAAACTCATTAAATTTTTCGGCCATTGGCTTTCTTCAGTTTATAATGTCATTACAACTCAACACTCTCTGTCTTTCACAACACATATCACATTAGATTTTAATATATAACATCCGATTTTAATAATACTTCTTAACTTTCTCCTTGTCCTTTCGTAGCCCGATTTTGTAAAGTAAAATATTTTGGCCACCCAAAATTCTCTATTTGTGTTTGCATGCAAAAATTTCAAAGCGTTAACATAAAGCCTCATCCGCTCGACGTAATATGCTATACGAGCCGTCTACTAGCTTTTTTAAAAGTTATCCTTGTTTATTTATATATGAACTCTCTCTACCGAAGCTGGAAAGGATTCATTGTATTATTTACACTCTGCCCTTCTTCGTCATATCATTGCGTTTCTAACACCAACAAAATAAACCAAAGAAAGATATCTGCATGTAGGGTAAAAACTGTATAACCTTAAAATTGTATAACCATAATTACATTCGCTGAAAATCTTGAACCGAAATCGAAGCTATGCAAGTCGACTTTGATCTGACGCTACACGCACGCGATGTCGTGCCATTTAATCTATCACTAAATACAGACAGGAAATGGCCGTTTTCCGCTAAATATAGACGCTTTTCATTAAGAATTTACCGAAATTGAAAGATGTCTACGAAATAGTTATCAAGTGTTCTTACAGGATGAAAAACGAGTCGGTCGTTGTTTTCTGTTCTGTAAGTGTATTGGTAGTCTCGAGCAAATATATTAAAGGCACAATGTCCGTGTGACTTCATATTTTTCTTCACTACAAGCACGATTGTTGATGAAAAAGTGGATCTTTATCACCTTGTTCATGTATAGATTTAATTAATTATTGATCATTTTCTTACTGCTTACTTATTCTGAAATATTTAGCTGAATGCTGCGGAAATAAAACTGTTTATTTTTCTCTGTCAAATAACTCCAACATATTTTTGTCATTTTAGTTGTTAATATATTTGAAAAGAACTTGCAATTATCTAATTTTATCATAACCGAGAAGATATTAATTTTCTTATTTATTCTGACAATATAATTTTTTTACCGTAAAATACATTATAAGCAGTATCGTTAGATCAACTTTATTTCATCATACTAAGGTTTAAGGACACGTCTTCCCCGTGACCCGCCCCTTTAAATATAAAGTAATTAATTTTTTTGAATGTATCCACTTGAGGAAGACATAAAACCCAGAAAAACACGAACTTAATTGTTTTATTCAAACTGAAATAATTGTTCTTATTATAATGCATAGTCTGGTTCCCGATCCTACAACATTAGATTACAGGTTTGGGAACCAGACTTAAGCATACATGATGTAACTGATGATGAGTGATCGACATTATTAGCTAATAAAAACGGCAAATACTCAAAATAATGACTGGGATGTCACGAGAATCTTGTTATTATCCGAATTTCAGCTTTACGTTTTTAATAACCTCATTGCGTCTTCTTTAGTCCTACCACGGACGTTGTAAAAATCTATACTAACGCAGGGTATTGGTCCCATAAGACCCCTGGTTTGTTTCACGCAGCGGGACTAGGGCTTAAGGTTATAAACTGAAATTGGAAACCGGTCTCAAATCTCAAGCATCTAATTGGTTGAAATGGCGACTGGTAGCCATAGGCGAAGGTCTTCAAAAGATAATGTTAAAGTAGTCGCAGAACACATTTACACAACTTTCCTATTCAAATACATGAAAAGGGAACTTTGAAAGCCGACGATCAGGACAAATATGAAAAAAGTGCAGGCTCGGTTTGATTGAGCCTGTTCATCGGGAGTACTGGAAATGCACATTACTGTCCACGCCGCCTAGCCCCGGGTTGAGCGCAACTCAATATTTATACCAATAAACAGTACAATTTTGATCATCCTAAACGATGGTATGCATATGGCGGTGAACAAATATTCAAAATAAACAAAACATCCAAATATTTTTTTTTATAAACAGCAGACCTACCTTTGACAACCATAACCTGGGACATTCTGGTAAAATCCAAATGATTCCGAAAAAGGCACAACACAAAACCGATATCTTATTCCGAATTTATCTGACCGCCATTCGTCTACGGGTGATTTTGGTTTTACATCTTTGGTAATAATTCACTTTTATCCGTCACACTGTAGATAGCTATCATAAATTCCATTTGGTTAATGCTGATTTTGTTAATTGTGCGAGCAAGTAAGTGTGGCTTAAATGTTCTGAAATTGATTTGCATTTTGCTGCGGAGTTAAAATGAAATTCCGTCTAGCTTTTAATTTATCTATGTATTTATTGCAATGTGTTCACTTCCCAAGTGTATTGTTACAGAATTAAAGGAACAAACAGCATGATGGGAGTATAGTTCCATATTAGCAGCTTTCTTTCGCTACGTCTTTTTGGATTGTTTTTCGACTATTGTTTTTTGCTTTGTTAAACGTAAACTGGGAGTGTACTTTCCTGGTATTCGAGTAAATAATTCATAAATATATTGACTCTTCATTAGAGCTACAGATTTTATTGTTGTTGTCAGTGGATAGTTGGATAAATGAATGAATGAAGAACTATTAATTACAAGTACTCATGTACTTGCAGCGTTACAAAGTATCTAAACATTTTAGAAATAATGAATGTTTCTAGCGTGCATTTTCAAATATATACATATACCACATTATAATAAGTATATCCAGTAAAATGATTTTCAAGCCCAGCATAAATATTTATAACTCAAATCCAAACAGAATAGCTCTTTAAACACTTTGAAAGCATCGGCTCTAACACTGACATCGGAAAACTACGTGACTTTACAAATTAGCACATTTTATATTTATCACATATTAGTTGCAAATTGTCGATCCACACTGACTCTGCGGTAGCTCCACGTGAGTAACGACAACGATATGGACCGTACAATTCTGTATTTAATGCAAACCAGTAGGAGAAAAATCATTGATTATTGCACAATGAACTCTTCATAGTCGGTTGATCAAATTCTAGTTATTTTGTCTCTTTTATTGCTTGCCTTCGTTGGGATGAATTATGTTCCGTAATAATATGAGTGAGCAGTACATTTTCTAAAATGACTGACGTGACGATAAAATAAGTACATTTAAATGAACCTAAGATAAATATAGTTATTTTCTAATTCACTGCGTTCAAACGAAAATAAATTATTTATCCCATATTCAAGTAATTCATAGGTAGGAAAAGAAATAAAACACCAAGTACAATAGTAATGGTCGTATTGCATTGCTATATACTATATTTCAACGACAACATTTCATTAACGTCTATTAGCCCATCTTTCCTGCATCCTCGTCTTGGTTCGTGTCAAGCCGCACAACCGGAATCCTCGAGCCTGCTGCAATGAATGTCTATTATCATCCAGAATCTACTTGAATAGAAAAATAACATCATCTTATACATAAGCAAAAGGGATTGTTTGCTAATAATCTGCGCCCAAAGTTAAAATAATGAAAAAGAAAACGCCAAAATTTTCCTAAACGTCTTTGTGTAGATTCCTATCATTCAACTTTTTACATTCGACTTAACTCGCTTACATTAAGAACAATCCAGCGCCAAGTGGCATTCACTTTCAAGCCAATCGGCTAGTCTTTCACAAAACAATTCCATTCCAACTCAGCGCCAATCGGCACTACAGCGCCACTCGGCGCTTCAATTTTACGCCACGTGGCGAGGTTCGCTCCCAGGAGGGGCAAAATCATCTGATAATCAAACTGAACACAACCAAAGCTTCACCAAATCACAGTCACTTTCAAGCCAATCGGCTAGTCTTCAAAAAACTATTCCATTCAAACACAGCGCCAATCGGCACTTCAATTTCACGCCACATGGCGAGTTATCACTCAAATCGTTAACCTGATAATCGAGTTAAATACAACCAATGCCGTGCCAAGTGGCACTCACTTTCATGCCAATCGGCTAGTCTTCAAAACGCAATTCCATTCAAATACAGCGCCAATCGGCACTACTTCGCCAATCGGCATAACATTTTTTCCAACACAGCCAAGCGGCTACACAGCGCCAAGTGACACCTCAATCTAATTCCAATCGGTTATTCTCTTAGCAAATCAAATTACAAAACAGCACCAAGCTACATTTCAATTTTAAGCCAATTGGCGGGTTTAAAGCAACTCCTTATTTAAGTTAATGCAATCAAACACTTCTAAGGCAAATTAACAGCGCCAAGTGGTTAAATTTGCAGTCCAAAAAATCATCATGCTTATAAATTTAATGTTAAGCGTTTTTCGATTATTTTTTAATGAAGTGGCTAATCTTTTCTCTAAATCGAATCGCATATAGCGTTCACACTTTGTCAGGTTATGGGAGATCAGTCCATTAAAATCAAATATTTTGGCCAAATCAATTAAAATGCTACATTCTCCGCTAAGAAGTTTTCTTCGTCCTTATCGTTTTAATCGTAGAAAATATATCCAATTCCACGTGTAAATCGTGTCAAATTATTCTTCCAATAACTACTGATCTTAAGATAAAATTTAAATTATACAATTTCTAATTTTCACGGTAACTTAAAATCAAGACGCATTTAAGCCAATGCAATCAAATATGCTGAAATGTTAGTCAAGTTGCTTTTCTTGTTTCGAAGAAATGCCATTCTTGGCAAGTAACACTTAAATTTTAGACTAAGTGGCGATTTCGGAATTCGTTCTCGTACACCATGAGAATCGAACCAAACACATCCACGCTAATACAGCGCCAAGTGGAAACATAATATTGATGTAAATGAATATAATTAAACGCCAAGTGCGCATAAAATTTTACTCCAGTAGCGAGATTAAGGCCACACCAGCCTCTAATGAAAACAAAACACATCCGGTTCAATGCAATGTTATGTTGAACTACTGATTTAGTAAAGTGATTGTTTTGTCTAAACAAACACAATAGGATATATCGCACACTTTCGCCAAGAGGCGATTGATCAGAATCGAAGCCAACATACCCAAACACAAAATAACAGAACGCACAATCTAACTTTCAGCCAAGTGGCTTGTTCACATAAAATTGTAGAAAATGTTCTCAGTCCAATGCAGCTTCTGATAAGCGTTTGATATATACGTCAAAAATTACGAACCATTCTAATTGCGAAAAGAATCATTTGAAATTTATCTTTCATAACTTCTAAGTGACTTTTAATGCAAAATACCAAATCTTGATAACAATCGTAGAAACAAAATGAGACAAATAAGGTAATTAAGCTGCTACCTATCAACTAAAAGTGTACAAAAGTGTTAACGGAGTTCTAACCGTCTTTGCAAATGGTGAAATCAAACACATAAAAAGAGGGTGGGTGGGACGGGAAATTAGAAATATTTAATATGTCTGTACACTAGCAATGCGACGACTCGAATGAATTTTATCCAAGGGTTACACCATATATAATGACACTGCACGAGAATTTCGTGAATCCTCACAATCAATAACCTTGAAGCATACATGAGATGAATTACATAGAAACGTGGATAAATACATTTATTTTCTAATTCACTGCGTTCAAACGAAAATAAATTATTTATCCCATATTCAAGTAATCCATAGGTAGGAAAAGAAATAAAAACACCAAGTACAATAGGAATGGTCGTATTGCATTGCTATATACTATCGAAAAACACAAAGAACGGGAAATTTCTATTCTTAGACCTTTATGAATTAGTAGTATCTCAGAATTAAGTAAAAG
This sequence comes from Corbicula japonica, assembly GCA_038501625.1. Taxonomy (NCBI): domain Eukaryota; kingdom Metazoa; phylum Mollusca; class Bivalvia; order Venerida; family Cyrenidae; genus Corbicula; species Corbicula japonica. Next base: position 981,813 of record JAZAYU010000033.1, read on the forward strand.
TTTGTAAAATTCACTATTAGCGCGAATGTTTTTGTTTTTTCTTTAGATTTTTATTACGTAATTTTTTGAACATTTTAATTTCTATCGACTATATCATAAAACCATATCAATACATGCACGTGCAAATCCAACTCGACAAAACCTTCAAGGAAACGCACTTATCAATCTAACGTTGCGTAATACGCAACGACAAGTTATTTTGAGCTAATATACTAAGGAACTTAGCGTAAGAACTATATGTTTCTGGTATGAGTAAATGAAATTCATGCATACTGGAATATTTAAAAATATATTATTCCTTGTTATTCAGCGCAACTGTGGCAATGTTATCGATAATTTCCCGTAAAATCTACAGACTGATGTCATATTATATGTACAAATTATAATATTAAAACGCAAACAATCATAACTTGGGAACATGGCGATCTTCCCATTGTGCTAATGGGCTAAAGTTCGCACTTTTGAAAATCTACATCCCATCATATATGAACATTCTTGTAGAAAACTCAAAAATAACTGAAAATATACGAACCCATAAATGCCAGATTTTAATATACTTTCCATTTGCCTATCCAACCATCGTTTCAGATCACCTGACAAAGCAATCTCTCCGATTCTTGGCTTACGTTGACCAACTGCATTAATGCCGAACTTGCCATAGTAATGATTATGTTGGGCTCAAACCAGCATCCCGTCATAAAAGATCAACAAATTGTTTGTCCTGGAATTACTAAGCATACTCTTTCTTAATTAAAACTGTTAGAATTATAATAAAAACAGTATTAATCATGGAAAAGAAAACAAATATCCACGAATTTCAATAAACATTCTATTTTCTACCGAACCAATCGACAATGCAGTCTCTATGAAGCCAAGTCTACATGTAAAGCAATAGAATTTGCTTGAAATCTTAATTGTATTAAACACTAAAATATTATAATAAATAACTGTTTTAATTATTTCTATACTTCTAAAAGTCTAACTACCGTAAGTAAAATATAGGAAAACACTAGGCTCTTTGATCAGTTTATTCTCTCCAAAACAAGAGCCACTCATTTCATTTGGATAGAAAAGTACAGTTAGCGTCTTATACTGTATAAAATATACACACTTTCCATGTTTTCCACGTGCAAATGTACATACAATTCATAACTTATTTTATATGACCTATCTGATTGTTTTACAGCAAGCCTAAATAAACGCAGTAAAATGATCACCATCACACTCATTTTTACTGCTGTTTGTTTTTTAAATACATGTGTAACAATATTTTTCATCGTTATAAAATTAACTTGTCAAATTATTATCTATTACACAGAGATTAAGCGGCCAGACTTAAATTGCAACACTAATGCAAATGCAATAACAGCTGATTAACTTTCTCGTCCCTCTAGCATCACATGAACCTTCAACGAAAATAGCCGATGTCTTTAAATTAGGCCTCAAACTCTCGATTTAAAAAATCAAACATCATTTATACCAATATCTAGAATTCAATATTTGAAAAACTTAATAAAAACAAAAATACAAACGTATTTCCGAAAAATGCAAACCACTCTCAGGACGCTGACTAGATACGCCTTTTATTCATCATCCAGCAATCATCACGAGACTGTCAATTAAAATGAATACTCATCGGTGACAAAATAATTTGTCAATGGTTCCGACTATCGCTGTTATTGCCGACCCCGAGCTCAAGTTGTATCCATGCCCTAGGATATTTGAAGAAAGTTGCCGAACATGAACTCCATCAGAAAATTGAATTGTCCTTCTCACAGTCAAGTAATGACCTTCTCAAATACGTCCTTAACAATTTATGAATTAGAAATATTTAATATGTCTGTACAATAGCAATGCGACGACTCGAATGAATTTTATCCAAGGTTTACACCATATATAATGACACTGCACGAGAATTTCGTGAATCCTCACAATCAATAACCTTGAAGCATACATGAGATGAATTACATAGAAACGTGGATAAATACATTTTTCCGAGTTTGAGTTTACGAATTAGAAGAAAACTATTTTCCCTTCGGTACAAGTAAGTCACAGACAAGTGATTTCGCGCTATATGTCATAGCGCACGGGCTTTCAGTGCATAATGTACAATGCGGTCATTCAGCTTTGCGAGGCGCAACTGGACGGTCATACAATTTTAATAAATATTATGTCATTTGATTAAGATAAATATCATCAAGAAATTTTTTTTCATTGTTTGATATGTTAACCTTATGAAGATGTTTAAAGAAAAATTGTCATTGCCATTTCTGTGTTAAGATTGGTGGTTTTGTACTATTGTTTGTTGTAGCACATGTTGCGCCTCGCAAGTGCTTGTCGTGCGACTAACAAATAACAATCTGAAATGTTATTTGTCGTTTGTGTTCTTTTATAAGGTTAACAAGTTTGTGACGGGATGGTGCGGAAGGGAACAGAAAGTTGTCATGTAGGAAATAAGTAATAGCTCATGCCTCCAATCACAAGTGATCGGGAATAACCACACACGATACATATGTTTGTTAGTAACGCAAAACCCGGGGCTAGGCGGTGGTAACAGTAATATGCATTTCCATTACCACCCTGACTAATCTGTTACGCTTCGCGAACGGAACTACTTAGCGACCACGGCGTTGCAACGTTTTATTTTGCCGGCATAACCGGTGTCAATGTTGGAGGTTTTGTGGGGTACGGTTAGAAAATAGAGTTCTGGCTAGATTTCTAAATAATAATCAAACCAAGTCTTTACGACGACTTTACCAGACTTCAGTTTAGCTCAAGAAAAAGTACATTTGAACAGGAAATGTTAACAAAAAACCTCCTACATTGACACCGGTAATGCCGGTTGAAACGTTGCATGTGCCGTGATCACGGCGTAGTGCTGTTCGCGAAGCGTACCAGGTGAGCCAAGGTGATTACTGCCCGTAACGTCTAGACTATTACTTCTATATACTAATCAATATTATTATATATTGTAATATTTGTAGTTTTCTTTATTGATTTGTATTTACCATTTTACTTTTTGATATGCATATTTCACTTTAAAAAAATATTTGTTATCCTCTTTGTTGACAGGGCCATTACCACGTTGACCACCAAACAATTAACATTGTTAATATGTGTTCTCATGTTTATGTATATATGTACATACTGAGAATATTGTAAATAAACATGAACAAGCTCTTTGAAACCGAGCAATGCTTATTTTTATATTTGTCGTGTTTGGTGAATTTAAAAGTTCTTGTCCATCTATGGCGATTTTGAATCCATTTTACAATGTCTTCGGCATCTATTTCTCTTCACATTTTGCCATATATTTAAATATTCTGGAAATTTAGTTATTTTTATTTTATGAACAAGATTCTCTAGTTATAGTTCTTATTTATTATTTGTTATATAATGATGAGCATATTTATAAAAATGATTTTGTATGTCTGTTTTGTATTTGAAATAAATAAAGTGAGTTTTGAAAAGAAACATAAAGTATTTGTGCTTTTTCCATCCAGAAACAAATTTCATATCTACACTTAAACATGAATCCCAAATGTAGATAACTGACAACAACCTAAACAAGGGTTCGGCTATTATCTTGAAATGGCTTCTGGTCCAAAGATACCGGTTGTTGCTTTGGAATGGTTGATATTATAATTGCTATTGTGTGGTTAATGATAACGAATGCTACTGTCTTAGAACTGAGTTTTCCAGGTAAAATCATTTGCATTCATTCAATATGCTGAATATCATATTAGCAAAATTTACAAGTGCAAAAGCTGATCAATAAATCCAACTACAATAAAATAAGAAAACTTTTAAGAAATCCGAAAAAAAGACTCTTTGGTTTCTATGGCGTGTGGAACGTTGCAAAATTCAAAAAAATATTTTTATGTGATATAATTTTCTATTTATATTTAAACATTTTTCATTTATGTTGTAAAAAATAATATTTATATGGTAAAAACCAACATTTATATTGTATAAAAGTATTTATGTTCTATATTTTTATTTATATTTGAAACGCACATATTTATATGGTAAAAATAAATTTTATGTGGTATAAATCCCGCATTTGTATTCGATAAAGTGAACAAAAATTTATGTTCAATAATTGCATCATGGGATACTAAATTAATAACATTTGTAACGCACGATTTCATTGGACCACGATATTCTACGCGGAAAACATGGCTGCCTCCACAAGATGAGTACAACCACAGGTGCTTGGAAGACGGACCCCGTTTTCTCCAAACTGGCCGCCCCCTCCCCCCAAAAATAGTGCAATATTTGTTTCGATGCTGATTTTTAAAAACTGTGTTTACATTTTGGCTTGACATAATAAGATCGGGGTTATTTACCTTCTCGAATCGTATATAGTCGGGAAACGAATTTTCAGAGAACTTGGTATTTGATAGTAAATTCGGTATGGATAGACTGATATCGATCCCAATATATCAAAACAAAACTAAAAAGAGTTTATGTAGTATAGACCATGTGTAGACCCTATTCTTTTTTTGGGGGGTGGGGGTGGGGGCGGCTAGTTTGGAAAAAACGGGGTCCGTCTTCCAAGCACCTGTGGTTGTACACACCGTTTAGAGGCAGCCATGTTTTCTGCGTAGAATATCGTGGTCCAATGAAATCGTTCGTTACAATCATTACCCATGATGCAATTATTGAACAAACATTTTTTGTTTGCTTTGTATAGAATATAAACGTGTAATTTTTACAACAAAAATATTTTTACCATATAAATAAATACGTTTTGAATGTAAATACAAATATTGAACTTAAATATTTTTATACAATGCAAATGCGGAATTTTACCACATGAATATTTATTTTTACAACATAAATACTTTTATACAATATAAATGCTGATTTTTACCATATAAATATTATTTTTTACAACATAAATAAAAAATGTTTAAATATAAATATAAAATTATATCACATAAAAATATTTTTTGAATTTTGCAACATTCCACACGCCATACGTTTGCATTAGAATTCTTGATTGGCTGTTTGAAACATCTTGAGAAAAAACGACACCGAAAATCGCGTAAAAAGTTACCAACACTATTTTACGGTCATCGGTCAAAATAATGTCTTTAAATAATACAGTTTTTAAATAATACAGCAACAAGTTTTGACCTTGAAACCGAAAGTAGACATGAAGGGAGTCTGTCGCGAATTTCTTAAAACCGAGAATATTATATTGAAACATCTTGTAGATTAGCAAATACTTGGTACATTCAAAGGAATTTCTAGGTATAATGTCTTTATATGGACTTTAGAGTTGTGATGCAAAATGTTTTTCTTTTGTTTTAGCATGTACTATGTAATTTGTATTAATTTGACTAGACTTAGCATGGAAATCTTAACACATTCTAAGGTAAATGCATTTCTTCACTTAAATCTAACTAGCAATGAGTTTTTCCCCTACAACTCATATGTGCAAACCTTTTACCTTTATCAATAAATAAGTGATACAAACAATGAGTTCATGTCCTTGATTCCTTCCTTGCTATTTCGTTTCGAGCAAGGGAGAAATAGTGGGACAGGACTTATAAGTTGACTGATTGTTCGAGTTGATCAATTGATTGACTAACTGATTAATTAATCGAATGGTTAATTGATTAACTGCTTGATTGGTTAATTAATTTTTAGAGCACTCACAGATAAGCATCGGTTAAAAAGTTACCCAATAAACCTAAAATAAATCTTTGATTAATAATTCATACTTTATTTATATTCGATATGATAAGTAGTGTTTAAATAACTTCTTGGTCTCTTTTTTTTATTTCAGACTTTTTATTGTTTTAATTTTGTTTGTTTGTCTGTTTGTTGTATGTGTGTATGTGTATGAACGTATAACTCATGCTTGCTTGTAATTTGTTCTTTGGTTGTAAATATTTCCTTCTCTTCTACGGAGGAATAAAATATTATCTATCTATCTATTTGTGAAATTGAAGCCAGCTTCGCCATTTGGAGTGTTTGTCCCTCAATAGCAAAGAACAGGGTGTGTAACAGTGCTGCAATAATAAAGAAAAACGGCTAAAGATCGTGTAACAACGATAAGTGGTTAATGTCTCGGAATAGTGAACGGCACACACACACTACTCGGTGTGTAACAACTCTCGCTACTGGATGTGTAACAATCAAGGCAACGGCCTTGAAAACGATTCATTGCACACGTAATTGTGTGTGTAACAACAATTACTGCTATAGCCCTGGAATGGTTAACTGCTCACACATCTCTTGGAGTGTAACTATTTTCAGTACTACTGTCTTGAAGAGGTTCATGATGCAAACGCTACTTCGGGCTCAGTGCTACTCATTTACAATGGTTCATTGCGCACGCGCTCTTGGGTAGGTAACTACAATTAATGGTACTGGATTGGAATGGTTCGTGGCGAACACGCCAATGGGTGTGTAACTACAATCAATGTTACCTGCTTGGGATGGTTTATGGCGAAAACGTTCTTGGGTGTGTAACCATATTCAATGCTTCTTCTTTGGAATCATTCATGGCGCACATGCCCTTGGATTTGTAAGGATATGTAACTATATTCAATGCTACTGTCCTGGAAGGGTTCATGGCGCACACGCCCTTGGGTATGTAACTACAATCAATATTCGATGCTACTTCCTTGGAATCAATCATGGCGAACATGCACTTGGATGTGTAACTATATTCAATGCTACTTCCTTTGAATGGTTCGTGGCGCACAAGCCCTTGGATGTGTAACTATATTCAATGCTACTGCCCTGGAATGGATCATGGCGCACACGCCCTTGCGTGTGTTACTATAGTTAATGCTACTTCCTTAGAATGGTTCACTGCGAACATGTCATAGGATGTGTAACTAATATTAATGCTACTGCCTTGAAATGGTCCAATGCGTACACGCCCTTGCATGAGAAACATCAATGTATGTTAATTTATACGAATATGCAATGGTGCACACGCCCTTGAATGTTCAACTCCAATCAATTTTACTGTCTTGGAATGGTCACACACGCCCTTGGATGTGTAACTACAATTAATGCCACCACCTTGGAATGGTCCGTAGCGCACACACTACATGGCGTGTAATATATGCCTTGGAATTGTTCATTGACACTGACTACTGGGTGTGTTATCACAACAGAGGTTATTGCCTTAGAAATGTTAATCAGACACACGCAACTATGTGTTTTGATATAGTAACTGTCAAGACCTCTGTATGGTAAGGTTGATGACACAAAGTTTGAAATGTATGTTAGCATGAGTAGATTTTGGAACTGCATGTTAGCAGTTATAAACGTGTTGGCAATTAGAGCAATACAAGATATCGCTCAATAAATACGCAAAAATATGAAGAGCCTATTCTGATTGAATTGTACTTAAAGCCATTCCAACTGCCTTATATTTATAAAAATCGCGATTTACAACAAGATCCAATGACAACATTTATAATGTGTTTTGTGTCAAAATATTTTCATCTTTCAATACTTAAAAGTACATAATTATGTTGTTTTATACATTTTCTTAAAAAATGAGCACACGCTCGAGCTTGTCGGCGCAACAAGACAAAACATCGTGTATAGTCCTTTTGCGCGTCTTTTGTTTGTAGCTTCGTCCCGGCTTAAAATTTTTCTAAAGCAAAATAGAAACTGTTTTTATCATAACGAAATACAACTATAACGTGTGGGTTATGGTCTTGGAACCGCAAATGGCAATAAAATTTCAAATAAAATTACAAATACAACACAACTACATATAACATATAAAATAAGCTACAAAGATTTTGACCGACATAAATAACGCATGCGAAGTCATAAACGAAAATGACACGTAAAATTAGTAGATATTCCATAACCTTTCAAAGACCAGATCACTAGAATATCAGCTTCCGGTAAGTGACGATAAAATAAATAACAAGAAAACGCCGCAAAGCGACGAAACAAGGATTCTTGTGTGATAATAAGGGTCGGTATTGGTGTTAAGATAATATCTTGTTGATAACTGTAGAAACTAACGCTTAAAACAAGAATCTGCGATGAAAAGTCTATTTTTAGCCGGCGGCTATATAGCCGCAGGCTAAAGAAACCGCAATTCGAAATCACAGACCTTTCAGCAGGTGCGCTCAAATGAAAAAGTCGAAGTACAGCTTCTGGTAGACGTCAGAAAAGAGTTTCAAAAGCAATCATAGAAAATCAGTTGTTAACGATCATTTAAATTGATTGCTTTTAAAGAATAATCAGTAAAACTCTTACTCAATGAAAGCAACGAAGGCGTACTGATAATATCGATATATATAATCAAATAAACTGCGTATGCGTAATACAATCAAAATGACGCTATATGGCGGGTGAATAGAATTACCGAAAACTACCCCAAAACACCGACTAAGACCAACATAACCGAAAACACCGAAAAAGACAGAAAAGAGTACCCAAAAACATTATTTTTGTACCCAATACCACTTTTAAAATAAATAGCATTTATGTTTAAATTCAATTTTTAATCATATTAGGTCCCTTTTTCGGTCTTATTCGGTTATTTGGTTGTTTTCGGTGATTCTATGCACCGTCAAATGGCAATATTCTGAACGCAGACACATTGCATAAATGTTGAAGTGTTTCAGTATTTTGAGGGATGTATTTTTGATTTATTCAAAATATATAATTTGTCGACAGTTTTACGTTTTGTTAAGTAAGACGTATGGGGTTTAGCCCAAACTACACACACCTCCAGTGATCTCCCCTCAATTGTGTTTACCTAAAACATTAAACATTTTCGAAGATTTTGTTTCAACAAAAAGAGCGCTCTATGGGCTGTCTAGCTAATGTTTTGTGCGAATTTTAATTGTGAAAATCATGAAAATGATGCCAAATGTGTTTTTTTTGGAAGTGGAATTAACGTGACTCCGCGAAATCCTGGAAGGATTACAAAATTTAAACACAAACATCGACAAAAATTTATTACAGACACTGTGTAATTTCCGAAAGGTCAAGAAGAGTTTTGAAACTGTTTCAACGGTATTCCTAAAATTGCATGAGGGCAGTCATTGTATGCATAAATGTGCAATCAACTTTACTATAAAAGTTTGGCATATTTTGAATTTGATGATTTGTATCAACCAGCTGCATGAACACACATCTGAATATTGTTTACATTTTCTGGTGAGGATGTAAAGATAGACACTTCAACTTCAACATGTTCAAGCACTTTGGAAAACAATTTTCCGTATCACACCGGCAATTACACCATCCAGATTTACAGGTCTTTACAAGGTAAATAGTTTTATTTGTTTGCAAGAATAGCTGAAATTAGCTTCCTAAGCTTCAATGATATGCAGACAATATGGCCGGGTGATTTGGCCTAGATTAATGAACTAAACAGATGGGACATGCAGACTATAAGGCCTGCAGTCAGAGACAAACGGCCAAGCTTTAAGGCCGCCCAGATATATTTAGTAGGTCCCAGATATGAAATGAATAATGCAGCACCTTCAATTTTGGAAAAGCTTTTGTTGCTCAAAATTGTTGAAATTTATTTGATTTATCAATACTACCACATAGCCTAGGGAAACCAGTATTTTTAATGTTAAAATTACCTAGTTTTCCCAAGGTAACCAAAAAAACAATCTCACTTTTTTAAGACAAATTTATATCAGTGTAGAATAAACTTGCAAATTAACCACTGACTTGATTTCCCACCTCAGGGGTTTCAATTATCAATATTTACATTCCAATTGATTTCTTCGTTTAAAAAGATTTCGGTTCATTTTGCATGAACCGCATGACCCGTAATGACGTCAGTAACGTCATGGCTGTTACTATTGAAAACTCCCACGTATTACTCCCCCTTTTCACTTAATACCGGTACTTATTTTTGAAAGCGTTCGACTTAAGTTTATTTAAAGAAAAAAATGAATAAAATGTAAATATAAGTAATGATTCTTATTTTGGTGCGGTTCATGCAGATTGGATGTGCACGCGTGAGCTGGCAAATTTACCATAAAGCGCTAGCGCGCTTTATGGATTTGCCAGCTCTCGCGTGCACGTCCAATCTGCATGAACCGCACCAAAATAAGAATCATTCCTTAAATAGATCTGTATGCAGATTCTTGCATTTTGACGTAAGCAACTAAGTTTTTTCCCACATTTGACCCCACCATATTCTGAGCTTGGGAAAAAACATATTTAAAATAAAATATAATTCTTATCCAGGGTTTCTCTATGTGCTAAATCTGAAAAGTCATTTTCACCTCATTTTAGTGGATTCACAATCAGCCAAAAGTAAAGGGTTAAAATGCAATAGACATGTGCACAATATTAATCACTATTATTGCAAAAATTGACCACTTAATTATTTAAATTCTCCAACATCAAAATGACCCCAAACTCAAAATGGTGGGGGTGTTAAATTTGAAAAAAAATATGCTTGCATCAAAATGCAAGAATCTGCATCTAATGTCCCTGAATTATATCTTCTTATAAATTTTTTTTTTAGTTAAATTAATATGGCATATAAAGTGTTAATATTTCTGACTAGCAATATATTATCGCATTGACTTAGTTAGTAACTGAAATAGCTTTATGAAGTAGAGTAATTTCTGAAATAGATTCTAGTTGAAGATGATAATATTCATTAAGAAAGATTGTTCATTCTAAGGGGCATAACAAAAACTGATTGATATACAGCCCCTTTCTGCCATATACAATGTATATGCCTTTATCACATGTGCATCTAGTGTAGATCCGGATCAGACTAAATATTTGTGTCATCTGATCAGGACCTACACTGGTCACATCTTGTTTAGAAATAACCTTATGAATCTTAAATTGAACAGTGCAGATCCTGATCAAACAGCACAGAGATGCAGGGTGATCTAATTCTACACTGCCCATGCCATAAACTTAAGGTTCATATTAATTGGAGTTAAGAGTTAAAGTTAGAAATGAATTTTCTGTGCAAAACACAAGTATTCCATGTTTTATGTCTAATTTTTCCATGTTAGTAGACATAAATTATTATGCATAAGTATAAAGGGGCCTACATGGATACAGCTTTTATTCCTTGTTTGACAAGGTTAGACCATATCAACATTCATATCAGTGGAGGCTGGTCAGTGGAGTCTGTTCATGCTTAGATCTTTTAGATACATGTACTTTCTGATCAAGCAGTGATTTCAGTTGCTTTTGAAAACCAGGTGTCATTTGACCCCTGATGAGATTTTCAATGGGTCAAAACCTGATCTTCACAAGTCAATTATCTTGTATTAAGTGATACTTACACATGTATTACTTAAAATTAATTCGCAAGACTTAATTAAGTGCTAACTTCATATTAAAAATGCAATTTCCTAAATACTTATCCTCATTATTGCAAAAATAAATCACTTTTTAAAAGTTTTTGTGCATCAAAATTACCCCAAGCTCAAAATTAGGTGGGGTCAAAAGTGGAAAAAATATCAAATTTGTTTGCATTAAGATGCAAGAATCTGCATCAATTGAAATCACTGGATCAAGAATCAAAGTGTGTGGATTCAGATCAGATGGATGCCTCACATGCATTAAAAAGTCTAAATAGAGTTCACAGATAACAGTGGGGGGGGGGGGGGGGGGGGGGGGAGAGTGTCTGTTAAGGGCTGTGCTAATGAAATGAATATAAAGAGCCCCTTTATCTAATTTATTAGGTTGGACACCATTAAAATATGATTACATTAACATAATGCTGACTCCCTGTGACACATTGTTATACATAAAACCAAGATCAAATAGCCTTTCACAGGGTCCCTGACTCCCTGTGTAATTACTTTGAAAGTGGAAATAATAAAGAGAAATACAAAGAAAAGAAATAAGTTATAATAATATAAGAAATAAATATAATTTTGCTAACCCAACAATTTTCATACTTTAATTGACACAAAACATTTGTGCCTCTTTCATTTACTAAATGAAATTATAAGGCATTGGCATTGCCCTAAGTTGTGATATATTGCTATAAAGAATGGATATAAAATTATATTACCCTCGTCAAGTTCAACTACTGTTTAGCATCCTGACATGCACTCCACTGTTTGGAATGAACTAAAATTGGTACTTGTGTAAATATTGAGTTGCATTACAACCATGGCTAGGCATTCTAGACAGTGATGCATTTGATTCTGATATTGCTTGATCAAACATGACCTGTAATATTTTGTATTTGTCCAGTTCGATTGCTTTTAATGTTCCTTTTTTTCATTTATTTCAGTAGTTCTCCTCAAATTACTTTTTAGCTCATCTGTCAAATAGTGACAGGGTGAACTTTTGTACTCACCTTTTGTCCTGCGTCCATTCACAATTGTTGTCAGTCCTCTAGCTGCTTAATTTTTATCAGATCTTCTTCAAACTTGGTCAGAATGTTTATCTCAATGATATCTAGGTCGGATTAAAAACTGGGTCATGTGACCTGGAAAACTAGGTCACCAGGTCAAATTATAGAAAAACCTTGTCTGCAGTCAAGAGGTCTTAATTTTGGTCAGATCTTCTTCAAGCTTGGTCAAAATGTTTATCTCAATGATATCTAGGTCAATTTCGCAACTGGCTCATGTGATCTTGAAAACTAGATCACTAGGTTAAGTTATAAGAAAAGCTTGTCTGCTTTTGAGTGGTCTTAATTTTGGTCTGATATTCACTTCCATTACCATAACATCTTAGTTCCTTTCTTGAAATTGCAATCTTGCATTATGGATTCCGGAGTTAAGTGCCAAAATAAACTATTTAGACATGTCTACACAAAAGCAGCTTCATTTTTGATTTGCATTTAATCAGACTTGTACAATAATTGAGTTACTATAAGATCTTGGTTCCTTTCTTGAACCGGCTAGATTCCGTCAGGGATTCCAGAGTTATGGCCATTGAAAGAGCCAAAGAAAGCTATTATGGCAATTGCATTCGCATCCACTGACTCTTGAGCAGTTGTTGACAGGTGAGCGACAAAGGGTCCTATGGACCATCTTGTTAAATATTTTGACCAGTTTTATTATGAGTGGTTTGTGCATTTTTGCAAGCAAATGACATATGTCTTCCATAGGAGTTTCTTCATTCTGTTCAGATATTATATATTTATAATGGCTGGAATAAAACTGGAAGTCCTGTTACATTGCACATCATGGGGTTGTTTTATTTTGATTATGTTTACGATCCGCCGGCTTCCAGCACTTTCAGTGCTTTGATTAGTAACGATGTTTGTTTTAAAAATAACAAACAAATACTTTTTAAAATTCTTGTTTTGAGGGCAAAAGGGCTGGGGTTCAATCACTTACCACCCAACCATGATTTTTTATCAGTTTCAATTTAAAATAGAAAGAAATTAAAAAAATGTAAAATACAAAAGGCATATAAATTCTAGTCCGGATAACGAGTATAAAATAAATTGACAGGTGTTGAGTAAAATAATTCTGGAAACTTGCCCATCCTTTGTTTTTTTTTACAATTTAACATTAAGAATAAAGTATGATTTCTTTTCTAAGAATCATCATTACCAGAAAATATAGTACATTTGTTTAGACAATGTAGTCTGTGATCTTCAATGTTAAAACATCACCAATTCTAATTGAGGGAACTTTCGATTTGATAGGTTGGTTGGAGTTTTGTCACCAAGAACTCCAGTAAATGACTTTCGTATTTTTCTGTGTAACTGGGTCAGTTTTTATAATAGAATTAAATTATGTACAAGTCTTTTAACTATTTTATCACATGTACTTGTTGGTCATTTTAAACAATGGCAATAAGAATCGTCAATAGACATTTTATAACATGAGGACTATTATGTATAATGACCTATTGATAATAAGCAAGCTACCACGCAAGATAAAAGCGAAGTAAAATACACATTATTACAGGTTTGTGAAACTTGGAGTTTGATTAATATTCAGGTTCTTAATACTCTTTAACGTTTTATTGCAAGATAATACAGGCCTGATATTATCAACGTTGATTAGATTACTATAAAGAACCGAATGCTTTGAAAATGATTAGGTACTGCTTATTATATCAGTATAATTATATGACAATCTCATCTTTTCTGGTCTATCCTTTCTGTCGCTTTTCCTCAATTTAAAGTGCTTACTGATAAGTTTCTTAACTTGTGGCTGGATTGCATTAAGTGTACAAAGTTGTCTAAGAAATAGTTTTTTCTTCGTAAACGGACGCACTCAAACGTAAATATTGAGTTGCGCTTATTCCTGGGCTAGGCAGCGTGAACAGTAAACTAATCACAAATCGGAACAGTTTTCTTTTTCATTTCCCCTAATAATTGAATGCGAGTATTATTAACAAGGATCCATTGGTTGAAAAACTATGTAAAAAAACAAGCTAAGACAGCTTGGTCGAAAAAATCAGTAAATTCAAAAATAAAGGTTACAAAGATGAAATTCAACAGCACGCTTCATGCATGGTAATCAACCCATTTATTACTTTGCTTACCTCATGGTTTGTACAACAGGGGAACAGGTTTGAGTTAATGAAGGTTTCTAGTGAAATGATGTAAAAGATCTGTGTTTTTGATGCCTGTCATCGTATTCTTCGATTTGACTCAAGATGCTCTGGTCTCAGTTATGTCATTTAATACCCCGATTTCAAGCTTGAAAATGTCATTAGCTGCTTATGTTTTAGACGTTTGTGAGCTTTAGCATGCAAAACTTCCCAGTTGGTGGGTGGATTGGAGCTCATTCACAAAGACAACTCCTGCTTTGTGTTTGTTGTTTGTAATAATACCAGAAGGAGCAAGTGTGAGATTGGTGCACCCTAGAATCTGGTTTAAACCCCAAATGGCACAATGTTTTGCCAATGATCATTCAAAGGTGTTAACCACTTGGAGTCTCATTTCGTTACTTGTTTGTTGCGGCGTTCTTTTTGAAATTGATAATATTGTAAACGAATGTTGTCTTTTTCTCTCTGCTTTTGGCTGTATATGGAGCCTGTGTTTTCTGGATGTTGCCATTCCTGATATGCATATTTCACTTTATTAAAGATTTGGTGATAAAAATGCTGTAAGTTGCAAATTGGAAAAAGAATAATTCTTGTATAAAATATAACTTAACGAAATAAGTAAATGTCACTTTATGCGCATGCTTATATAATTCAACGGTAGCAGCAAATACTGATCTAAAAACATGCACGTTTTTAGGTTTAACTTTCACTACAATGTCTTCATGTTTACACCTTAAACTGACAGAATCTCCCTTTAGACCTGTAATATTCAAATTTCAACAGATTTTCTCCCTTATGCATGACATATTAAATTTTTAACAGACTCCTTTCCTGTTGACATTGAATCCTAGGCATTTATAATCTTTTTATTACATGTTTGGGTAGGCAAACTATAGGTTCATGTTGACATCTGACACGATATTCAATTTTGTTTTTCTTTCTCCTAAGTTTTTAATAATGAATGTTAATGTCGTGCTTCCTTTAATTAGCGTCTTTCAATGAATTTATTTAACGACATGATTTCTTCTGTTGCTCAGTCTGTAAATAGCCTTAAGTGGAATGTAAGCATACGCAGACTATCATACGAAATAATTTTGAAATTTAAAATGAAGGAGATTATAAAGTCTGACCTGCCAGCTCGGTAGATTGCTTACTGAAGTTAATTTCTATTTCAAAGCAGTATTAACCCAAAAATCTTCAAATATCGAATGCTACTTTGAGTTTTTT
The DNA here is from genome assembly GCA_038501625.1 of Corbicula japonica. NCBI lineage: Eukaryota > Metazoa > Mollusca > Bivalvia > Venerida > Cyrenidae > Corbicula > Corbicula japonica. The sequence goes on from JAZAYU010000033.1 coordinate 997,500, forward strand.
AAGGAAGCCAATTTGCATTTGAAAAAAAACCTTTACCGTTGTTAGAATTGTTAAATTATAAAAAGTGTTGGTATTACAACGGATATGATGATCGTACAAAGTAGCCCCGTATTTATCTTCACTTAAATTACTTAAACGTTATTATTAAGTGTAAAAATTGTTGATGTTAACATGTCATCATTTCTTCTTGAAGTGGTATCATTTTGCGTATTGTTTAAGGTCCTATCCTAATTGTCTAAAAGTGAAAAGGTCACGTTCAAAACATTCAAATTCAATTAAGAAGAAAGCGTTCGTGAGACAAAATGAATGAAGATCTTTTAATTTGCTTTAGCGGAAAATCGTTAGGTGTAATTAATCAACACACTGCGATTTAATTTGTCATCGCACGCAAGTTTGTGAATTTATATTTCAAACGATGCAAAAATAATCATCCGTTATCAGGCACTTAAATGCATGTTTTCAGGATGTTTATATGTGAATGTTATATTCTAGGATGCTATGAAGAAAACGCATTAAGATGATGAAGTGCACAGTTAATGTTTTACAAAAGCCAGCTTTCAATAAGGTTGTTGCATAAATCTAAATTTTCTGAAATTGCATTATCTGTTTTGAATAACATGTCTATATCATACATAAAATATCATTAATTAAATTAATTTGGTATAACTAAAGTTGTGTCTACTTGTGAAAATATTGAGTTGCGCTTAACCAGGGCTAGGCGGCGTGGGCACTTAATATTCATAAATTACAACATTGCCCATAGACAGGTTCAAACAAACCAAACATGCAATATTTTCGTATTTGTTGTGTTGATTTATGCTTGAGCTCTGAGTTCATACATTTTCACTAACAAAATCTAGCATATTTCTAAAATTCATTTTTATTGTTGCTGCAATGTTTGCATACACTTCAGGTTTAGTCTGAATGTAGATTTTAAACAAAGACATCAGAATTAATTAGCAGATCCTCGTCTATATGACACTAGGTTTATTTTTAAAATAATCGTTGTAAAGAATTGTGAATAAATCTAACCGCAAACCATCATCTACGTTGCATTGATTTATGTTTAAATATATTTCTTTCTCTTTAGACCGATTCTTGTGGATATTTATGAACTTTTCATCTTTTACAAATCTTAGGTATCATGCCGCTTTCTTAAGGGCTTACCACACTCCTCCCAACCACGTTCATCAATAAAAAGAAAATAATCAAAATCTCAATAATGGGAAAATGCCGTTCAATGAAACTTTGCACAAAATTTAATGAATGTGACTAATGTATCTTTATTTTGCATACAGTAAGACACGTTAGAAAAGTAAAGAAAAAAAGCTAGACCTAAAAGTTCCTTAAAATTTTATTTACATTAATTCACACTGTGGTAAGCCCTTAACTATAGATAACCATTTTCTATTTCTTGTAGACAAAATATATCCCATGAACTCCACCCTAAAACAACAACAATTCAGAAAAGCAAGCAAACTCTTCGATTGAAAACGATTTCGTAACTTCAGTGCCCAAGGTTATAAAACTGAGCATGGAAACCAGTCTCAAATCTCAAGCATCTGATTGGCTGAAATGGATTTCAGCCAATCAGATGCTTGAGATTTGAGACTGGTTTCAAAACTCAGTTTTATAACCTTGGGACCTGGTTGTATGATAAATCAGATGATTTGGATATAAATTTTGTATTTTTACATTTTAGATAGTGATGTTCCACGTGCAACATCTTACGTAGTTTATATTTCACAACTTGTTCCCTATCCTAAAAGATTTTCTAGTCATAGATGTATAATTACTTTCTTTCTTGTTTTCGTGGAAAATCATTGCACTTAATTACTCCTCAAACAGTTGATTGTTTTGACAACTCGGGCTAGATCTGATATTTTATGTATTGAAATATGAAAAACGACAAAAATAAATTGTGCAGCTTTTCAGAGAAAAAAAAGTGAAATATGCATATCAGGAATCGCCACACTATAAAAACACAACAAAGCCTGCCCACGCAGCGAAAAAGTAGAGAGGAAAAGAGACCATGTTTTTATAAGAATATCAATTTCAAATAAGACACCACAAACAATTAACGAAAAGGAGAATCCTCTGGGGTTACTGCATTGGAACGGTCAGTGAAGAGTTTTTATCCCCAATACTATAAATTAAAGATATTTACTGCTGCTACATATTTAAAATGAAATGATGATATATATTCTTGCAGACTTTCTAAAAAACTGATTTACATATAGCTATACGAATCAAGGCCCCCACCTTCCCAGTTTTGAAATAGAAACATCACCACCACGGCAACAGCCACTCGCCACATTTATACAGTCACACAACCAGTTGTACCACAACACAACTCTCCCAATCCTATCATAACTTTTACCGAAGTCAAAACTCATTTATTTGCACGAGGCGACTTTTGACGGTCAAATTGTGATATTGTAAATATTGAAAGATATAAGCTTAGATCGGGAAAACGAACTGACACTGCCTAATATTTGAAGAATGGGCAATTGAATTGCTCCGATCATTAATTAACTTCTTTACTTTAGATTGTTAATTCTTTTATTAATAAACATTTCTCTCACTGTCACTGTGCGTCTTCATTTTATTGACCTTCCAACTTCAAGGAACAGTTCCTGATATTTGTTCAGTTACTCACAACAAAGAACACTTATCTCATTCAGATTAATTCAACTTGACAATTTATAGAACAAACACCGAATCACAACCTCGTCATATCTGACCTTCTTGCTTATGTTCATATCGGTTTTCCTTAAAACACATTACTTATAGGGACACTACAATCAAACACTAAATCATAATGCATAAAACATTTGAATTTCAACTGAAATTCACTTAGAAATTAAAACAATTAAAATTCCAGAAAGAACATCCAGTTCAAGCTGAAAACAAGAAGAGAGAGAGAGAGAGAGAGAGAGAGAGAGAGAGAGAGAGAGAGAGATGCTAAAATAAATTGGAACAGAAGAGTCTATTAGGAATCGAACCAACGGCTGTCAAGTCGACAATTTACAAACGCGCGACCTCTCACACTTTTGAAGGGAAGGCTATATTATTAACGATTTTATACAAATGACAGAAATGACAGGATATGTTCGTGTATTTCCGGATATGAAAATCGATTTGCATAACGGTTCGAGTCCGGTTTTAAGTCCTGCGGAGTTAAAACCGTGCTTACCATTGTTTTGTTTTCTTCAATTACGACGATACACGGGCATAAAAAAAGATGAAAAACACGACAAATATGAAAAAATTGCAGGCTCGATTTGTTTGAGCCTGTTCATGGATATTAATGGAATTGCATATTACTGGCCACTGCACCGGGTCGAGCGTAACTAAATATTTACATCAATAAACAAAACAATTTTGATCCATTTCAAACGTATGCATATAACGGTGAACATGGAACCTTCTATGCGGTATTTTCAGATTAATACCATTCCATTCCGTCAAAATAATGTTACGGTTTTCAAGAAAGTCAAGAAAAACGTACTTCCGGGTCTACCCTCGGTGTCAGGGGGCAAATCATTTTGATGTACCTTTTCAAAAAACTCGACATTAATTCACATCGGCAGGCCAATGAAAGTAAAGAAATATAGTGTCATGTAGTTGTATTTAAGTTTGGATGCTCAAGTTGTTTGAACAAAATGTTTCATTGAAATAGAACAGACACACACCAAAAGGAAATACCGTTTGCACAAGAACTCTGTAATGGCTGTTTAAAACGTCTAGAAAATAGATACAGATATCCCATTAACACTTATTTAAAATATTTTGTAGTCATCTGTCAAATTGATGTAACATATCAAAATGTTCTTACCGTCAAACCGAATGTAGACCAGGAAGTAATTTTTCTTGAATTTCTTGAAAACCCTAACATTATTTTGACGATTTGGCACTAATGATTGTAGACCAGCATATACTTATTTTTGTGTATAAGTTGTTTTGGTATATTGTCGATGAATTTAAGTTCTCATGCAAATGGTTTTTCTTTTGTTTTAGTATGTGATTGGTAATTAGAACATGAATTAGACTTTACTGAGCAAGCAAACATTAGTACATCCTTGGATAAATACTTCACTAAAATCCAGATGGCAATGAAAATATTCCCCAAAATTCATTTATGAAATTTTAGCCTGTTTTTCACCATTTGCAACGTTAGTGATACCTTAAGAAATTAGATCTTCTTCGGTAATCGAAAAAAAAAATAATCAAAGTAATATTTGAACGTTTTTTTATTTGTTGTGTATACTGCCATAAACGTTTTCAACATAAAAGTTTATTTTTCACTCCCATTTCATCTATTTATAGAAACAAATAGATTCTCACACCGATATATTACCCTTTTCGCTAGAAATATGATGTTTTATGTGTCAGCTTAGATATTTTCTAAGGTTTGTGACATTTTATTTAAAGGTAGTCACTTAACAAAATAAAATCATTTTTCAACGACAAATAGATTGAACACTAAATTGTATGAATTGCTGTATAGAAAGTTTTCCAAAACATGTATCATTTAATCAATTATTAAAGCGTTTAAAGCGGAAAACACGCCGTCTTAAAGTGTTGATGCTGTGCAGCAAATCACATGTTATTACGCGTTTTGTGGTATTGTAAGTATGATTCATGCCACATGCTAACTTATCTTCTCAGAATAACACTTTACAATGCAAAAACCGGTTTTCATCCTGATCAACCTGTGTGTGATCACAACAACCTATTACAACTGAATCGTTAGAATAAATAGGATTTTTTTTAGATAATTTATTTGTCAGTATGACCATCTTTTCTCGGCTATATTGTAGTCTGTGTTTTCTTAAGAGGTCGCAAACATTGCAAATGGCGAAAACAGGCTAAAATTTAAAAAAAAAAATGAATTTTGGGGGAAATACTTATTGCCACCTAGATTTTAGTAAATAAATGTATTTAGCTATGGATGTTGTAAATGTTTGCAAGCTCAATTTAGTCTAATTCATATTCTAATTACGAAGCACATACTAAAACAAAAGAAAAACCATTTGCATGAGAACTCTGAAATTCATGAACAATATACCAAAGCAACTCATACCTGAAAAAAGTATATGCTGGTCTACAATGTTTAGTGCCAATCCTTCAAAATAATGTTAGGGTTATCAAGAAATTCAATGAAAACTTACTTCCTACTTTCACTTTCTACTTTCACTTTGAACCAGGAAGTAAGATTTCCTTGAATTTCTTGAAAACCCTAACATTATTTTGAAGGATTGGCACTTAACATTCTAGACCAGCTTATCCATAACAGTGCCCAAGATCATAAAACTAAATCTGGAGATCAGTCTCAAATTTTAAGCATCTGATTGGCTGAAATGGCGACCAGTCGCCATTTCAGCCAATCAGATCCTTGAGATTTGAGACTGATCTCAAATCTTAGTTTTATGATCTTGGGTCCAGGTACCAGGTTGATACAGCGATTATGTCTAACAAGTCTATTAACAGACAGGCCAAGAAGCTGAAGATCATAAGTGACTACGGCCACTTAAGGGCGTAACATAAGGGTATCACATCTTCGGAGCCGCTCCATTACAGCATTGTCAACGGCCGCAACAACACTGGGACGACAAACCGTGAACAGGAGACTGGCGACATGGCATTCGGACAAGTCATCCCTACCGCGGACCCTTCCTCACACGTCAACTAGGGATCAACAGATTGGGCCAGGCGTGTTCTTCGGGGCAAGAGCGAGACTTTGCACGGGTTCTTTTCTCTGACGAGCATGTTCCGCGTCTTCAGTTAATGTTTATCGAAGAGCTGATTAACAATAGCTTGGCTACGAATCGTGTCAGTCAAGTGAAACCATTGGGAAGGGCTAATGGTTTTAGATGGAATATGCGGTGACGTCAAAACGTGGCTAATCGTAATTTGAGAAAACTTGCATGCACAAGTGATGACATTCAAAGCAAGTCGTGGTGCCGTTTCTCCCACAGCTGCCCAGTCGATTCATTTTCCAGCATGATATTGCAAGGCCACATACAGCATGACTGACTAAGAAATTATTCACCAACTTCAAATTCAAGTTTTGCCATGGATCTCGATCTGCAAGTCGGCTTGTGCTTCAAGTCAACCGCAAGAATTTGGAACAGTGCCTCTTTGACGAATGGCAACACATTACCCCCAATGCCCGTTGACCTGTTCTTGCTGTATTGATGCTTAATGTAGAAATACCCGTAAATAATGTGTCTTTGAGATGTTTAATGCGGCGTTTTCCCCTATCTGCTCTTTTGGCTGTTTTAATGAAATGTTAATTTTAGACCGGACCCATCTTTTTTTCTTGTCCTAAGTATTGCACAGAATTGATGAAATTGATTATATGTACAAATGCTGTTTAAAAGGTTTCTCTGAAATATGTGAAATTTGTTTATTCTTTTTTTGGTTTTATCGTATGTCCTTGAAAACATGTGGTTTCGTTTCTTTTGGAAATAAGTTATTGAAATATATTCACATGTTGCCCAAATGAATACAAGACAAGCCTGTGTTACTTAAAACAACAACTTTCCCCCAAGATTCAATCAGTGCTGTTATTTGGTGAGTCCTTTAAGGATAGTTGAGATCCATATTTATGTTAATTTATGGTAGTCTTTGAATATTTTGTTACAATAGTACAACCTGTTTTATATAGCTGGTTGTAATATTAAAGATTTTACAGTCTGAATATTGTTCAATTATCCCAAGGATATACCTCCTGATTTTCTTGCCATTGGCATTCTCTTTACGTCGTTTTTGGCTGAAGGTTATAAAACTGAGATTGGAAACCAGTCTCAAATCTCAAGGAACTTATTGGCTGAAATGGCGACTAGATTCGAGACTAGTTTCCATGCTGATTTATAACCGTGGGCATTTATGTTATTGGATAAACAGTCAAAATTCTAAACTTTTCAGTTCCGCCCACGGATTTCGCGTTTCTCGTTTTGGGCAAACCCATGTTTTATCTTTGGACCAAATGCCGCAGATCATGATTAAGTACAAATGTGAAAACATCATCTTCACACCAGTGTTTGGGATGTATCTAATTTGTGTTGTTTTTCTTCTGTAATATTGAGTTGCTCTCAACCCGGGGCTAGGCGGTTATGGCAGTAATATGTTTTCTCGTTACTCTGAATGGAAAGGCTCAGTTTAACTGACTCTACAATGACTTATATTTCTGTTTATTTGTTTGCGAAGCTCATTTTTCAAATGTTGCATCTCTATACAAGTGCGATATCAGGATCTGATGTAAGTACAGATGCATTTAAGTTACGTAGGATATACGTTTCTGGGAACAAAACAAAACAATACATATTTCAAATGAGTTAACGGTGTTCTTCTTTGATATTAACTTTGAAAACGTCAGTGCTATGGAAATATTAACTGTTAACGTTACCAAATAGAAACCCATCCACATAGAAAGTCATATTAAATTTTGATGACAGAGTCCGTTTCTCGATATTGATGCAAACATTTTAACTTGCTTTTGCTGGAAATTGTCATGTCTGATCAATCTATGGTATTCAGCTGGTTTTGACCTAACACGCGATTGTGTGCATTTACTAAGTTTCAAAAGCTGCAATTATTTATCACTAAAAGGCAGCTCTTGAGCAAAGGTTTGATGGATTAAACAGTACACTTCTACGCAGAATCGAAAAAGCGTCAGTTTGAAAAAGTTAAAAGTCAAAAATATTGCTGGCCTCCTGTTCAATGGCAGTATTGGAAATGTAAATAATTGCCAATCCCGTCTAGGCTTGAGTTTATCACCGCACCTCAATGTAAACAGAAGTAAACAGTACTTATGATGTAATCAGCAGCGTATAATACCAAGAAAGGAAAAACATCTTATCTTATCTAATTACTGTACATATTCTTACCTTTCAAAACTAAATCCGGATACATTTTTGTTATATCCCTTTATAAAAGTTTGAAAAACACACATGACTTACACCACTATGCATTTTCTTAGCTTAACTTAACCAGCATAATTAAATATTACTATTGTTACTCGTGAACGGAAGAAAACAAAACAATTATTTCGTATGTGTTTCTTGCTATACGTGTTTTGACTAGATTATTTTCTGCAATTCATCGTATTTTGCTGGGGAATTTAAATTAAATACACTGATTTATATTCTGTCTTGCTATATTTCTTATCAATAAATGCCGCAATCCGGATAGTCATGAATGCATGATTGGATTGCCCTCTAGGTCATGCAGAAACAAATAAACGGAGCATTTTAGGAACTCATACTTTTATTATTACTGTCATAATTTTCTACATCCTAGTTACATTTTATTCTTTCCGATTGTATGCAATCATTCAGGCGTATGTTTTTGATAGAATGACAGTTGACACCGCATTAGCCATCGCCATAATTGTTTCGAACATTAAGATAACAATAAAGCAGCCTTGAACAACATTTATCTTGTGTTAAAGTTTCAACAGGGTTGGTAAGAATGAAATACTTTTTGTCAGTTTTATCAGATTTAGTCCAGAAACAAATTGCAGTTTACACACTTTTGAGGCAGGTTATTTCTTAGCCAGTTTATAAAAGAAGGGATAAAAACGAAATGTTAATTTCACCTATTTAGTAAGCCCAGAAAAAAGGCACCACATATGATATTGTGCAAGTTAACTCCAGGGCCCAAGATCATAAAACTAAGTTTTGAGATCAGTCTCAAATCTCAAGGATCTGATTGGCTGAAATGGCGACTTGTCGCCATTTCAGCCAATCAGATGCTTGAGATTTGAGACTGATCTCCAGATTTAGTTTTATGATCTTGGGCACAGTTAGTTTTCTTAGTACCTTTTTAGTTTTATGACAGCTGAAAGAGTTAACGTCTGCCACAAGTAGAAAACACAACCTCTACTCATAGCCTTAAAATAAAGTAAAGAAAGAGCATTATTTAAAATACGATCAGGATAAAAATAAAAGAAACCACAAACAATTAACGAAAAAAAGTAATAGACGTTTAACGGGAGTTCCCGTCAAGAAGTTGGATGGGTTGTAGTTAAGTTACCAAAGCAACTTGAACGTGTGTTCTTGACTGACACGTGGGGAATATATGAGGTATGTTAATTCAAATGGTTTAAAGCACTTGTGGCAAATATGCTTTTGCAAGTAACCTTTGCGGTTATCCCCATGTTAATTTTTTATTCATTTGTTTGTGATATATTTTAGAAATTGATTGTAAAACAATTTTATTGGTCTTCTGCTCTCTTTACGTTTTGTTTGTGTGGCTATGCTATGTTTTCTGGGTATACCTTTCCTAGTTAAGCATGTATTATTTTTCATATCTTAAATATGTTACTGCAAGTCTGTAAATCAGCTTCAAACAATATTACGTTTCAGTTTTAATTGACATCTGAAATTTTACTTGATCTATTATGTTGCACAATTCTGTTAAAACATGATGCTTGAAAACAGCGCTATCTAAAATTAAATCAGTTTCGTCAATAACATTGTTTCTTCAAAGTTCTTAGAAATCGTGTCACAGCTTGCTCAAACGCTTGCATTGTTTCTTTAAATGTATTACTTACAGAACAGCTGCTATGAGGATTCAAACGTTTTCATAAAGAAATATTACCATCCCATTCGGCTTTGCAATGCTATTATTTCTAATGTTTTACGTGTATGTGTGTTCTTTTTCACGCAACATTGTTGAGCTGATGGGTGGGTTGGAGTTATTTCACAAAAGCTTATTCTATTTGTGTGTTCATTAGAGAACCTGTTTGGGCAAGTGCGACGTTGGTACGCTCTAGAACCTGGTTTAAACCCCTAGCGGCAACTTGTTTTGTTAATTGTTTGTGGCGTCTATTTTGAAACTGATTATTGTAATACCATGCTCACTTCTCCTCCCTATTTTACATCTGTGTGGGAAGGCTGTGTCTGCTGAATGTAGCCATTTCTAACATTAATATTTTACTTTTTATAATCATACATGCAGTTTAAACAAAACTTCATACGGATAATTAATTGTATTTATGCTCTTTTTTGCGCAAGATTATTCAAAACAAATTATAATACTGACAAATGTGGAACATAAAAAGTGACTGTTTTTTTTTATTTTTTAACAATTTAAGTCTTGTACTTTTTTAATATTTAATTTGATCAAATATATGTTAGTTAAACCTCTCACTACCAATTTTACAACGAATATTCCTTATTTTCGATATTTTATCACCCATTCGGGACTTTAGAATTCTGATCTCAATATTTCAATTTAAATCAAAAGAGGGCCTGCGCCGACATGAATGAAATACACAAAAAAAGGATCACATTACAGGGAGAACCTGTACAAATCTTTTAAAAAGTTCTCTTTTCTTCTTATTTGATATAAGAGAAAGTCATCTGCCAAAGGCAAATATTAAAAGGCAGAATAATTTGGTAGTTGATTTACTTTGTATTTTCCAAAGCCATATTAGAAGAATCCTAAACACTCAAAGAAATACTGCCATATCTGAACTACTTAGTGTATTAGTTGGACAATATGATAGTTAAGTTTAACCGTATTTGATAAGACTTACATATAACCCTTGTTTATACATCCATGAAAATCAAACAAACTTTACAAGAACAGTTAAAGAAATACTATCATATCTGAACTACTTAGCGTAAAGGTTTGGACATTATTGCAGTTAAGTTTACCGTATACAATACAAATTACGTAGAACCCTTTTTGATATATCCAAGAAAACCAAACAACGTTACGAGAACATTTTAAGAAATACTGTCATGTTAGACACCTTATGCGTAAATTTAGGATATCGCAAGTGTGTGTCAGTAGATTGATGTGTTTAATTGAACTACTGACCTCCCAGAATCCTGTTTGCAAACACAACCCACTGATTGTTTTTCTCGGTGAATCATTTTCACTATTCTTAGAGTCAAATACAATGGAAATGGAAAATTGTCATCAATAAACAATGGGAAATACCAAATCTGGATAACAGTGTCCAGTATTGTTTCTGCAAAAAGCACGCGAATTTCACATTGTGCACGTTCGCCACCCTTGGAATATTTAATGTGTTACCTTTGACCCAATTAGTAAAATAATATAACGTCTGTGAAAATATGTGGAAATGAAGGCGAATGCATAAACCTGCAACGTCTGTTTTCCTATACTTGTGTCTATATGATTATTGTTGGACTAAGAACTAGGTGTCGAACAATTCCTTATAAATGGAATGCCTAATAATTAAATGAGAAGAACAACATTCGAGAGATGTGATATAGTCTATTCGACAAATAGACATGCCATTATTTAAGAAAACATTGTTGTTTTCAATGATCGGACTGATACAAGAAATCATCTTAGTGTTTACAACGGTTTTCCCGTCTTATAAAAGATGTGCTTTCATTCTGAACTATTATTAGTGTCTAAACCGCGATTAAAGAAATGAGTCTGGAATTGCGATTTTCAACAGAAGATTCCAAATGCTAAATACATTTGTCTTCAGACAAAAACATACCTCGTTTTTCATGTATACAAAGTTTCTGATCGTAGGCGCTTAGGCAATTTTTTGATGTAAGAAAGCAATATGCTTCGTATCGTGTCTATACAATCATAAAAGTAGTGCTTTTAGATTTGTCAATCAACTGTATTATTGCAAATTTTTCTTCCTGCAGTAACAAAGCAGTAATCAACAAAACAATTTCTTTCAATATTTTTAGAAGCTTGACTAATTTTATGAAATTAAATAATGACCAAGTAGAATAAATTGAAGATATCATGAACGGCGAGCGAAATACAGAAAAAAACAGACAAAGGCTTCTTATCACAACCGAGAAAGTAAGGAAAAAAAGTGAAAGTTATAGCTAATAAATTTATTGACTTAATGCTAAAATAAACGTGCATGGCTTCGGCAAACACTAAGGGAATGAAAATTTATTACGCAAATGTGCAGTTTATTTCGGTAGTGCACGCGATCCTGTGTGATTCGATTTAAATCAATCACCGGGCGTTATTGCGTTACAAGCAGCATTAAAACAATAGTTATTGTAAATATTGGTAATTGTTTTATGTTGACTAAGATAAAACAACACAATTAAGTCTTGTTACTACAGGTTCGTTGCTGTGTTTCGTCACGGTCGTGCTATATACTTTTGGGCAAAGTTGCATGCACGTATTACATTTATAATCGAAGTAGTGTTCCCAGTTCGAAAAACATCACATAACAGAGGAGTAATCTGTATTGTGATGTCTTTCACTTTGAACTGTTTTTGGTCGGGGTCAAAACACAGCATGTTTAAATAATCCGAGAATAGAGAACCCATATGAAGGAGTATCCCGACAGTTTTATTAATTTCGTATGTTAAACAAACTATAGCGTCTAACGGAGGATAAACAGCCGATAAATTTTTCACACTAAAGATCCTTAGAACAATTAATTGCAAGTGCAAGCCATAATTGCTCTTTTATTCGTTTTGGCTGAATAATTAATAGTGTCTGATGAAAAACGCCTCAACATTTTTGGAGATTAAGCCGCGCTTTGCGATTAAGACGTTCTGAAAATATAACATACAAGAAACGCGTGCCAAAATGCCCGACCAACTGAAAACAGCTGGGGAATTTTTGCAAAGTAAGCAAAGGTGATGACCATCACACTTCGGGAACATTTAAATTGACAATTATTTCCAATCTCTTAAGCCACATTTGGCAAGTATAAACTTAAAAGCCATTTCTGAAATTGTCCAAAACAAAATAATTGTACAGACCATGTTCACTTTTGAATACTGCTTTCATTGTCTACTTCTTATGCTATAAACAGCACGACTTTACACCTTTTCAACAGTTCAACAACAAATCCACTGGGTGCATACCACCAAACGAAATAATTGAACTAAAACTTTGTCCGTTGCAGAACGTCTTACGGAGTTAATATTTCACTTTTTGTTTTCTTGAGCTTTTAGCAATGTAACGATTTCAAGGAAAACAACAGGCGAACTTTCGATAGAGCTTTTAGCAATGTAACGATTGCAAAGAAAACATCAGGCGAACAACGTCTTACGGAGTAAATATTTCACCTTTTGTTTTCTAGAGCTTTCAGCAATGTAACGATTTCAAGGAAAAAAACAGGCGAACTTTCGATAGAGCTTTCAGCAATATAACGATTGCAAGGAAAACATCAGGCGAACAACGTCTTAAGGAGTTAATATTTCACTTTTTGTTATCTAGAGCTTTTAGCAATGTAAAGATTTCAAGGAAAACAACCCGCTAACTTTCGATAGAGCTTTTAGCAATGTTACGATTGCAAGAAAACAACAGGCGAATTTTCGAAACTGTTGTATTGTACCACAAATACAGATAGCGTTTTGCAAGTTTCATAGCTAATTCGTCTGCAAATTCATTATAATATATCTACTACAATGTTATTCTACAGCGCTTTACTACATTCTTGGCATTACTTTATATACCTCTTTGTTTGCATGATGGTAGCAGGTGTGTATGTTTTTTAAAGGTTTCTATGGAAATCTTAAAACAGAGGAAGAGATTTATCGCAACACATTTCAATGCATCACTTAAGACATTTACGGTATGCACTACTCCCATTTTGTCAAATTAACGAAAACGATCCGAAAGGACAAGGAAATATTATTGTTGATTTTTGTAATATGGAAAACACAATCCTGATAAAAACTGACCTCTCATTTTGCCATCGGAGAAAATTTACAATCAAAATAAACTATATTGGTGAACTCAGTAGCTGTGTGGTCCACGACCAACGTTCAGCAAAATCAAATTATCACATCATACTGAGGAACTTTTGCTTAAGGTAAGATGCAGAGGTATAGGCTCAGCTTATAAAATACTAGTAAGATAGCTGGTGTCGTAAACAGAAAACGGATTCATTTACGACATTTTAATTGTTTTGTCATTGACAATTGGAGGCCGCAACCCTCAGGTTTTCCTTAATTGTAAGTGGAGTCTTATTTAAAACTGATCGTTTTATAATCCCATGCTCTTTTTCTGTCTGCGTTTATTTGCTGTGTTGGAAGGCTGGGTTTGTATAAGTGTGGCTATTCTATGACTTATACTTAAAAAATCCGGTGCGTTTCATAAAAAATGACCTTGCTATTTTGAAAACGAAAAACTGAAAACTATTGAATTTGATACACTATAGATGTTTTTTTTCTTCTAACTAAAACCATTATTTACTTTGTTATCATGGTTATCGCCAATTCAAGTTAAATGGAATTAAACCAATTGAATGGTTACATTGAGCATTTATTTTCACAGCACTGGATCGTTAATGATATGATTAATTTATTCGAGGAAATGGTTTATATTTAACACAGTTAAACTTACTGATATTTCAAAGCACTGGCTCGTTTGTTATATGATTAATTTATTCGAAGAAATAGTCGGACATCTAACAAAGTAAAACATACTGATATTTCAAAGCACTGGTTCGTTTATAATATTATTAATTTTTTCGAGGAAATGGTTGGACATTTAACACAGTAAAACTGACTGATATTTCAAAGCACTTGCTTGTTTATTATACGATTAATTTATTCGAGGAAATAGTTGGAAATTTAATACAGTTAAACTTATTGATATTTCAAAGCACTGGCCCGTTAATTATATGAATAATTTATTTGAGGATATGGTTGGACATTTAACACAGTTAAACTTACTGATATTTCATAGCACTGGCTCGTTTATTATATGATTAAATTATTCGAGCAAATGGTTGGACATTTAACACAGTTAACCTTACTAATATTTCAAATAACTGGCTCTTTATTATATGATTCATTTTTCCGAGGAAATAGTTTGACATTAAACATAGTTAAACTGACTGATATTTCAAATCAATAACTCGTTTATAATATGATAAATTTATTCGAGGAAATAGTTGGACATAAAACTTACTGATAGTTCAAAGCACTGGCGCGTTTATTATATAATTAAATTATTCAAGGAAATAGTTGGACATTTAACACAGTTAAATTTACTGATATTTCAAAGCACTGGATCGTTATTATATGTTCAATTTATTCGAGGAAAAGGTTGGACACTTAACACAGTTAAACTTACTGATATTTTAAAGCACTGGCTTGTTTATTATATGACTAATTCATTCGAGGAAATAGTTGGACATTTAACACAGTAAAACTTACTCATATTTCAAAGCACTGGCTTGTTTATTATATGATTAATTTATTCGAGGAAATTGTTGGACATTCAACACAGTTTAACTTACTGATATTTCAAAGCACTGGCTCGTTATTATATGTTTAATTTATTCGAGGAAAAGGTTGGACACTTAACACAGTTAAACTTACTGATATTTAAAAGCACTGGCTTGTTTATTATATGATTAATTTATTCGAGGAAATAGTTGGACATTTAACACAGTTAAACTTACTGATATTTTAAAGCACTGGCTCGTTATTATATGTTTAAGTTATTCGAGGAAAAGGTTGGACACTTATCACAGTTAAACTTACTGATATTTCAAAGCACTGGCTTGTTTATTATATGATTAATTTATTCGAGGAAATAGTTGGACATTTAACACAGTTAAACTTACTGATATTTCAAAGAACTGGCTCGTTTATTATATGATTAATTTATTCGAGGAAATAGTTGGACATTTAACTCAGTTAAACTTACTGATATTTTAAAGCACTGGCTCGTTTATTACATGATTAATGTATTCGAGGAAATGGTTTGACATTTAACACAGTTAAACTAACTGATATTTCAAAGCACTGGCTCGTTTATTTTATAACCAATTGATTCGAGGAAATAGTTGGACATTTAACACAGTTAAACTTACTGATATTTCAAAGCACTGGCTCGTTTATTATATGATGAATTTATTCGATGAAATAGTTGGTTATTTATCACAGTTAAACTTACTGATATTTCAAAGCCCTGGCTCGATTATTTTACAACTAATTTTTTCGATGAAATAGTTGGACATTTAACACAGTAAAACTGACTGATATTTTTTTTCAAAGCACTGGCTCGTTTATTATATGATTAATTTATTCGAGGAAATAGTTTGACATTTAACGCAGTTAAACTTACTAATATTTCAAAACACTTGCTCGTTTATTGTATTACTATTTTTTTCGAGGAAATAGTTGGACATTTTACACAGTTAAACTTACTTATATTTGAAAGCACTTGCTCGTTATTGTATGATTAATTTATTTGAGGAAATAGTCGGACATTGAGCACAGTTAAACTTACTGATATTTTAAAGCACTGGCTTGTTTATTGTATGATTAATTTATTCGAGGAAAAGGTTGGAATTTAAAACAGTTAAATTTACTGATATTTCAAAGCACTGGCTCGTTATTATATGATGCATTTATTCGAGGAAATGGTTGGACATTTAACACAGTTAAACTTATTGATATTTCAAAGCACTGGCTCGTTTATTATATGATTAATTTATTCGAGGAAATAGTTGGACATTTAACACAGTTAAACGTACTATTATTTGAAAACAAAGCACTGCTTTGTTTATTGTATGATTAATTTATTCGAGGAAATGGTTGGACATTTAACACAGTTAAACTTACTGATATTTCAAAGCACTGGCTCGTTTATTTGATGATTAATTCATTCCAGGAAATAGATGGACATTTAGCACAGTTAAACTTACAGGTATTTCAAAGCACTGGCTGGTTTATTATATGATTAATTTATTCGAGGAAATAGTTGGACATATAATACAGTTAAACTTACTGATATTTCAAAGCAGAGGCTCGTTTATTATATAATTAATTTATTCGAAGAAATGGTTGGACATTTAACACAGTTAAACTTACTGATATTTCAAAGCACTAGCTCGGTTTTTTTTTTTATATTATTAATTGATTCGATGAAATGGTTGGACATTTAACACAGTTAAACTTACTGATCTGATATTTCAAAGCACTGGCTCCTTCATTATAAGTTATAATTAATTTATTTGAGGAAATGTTAGGTCATGAAACACAAAATATGACGTTAATACATCAGTCAGAAATGTGTATAACAGTTGTTTTACCGCAGAAGTTCGATCAATGCAAGATGAAATCTTAACATTTCACCTTATCCCTAAACAATTTTGCCCATCGTTTGTAATTGAAATCTAAATGTTTTTGCCAAATCTAATCTATTTAACACAATTACGTTAACATATTAAAGTTTTTCCTGAAATTTGTGCAATCTATAATTAAATCAGTTAACATCAAAATAGCATGCATTCACCTTAGCTGATCATTGAACTTTCTAAGATAATGTGTGCTACAACCAAAATGTTATCAGTTTTCATGAATAATTTGCATGCACGATTCAAGTCCATAGAACTTTCTGAGACAGTGTGTGGCACAGTAAAGCCTGCGTATTCATTGAATGAATTTTTATGCAGACAAACTATCTCATTAAAGATACAGTAATTACAAATGTTGGTAAATATATGGGAAAAGGAAACTTTTAAAGCCACCGAACAAGACAAATATTAAAATAGTGTAGGGACGGTTTTGATGAGACCTATTTATAGGCAGTTATCGTCAATGCTAATTATTGCCCACGCAGACTAGCACTTGGTTGAACAATACTCAATATTGAAACAATAATTTATCATGCTCAACGACCTTCAAAGATGGTGATTGATAATAGCACTGACTGAACGTACGGAGAGATTTTTTACAGTCGCCACACGGTACAAAAGATTAAAGGGTTAAAACATTTTAACCCGGTTCTTGGCAGTTTTTTTTTTAAATTCCTGCCAATAATCTGCATTTCCAAAACTAATTTAAACCGATGTTCTTGAGTTTTCTTCGTTGTCGAATTCGCTTGTTTGTTCGTCTGCTAAATACACACTATATTTAAACAGACTTTCAAAGCTTGCCTTAATTTGCTAAATAAGCCAGATCATAAATCTGGTCATTATACATGAATTATACAACAAGAAATATTACGTGGTCAATGGCATTATCTTATCTCATACACAATAAAAATATAATAAAATAAAACACATACATTTTGCAAAATTCATTCCCTTGTTTGATACGTTTATATTCTCGAATTACCAGTTTCCACACCTCTAAGAACTGAACGTTTGATTTTATGTAAGAGTGCATATGTGTGATTTATAAAGAAAACGATTAAACCTTAATAAAGCATCTACCTTATTTAATTAATAATATTTTTATTATTACAATATTTATGTTCTGATGACGAGGTTTTTTTTTACACACTATAACAATCAATATATCGGAAGATAGTATTTTCTTTTCAAACCTCCATCTTTTTAGGCATTGCTCCTTTCGTTTCGTCATTGCTATGTCATAGACAAAAAATAAAAAAGCCAAAATCTCTCAAACGACAAATGCAGTTCAATCAAACTAAAACAAAGTTATGCAGTTAGTGTATGTTTATATTACAAAGCTCTACGTTAAGAAAAGTTAGAATAGAACATTAAAATAATTAGAAAACCTAAGTATCCCCCAAAATCTATTTGCAATCAAACACAAAAACGAAGCAACACATAAACAACAGTTCGAATCCCACATGAGTAAAATGATACTGACAACAACATCAAACTCCCTTTAAAATAACTTTCAATTATGTAGAGAGATTTCAACATTTTTATTTTATGCTACTATTTTCGCGACCAGGAAATTAAAGGTCAAACACTCTTTTACAAATATCTCATATTGTATACATTTGTTGAAAAAAAGGACTTTAAATATTTTTGTCAGTAACTCATTATTCGTGAAGGCATTAACATTGATATTTAGAGTCGCTTCGCTTTTCGTTTGTTAGCGAATAGAATTTTCGGGATTTGTTAGGTCTAACTATTTTTCTTTACTGTTCTAACTTTTATTTACCTATGTAAAATATACATACATTAATGACATTGATTTGGGCAAAATTTTATTGAACTGCATATGTCTGATAGAGAGATTTTGATTTTTTTTTCATCAATGATCCACCTTAAGTGGACAGTAGATACAAAACTGATTCTAGTTTCATGTCTGTCATACAAATGTATGACCTCGTGCTGAAAATTTAGAGAGTGTAGCAGGATCCCATCAATATTCACACATATTATATTGTTGAAAAAGAAGAGTTTTTTATATTAATATTTGACAATGACTAAACATTTGTTCAGTGACACAGAATTAATACACGTTTAACGCATTAATTAAGTAGTTGCATGCACAGTGTAAATAGAACTTTACAAATTGACATTATTTGCGAAAGTAAACAAAACCTGAGAACAGAGGATACAACATAAACGAATATATGAAAAAGGAACTATGACAAATAGATAATACATTTTATTATAATAATATTTTAAACAATATGGCAAATGCAGTCAAATGTAAAATGGATGTGTTTGTATGCATTGCACACGTTTAAAAATAAAAGTTTTCACGAAACATGGCCATTTCTGATATGCATATTTAACTTTTTAAGGAAAATAATGGTTTCGAAAATCTATCTGAGAAATGACTACAACTTTATGTCTCCAGTAAAATTCTCTTCGTTGAGAAAATGCACCTTTTTCTACAGATTTATCAATAATGTCTACGAAATGAGTCTGGAGTTGTAATCGCTTTGCTAACATGATCCTAAATAGTAAATGTCTTATGACAAAATGCATAATTATGTCGTTCTTTCCTGTATTTTAAAGTTTCTTAGCAAAATAAATCATACGGACGTTGAGGCAATATGCTGATGTTAGAATCCGGTCGAGCGCTGCTGGATGTTACTTATATGTTGTGTCTAGATGTGTGAAGTTAGCGGCCTAGCGGCCTGGCGGCGTGAAGTTAGCGGCCTGGCGGCGTGAAGTGAGCGGCCTGGCGGCCTAGCGGCCTGGCGGCGTGAAGTTAGCGGCCTGGCGGCCTAGCGGCCTGGCGGCCTGGCGGCCTAGCGGCCTGGCGGCCTAGCGGCCTGGCGGCGTGAAGTTAGCGGCCTGGCGGCCTAGCGGCGTGAAGATGGCTGCCTTTATCACAATTTAGGTTGATCTTAAAAACGGATTGAAATCTATTTTACAGCATATAATGTAAATTGCAGGGGTGTATAAGAAAGTTATCGACATGATTTAGCTTTTATTTCATTAAAATAAATTATTTAACAAAGTTCTAGCTTATCTGCAAAGACGACTCGGAATCTCAGTGTACATTTACTCCCATGTACTCTTTGTAAATTACATTTTAGTTGATGATTAAGTAAAATATCAACAAGAACTAGCTTTGATTTTTTTTTTACTTTTCGAAGCCGGCGGGCAAGCGGCCTGGCGGCCTGGCGGCTTGGCGGTGTAGCGGCCTAAACTTAAAATTTATCAAAATTTATGTTTATCTTAAAAATGTCTTGAAATCGATTTTTTCAGCATGTAATGTACTTTTCAGGGGTGAATAAGCAAAAAATCAACAAGAACCAGCTCTGATTTTTTTAATTTTTCGCAGTCTGGCGGCCTAGCGGCCTAAACTTAAAATTTATGAAAATTTATGTTTATCTTAAAAATGTCTTGAAATCGATTTTTTCAGCATGTAATGTACATTTCAGGGGTGAATAAGCAAAATATCAACAAGAACTAGCTTTGATTTTTTTAAGTTTTCGAAGTCTGGCGGCCTAGCAGCCTAAACTTAAAATTTATCATAATTTATGTTTATCTTAAAAATGTTTTGAAATCGATTTTTTCAGCATGTAATGTACTTTTCAGGGGTGAATTAGCAAAATATCAACAAGAACTAGCTTTGATTTTTTAAGTTTTCGAAGACTGGCGGCCTAGCGGCCTGGCGGCTTAACGGCCTAACGGCCTTAACTTAAAATTAATCATAATCTTAAAAACGGATTGAATTCGATTTTTACAGCATGAAATGTACATTTCAGGGATGATGAAGTAAAATATCAACAAGAACTAGCTTTGATTCTTTTTAAAGTTTTCGAAGCCTGGCGGCCTGGCAGCCTGGCGGCCTGGCGGCCTAAACTTAATATTTATCATAATTGTAACGTACATTTCAGGTACGAATAAGCAAAATATCAACAAGAACTAGCTTTGAGTTTTTGAAGCCTGGCGGCCTAGCGGCCTGGCGGCCTAAACTTAATATTTATCATAAATTATGTTCATCTTAAAAACGGCTTGAATTCGATTTTTACAGCATGCAATGTACATTTCAGGAATGATAAGGTAAAATATCAACAAGAACTAGCTTTGATTTATTTTTAAGTTTTCGAAGCCTGGCGGCCTAGCGGTCTAAACTTAATATTTATCATAATTTTTCTTAAAAAAGGCTTGAATTCGATTTTTACAGCATGCAATGTTCATTTCAGGGATGATTTAGTAAAATATCAACAAGAACTAGCATTGATTTTTTTAAGTTTTCGATGCCTAGCGGCCTGGAGGCCTGGCGGCTTGGCGGCCTAGCGGCCTAAACTTAATATTTATCATAATTTTTCTTAAAAACGGCTTGAATTCGATTTTTACAGCATGCAATGTTCATTTCAGGGATGATTAAGTAAAACATCAACAAGAAATAGCTTTGATTTTTTTTGAAGTTTTCGAAGCCTGGCGGCCTAGCGGCCTAGCGGCCTAATCTTAATATTTATCATAATTTTTCTTAAAAACGGTTTGAATTCGATTTTTACAGTATGCAATGTACATTTTAGGTATTATTAAGTACAATATCAACAAGAACTGACTTTGACTTTTTTGAAGTTTTCGAAGCCTCTCGGCCTAGCGGCCTAAACTTAATATTTATCATAATTTATCTTAAAAAGGCTTGAAGTCGATTTTTACAGCATGCAATGTACATTTCTGGAATGATTAAGTAAAATATCAACATGAACTAGCTTTGATTTTTTTTTAAGTTTTCGAAGCCTAGCGGCCTAAACTTAATATTTATCTTAATTTTTTTTTCTTAAAACGTCTTGAAATCGATTTTCAGCATGTAATGCACATTTCAGGGGAGAATTAGTAAAATATCAACAAGAACTAGCTTTGCTTTTTTTAAGTTTTCGAAGCCTGGCGGCCTTCTTGATTCTTTGAAATTCGATTTTATGCATGTTTTGAATGTCTAGCAGTGAATTCTGCGTAATGTTTGACGATAGAACAAATCCATATTCTGCATATAACCGCAATTACGGAGGCTCGGATCTGTACAGTCTTCTAAGCTGGTCAAACAATCTATACATGGTTGGAATCAGAATTTAAACCCTCGCAAACATATATGTTTACATTTAAGATATCTCCCTCTTTTAATGAAATAAATATCAGAAACCGAGACCAGCCTCGGATTGGTGCCTTACGTCTTTCGCTTTAACCTGGATTGCTTTGTTGGGTCTCTTCTGGTATGTAGAATAATTTTCAGTTCTCTTTTGTTGCGAGTAAAATGGTACATGTATATAAAACATGAAAACTGTTCATCAACTGGCAGAGATATAGGACGACATAATATTTACTTATACATAGAATGCCATATTCTTCATATACTCGCAATTACGGAGGCTCGGATCTGTACAGTCTTCAAAGCTAGCCAAACAATCCATACATGATTGGAACTGGAATTTGAACCTTCGAAAATATGTATGTTTACCTTTACGACATGGCCAAATTTTAAAGAAAAAAGATACCAGAAACCGAGACCAACCTCGGATTAAAGCCCTCCTTATTTCGCTTTAACCTGGATTGCTTTGGTGCGATCTCCTCCGGCATGCAGAATAATTTTAAGATCTCGTTCTTGCAATTAAAATGGTATATAAAACATAAAAACTGTTCATAAAATGGTGGAGATTTAGGACGACGTAACGTTTAACAAACTTCGAAAACTTCAAAAAATCAAAGCCAGTTCTTGTTGATATTTTACTTAATCATCCCTAAAATGTACATTGCATGCTGTAAAAATCGAATTCAAGCCGTTTTTAAGAATAATTGTGATAAATATTAAGTTTAGGCCGCTAGGCCGCCAGGCTTCGAAAACTTCAAAAAAAATCAAAGCTAGTTCTTGTTGATATTTTACTTAATCATCCCTGAAATGAACATTGCATGCTGTAAAAATCGAATTCAAGCCGTTTTTAAGATGAACATGAATTATGATAAATATTAATTTTAGGCCGCCAGGCTTCAAAAACTAAAAAAAATAAAAGCTAGTTCTTGTTGATATTTTGCTTATTCGTACCTGAAATGTACATTACACGCTGAAAAAAAATCGATTTCAAGACGTTTTAAGATAAACATAAATTATGATAAAATATTAAGTTTTGGCCGCCAGACTACGAAAACTTAAAAAACTAGTTCTTGTTGATATTTTGCTTATTCACCCCTGAAAAATACATAAGATGCTGAAAAAATCGATTTCAAGACATTTTTAAGATAAACATAAATTATGATAAATTTTAAGTTTAGGCCGCTAGGCCGCCAGACTTCGAAAACTTAAAAAAAATCAAAGCTAGTTCTTGTTGATATTTTGCTTATTCACCCCTGAAAAGTACATTACATGTTGAAAAAATCGATTTCAATACATTTTTAAGATAAACATAAATTTTGATAAATTTTAAGTTTAGGCCGCTAGGCCGCCAGGCTTCGAAAAGTAAAAAAAAATCAAAGCTAGTTCTTGTTGATATTTTACTTAATCATCAACTGAAATGTAATTTACAAAGAGTACATGGGAGTAAATGTACACAGGGATTCCGAGTCGTCTTCGTAGATAAGCTAGAACTTTGTTAAATAATTTAATTTAATGAAATAAAAGCTAAATCATGTCGATAAATTTCTTATACGCCCTGCAATTTACATTATATGCTGTAAAATAGATTTCAATCCGTTTTTAAGATCAACCTAAATTGTGATAAAGGCAGCCATCTTCACGCCGCTAGGCCGCCAGGCCGCTAACTTCACGCCGCCAGGCCGCTAACTTCACGCCGCCAGGCCGCTAGGCCACCAGGCCGCTAACTTCACGCCGCCAGGCCGCTAGGCCGCTAACTTCACGCCGCCAGGCCGCTAGGCCGCTAACTTCACACATCTGAATTCTCTTCACTGTCCTCAATGACGTCGTAACCCCATGCCATACCATTAAAAATGCTACAATTTCATAGTTCTTACAACCTTTCTGGAAGTACTTTATTATGAGCAGAGTTCTGTTTGCTTAAGATGTTGAGAGGGAGTGCATCGGCACAGTAGCTTGGGTAATGCCGAACAGTATAGTGACGAAGACACAGATCGACATCAAGGATTTCATCCTCATTATCCTTTATCCAGTAGTTGTGTCTGAAAAACAAGTTTATCTTCTATATAAATCTGTATAAAATTGTGGTATAAAATAGATAAATATATTTTCTGCGTTTCATGAAGACTCTTGAGTATGAAATGTTAGATGCGAAAAGCTTATCACCTTTGAAATGCTCTCATGATACTTTTTACTCTCGAATGGTCCTATAACTAATTTTGTTCTCATGTGTTCTTTTCTTAATTTTCGGAATATACCACAAAATGAGACATAAAAGCTAAATGCAAAATGGAGCTTGATCACATTGAAAAGTGAGCTTTGTACGTGTATAAAATTGAACAAAACATACAGTCACTTGTGGAATTACTGTCTGTGATAAATACTAACCTTATAGGTATATATAAAATAACATTCATTTAAATCTCCCCTCCTAAACACAACCTCTCCTCTCAATGACAAATCTCAATTAAATTAATAAAAAAGTTTAAAGTTTGGAAAACATACCTGAAACCAACATTGCTGCTTTCAGCTTCTAGAGCACGTGTATAATAGGTTTGCCAGAAGTCATAAGTCACAAGTCAAAAGTCGAAAGTCATAAATAGAAAGTCAAAAGTAAAATATCCGTAAGTCGAAACTCTAAAGTGGCCCTCCATGGCTTCCATATTTTAGTGATATTACCAAGCTTAATAAGCTGTTTCTAAATACTGTCTGTTGACGGTACAAACGATCTAGCTGAATAATGCTGGATCTCATTTTTTTCTGTTATGATTTTAATTAATTCCCACCTCGAAGCTCTTGTAGCTTATGTTCTTTTCTTTATTCTGAATAATGTTAATTCTTGTGACAGAAAGATAACATCCCAGATCTGGGAAATTTCTTTTATTGAAAAATTATGAAATAAAATTAGTTTTTTAATACTTTCTCCTTCAGATATTAAACATTTTCTTGAAAAAAGGTGAACCATGCTTATGAATTGCCACACCCAGAAAACACAGCCCCCTCATGCAGCCAATTAGTAATGAGGAAAAGAGAGCATGGGTTTATTAGAAGATCCAATTAATAGTATATTTATGCGTCAACCGATTTTGAACCTATGCGAAAAATACACGTAAGTATATTTGATGAGTTGTTTGCAAGTTTTATATAGTGAGTTTTTATGTGAGACCAAATATTTGCGTCACATGCAATTCAGCGTTATATTTATATCACACTGAACAGTTGTCGCACAATTTAATCATGAAGAAGATTTCAGAGTCTTGAATATTGAAAACTAGAAAAAAATTATGTCTTAACGACAACTTGACTTAGAGGGTGAATTAAAATCTGTACAAAGTACTCTTAATTGGTAAACATTTGTCCGTGCATTGAAAATTTAAGATCAAGTTAATATTTTGTTTACATTATTTTCTGTAAAGAAGATTTGAACAGTTTCAAATCCATATCAATAGCTAAGTGTAATGAACCTCAATCTTGAGCAACCAGTCTGACATAATCATAGCTTTAAAAGTGTTGTGTTATACGAAAATGACATTTAACCAATAATGGTAGATTGTAAACTTTCGCAGAATATCTGACGCTATTCAAAGAGAGAATTAATTTTCCAGTGAACCAAAATATAATTCCGTCAATAATATTTTGAATTACGAGTATAAAGTAACAAAATCAAATGCGTCCAATAAATCGGAAAATTGTTTTTGCCTAATGGTAATATCTCAGTCTGAGCAGGATCTACAGTGTTCGTTTTCTTGTCAATAAAATGAATCTAGAAACGATTATAATTGTAGACTTTAATAATGCTGCACGGATTTACACGCGTATCTGGATCTTCACTCGTCACACATTGGTAATAAGCCGTATCCACTAAGCAAGGGATAATATAAACGTTTAAAATGCAACATGTACCTTGGTCATGCAAATTTCACCTTTAATCAGAATATAAAAATAATTAATAATGGATTTGTTTGCTGCCATCCAGTTATCTCATTTTTAAATGTTTGTTTCATGCAAAGTAAACTGTTTCTTTTAACCCTGTGTTCCCGTCGTGTTCATGCTGATTTGACTCTACGTCACAGTAAGACCATTGTGTATCATAATGGTTTTAAATGTTTGTATGTTTTTGCATGCAACATTGTCAACTCGATGGTTGTGTTGGAGCTAACACAAATACAAATTATACTTGTTCATATGAGAACCTGATTGGGCAGTTGTGAGATTGTTTCACCCTAGAACCTGTTTTAAACCATTCCAAGGCGATATCCTCTTGGATTCGCATTTTCGTTAAATAATCGAGATTTCTATTTTGAAATCGACCATTTTATAAACCATGTTCTCTTTTCCTCTCTACATTTATTGCTGTTAGGGGAGACTGTTGCCATTCCTAATATGCATATTTGTATATGAATTGCTGATACACTCAAGAAAGTAATGTTTCATTAAAAAAATGCATGTTCTGCAGGCGACAGTCTTATATATTGCATAGGCGTTATGATTAAATAAGGTATTGTCATTTAAATAAAAAATGCAAGTGAAATTTGATTTGAAAATGTAGGATAGTCTGTTTGTGATAAACTCATTCAACATTTTATTTGTATTTATCATCGACAAAATATATATAAACGTGCAGTATTAAATTAATATGTTCAAAAGTTGTTTTTGCTGATATAACTCCATGTGCTCTTGTCTCGTTAAAGTTGTAGAATACCTATCTTTTTACTAAGTTAACTTTTTAAGTTTCATTATAATTATTGTCTTTGCATGTAATATTATCGAGTGGATGGGTGGGTTGGAGTACAGTTTACTTATTTATTCATAAGAGAGTCTGTAGGGACGAGTACGTTTGGTGTACCCTAGAACGTGGTTACACCCACACCCCAGTTCATTGACCGTTTCAAGGCGGTAACTAATCAAAATATCATATCCGCTAATTCACATAGTTTTGTCGTTTCTGTTTTTTAAGTTGTAATATTTTAAGGTTTTAATATTGTAAACCCATGCTGTCTTTTCCTCTCTACGTTTTTGGTAGTGTAAGGAAGCTGCGCTTTCTGGGCGCGGCTGTTCTTTATATGAATGTGTTAAAAACTCAAACAGTCAGGAGTTTTTTTTAAATTTGATTGGTTTTCAAACTTTTACAATATTATTATTAACGGATATGATCTTTCTGTTTCTTGATCATTTGATATTTAATCAGTCAGTATGTCTGTTTCTCTAATAAATGTGATTTCTTTAAATTGTAGCCAATAAAATGAAAAATATTTAATATTATAGATCCTCGGATGAGTTTTAGTACAATCTTGAGACTTAGTTTTCCACCGATGAGCTGAATTATATTACAATATAGTCGCCATTTATAAACGAGTTAGAATGACATTTTGTGATATAAACTGTCAAAAATTTAAATTATTTTAGAAAGAATTAAGGGTGGAGGGAGTTCAGCAATAACTGAATATAAACTGCTTTAATGTAAGTAAGAGAATGGTGCGTATTTAACCTTCTGCTATAAAAATCTTTAGCAAACAGAATTATTGATGGTGATGAAACAAAGTCTGTTCTGAAAACAGAGATGGTATTAAATAAGAAATATTGGACTGGAACCAATTGCAAAAGTATACTTGGTTCATCTGATGAAGGTTAGTTTATTCTTCTGTCTAAAAAGCCATATTGTCAAAAAGAGAATATTTCCAACTTTTGCTTTAAAAAGGTCCCTATTATACGCACATCTGAGTTACTTCGTCAGCAACAGCAAAACAAATTAATTTTCCTTATGTCTATTTAGATAAACCTTTCGATGAAGACGAATTTGAGAAAACAGTTTCATCATTATTACGTTACATGGCCCCAGGATGTGATAATAATATAACGGATTTCTTTATTGATGCAATAGTATTTATTGTACCTTTTCTGGTAAAAATTTTCAACAAATTGTTCTCAGATGGAATTTATCCGAGTTCTTGGTCTAAAGGAGTAACTGTCCCTATTCATAAAAAGGGAGACAAATCAAACCCAGCAAACTACAGAGGTATAACACTAATTAATACAATGGCAAAGATCTTTTCACTGGCATTAAGAAACAGATTGAATAATTGGTGTGAGAATCAGGAGGTGTTTAGTGATTTACAATTTGGCTTTAGAAATCAACGAAGTACCGCAGATTGTGTTTTTATTTTGCATAGCATTATTAAGAGTTTTAGCACATAGATCCTCACTATATTGTTGTTTTGTTGACTATGAAAAAGCATTTGATACAGTAAATAGACAGGCGTTATGGTCAACATTATTTGAAATTGGTGTTAGCTCAAAAATGTTAAAGATACTCATAGCAATTTACAAAAATGTTTCCGCATGTATAAAGAGTTTCACAGGATTATCTGAATTTTTCGAAGTGTCACTCGGATTGGGTGAAACAGGGTGAGCCTCTTTCGCCGATACTTTTTTTACTTTTCGTCAATAACGTAGCATGTAACATGAATTTTAATGCTTTAACAGAGTATGACTTAGATCAGCTTTGCATTTTTATGCTTTTGTTTGCAGACGATATGGTTAGTCTCCAAGCAAAACTAGACAGTTTGTATTACTATTCACAAAAATGGGGATTAAAAATAAACAATAATAAAACAAAAATATGTGTTGTTAGCAAACAGAGAAGTACCCACAATTTTGAATGGAAAATTAACAATGAAGTACTAGAAATAGTAGAGTCATTTTGCTATCTAGGGGTTAAATTCACAAAAAAATGGACTACTTAAAAAACAATCAAAGCGTTATCCGACCAGTCGGTAAGGTCTGTTAGTGGATTATATACTATATTTTCTAGACTGAAACTAGATGTTAAGACTAAACTTTTGTTATTTGATAGAATGGTAATGCCAATTTTAACATATTGCTCAGAATTATGGGGTAGATATTGAAAAGGTCCACTTACGATTTTGCAAAAAGATTATAGGTGTAACAAACAGTACTCCCAATATCGCAGTCCTTGGTGAGCTAGGGCGAAATCCTTTATCAGTAATTTGTAAAGAGCGAGTCTTGAAGCATTGGCTAAAGATAATGACACATCCTAATTCCATGGGTCAAAGCAGTGAAAACAATTCTTGATAATATTGGATACAGTTATTTATGGAATGCACAAAATATTAATATGAGTCTCTTTCCAAAATTACAAAAAAGAATATGGGATAATTAATTACAAGAATGGCAAGAAACTATAATAACATACCCTAAACTTGAATATTATGTAAAATTAAAAAAATCATTTGGTTTTGAACCTTATTTATCCACTGTAAATGATGACTATTTAAGAAAATTGCTTTCCTGTTTCCGTTTATCAGCACATTGCTTAGCTATAGAAACTGGTAGATATAGTAATATAGTTAGAAGAAATAGTAATGTCAAATTTTTAACCAAAATAAAGTCGAGTCGGAATACCACGGTTCAGAATATAATATGGTTTTTTTTGGCTACTGTAAACATAATTATGCTCTTTAACCGTTGTTGTATTTTCTATTATTTGTTAAAAACTTAGCATGTTAGCACTGTAATCTATTTGGGTTTTTTTCTGTTCATTGCCAAAACCATGTAAATGGTGAAATGCAATAAATGGTTGTTGTTGTTGTTTGAAACTGATCTCGTCTCCTGTGCTTAGAATTGAGAAATGTTCATTCATTAATAATGAATTCGTCGTATCGTAAGTGTAGACATGATAAAATACAGTATTCGGAACAGACGATATGAAGAGAAAGCCGAGAAAGTTTAAATGAAGAGAGTAGGTTCTTATCCCTTAATTGAATATTTTACTATTTGTTTTATTATAATTATTGTTTTTGCATGTAATATTATCGATTCGATGGGTTAAAATAATTGCATCCACGTGGTTAAAATAATTGGTAAAACGAAATCATGTAATGTGAAATTATTTTTGACAATGCACGCTAATCTGTGCTACTAAATTTAAAATTATAGCCAGGAATTACTGAGTTATAGGCTGCATTTAAACAATTTTATCTCTTTATTTTTCGGTAATAATCATTAAAATAAAATATAGACATTTTTGCATATTTTTGAACATCTCGTTGCTGTGTAATAAAAATTATTTGACTAATAGTTTCAGTTGTGCACCCACGTTAGTTTTGCAACTGTTCTATAAAAATAAACATTCATGGTAAGCGATTACATAATGCAATGTCATAGTCCGAATCGTAATGACAGTATGCACGACTTCAAGCTTTAAGATGGCGGACTTGACTGTAAGTAAAATGTTTTAACATGTTTATACATGTTTTCATGATCACCCTCCAATTCCCGATTCCTTTCTCATGTGCCAGCCGTCTAGAAGGCCGATCATTTGGTAACCTTTCTATGACTAGAATGTGGCTAACCGACAGACCACGACAGAAAAGTCACTTGAAGAACCTTTGACCTCCCGTTCTGTATGTAGACGCTTTAAATAACTACTTAATCATGGAGACTTAACTATAGACGTCGAAGCTCTTTAATTGGTAAAGTAGAATTGAACTATGTTTAACTCTTTTCTCAATTGTATGATTAAATAGATTTATATTGTTCAATTTCTGTTTCTACAATGGATATCAATTAATATTACTGTTTCCCAGGATTGTTGTAAATGTGACATAAACTAACTAGAAGTCAACGGAGGAAACAAAAGAATACTTACGATTCCCAGATGAATTTTATTACATGTTTAAGCAATTTACTCTTTAATTTTCTGTGAATAATTCATGCAGTGTCTGATATAAGACGTCTATAGTAAGTTATCCGTTTTGCGAAGTAGACAGGTTTATAGATAAACGACATGCCGCCATTAAGAAATTGGCCGGGCTATCTAGTGTAATTATTTGAGAAACCCAGCATGAAATATTTGACGTATTTTAAAGAAAATAAATATTGAATCTCCAAATATATTATTGTAATATAATTATAATATAAATAAAACAATTGAGAATGACTTTATTTGAGTTTGATCTTTCGACACAACGTATCTCGCGAAATCCATAAGTATGATGGTTGATGGTTGATTAATGCTATCTTTACGTCATTTTCCCCGCCGAAAATTAAATGCTGCACCCACACACTCAACGTCCGCGTTGAATCTCGTTCAGTACATAATCGAATGTAATAACTAGTCGCAAAAGGAAGGTTCGTTGAAGTTTCGTTCATTATGATAATAATAAAGCCACCAATTATTCTTCAGTAAGTTTATATGAGTATTTTTATTTCAGTTCGTCAGCATAGACGGAATGAACATATAACCGAACAGAGCAGAACCCAGTGCAGCGTAACACAATACAACGCAATCAGCATGACATGTATATTTCCTTGTCGCAGTTAAGAAAGTTATGTACCAACATTGTAAATTATTTACCCGGGAGAAATGTATGGTTGGTCGTGTTGCGAAACCCCTCGCCCCTAAGCCTGCTTATTATCGATGTATAACCATAACGAAGATGGCGATGCCCTTCTGGAAATCTCTTGCCTGTATTTTCCCGTGATGTGACTCCCTAGTCTGGTTATGTTACAGTGGTTCTGTCAATCACTACTGTACATTTATATATATTAAATAAGATCGTCAATAGGCGATTGATCAGAACGGTCTGATGGTTATATGGACATTATAGAAAACAAAGCGTCCGTTTTCGATGGCAAATTGGTAATACTTATGTAGACAAAAACTCTTATTTTATATCGACCTTCTTGTTCTAGGCACAGACAGACTGTAACTCATTGTCAGGTAATAACACAATTAATTTTCCGGTTAGCGTCACTTTAAGTCTTCACTGAAACAATCAGAATACATTGTGTAAATGATTTCTTGTCTTATGTCTCTGTCCTGTCATTGGTCTACTGTACACAATCGACGTCTTCTTTTCGTTCATATTTTACTGTTCGTCCTAACTAAACGAGATTCAGGGAATTACAATAAACAAGCGAAACCATTTTGCTTATTGCTTCGTTCATGGTTACAAATACCAAACTATAGAGTATTGTTAATAAACGTCCAATAAACCCTGCCAAAAAGACAATACATGGATCACCTATACTCATGGTCGTTTACAATAAGATTTAGTGGTATATGTTGTTTGAATATCATCTAAACTGTAGTTTATGCTGTTTAAAGCAAGAGAGATTTATATGATGAGATATTGGATCTTAAATGTTTGTACAATAACAATTAGGACATTTTTTATTTCATTATTACTTGATATAAAGTGAATAAAAATCATTTAAAAATATACAAAATATAAACAATATTTATCTAGTCCATTAAACTAGTCCATTAAACATAGAACAACATTAAAAGTAGGTGACACTCTGTGTTTAAAATGCTTGTATCTGTCAAGGCTTTGGTCGCCTTCATATCCACCACTCCCTATAACACTTACAGGGAAGCAATGATAGAATCTGAAGTATCCCATTTCAACAATAAATTCTGACACCTATATTAATATTAAGATATGACTTAGTAATGAATCAGCGGCTAGTGGATTTAACTTTTATTATGGAGAAAGAATTAAACTAGCGAATTATAGATATTTAGCAGAAGCATTTGATTGAAAACAACTGAAAAGGAAATATTACCGCTCCAGCTCACACACGTAGGACTTAAAAAAGGAAATGTCACAGACTTAGGTTCAGTTTTATCCAGGATTTCGCCGAAAGCTTGCATTTTTGTTGCATTATCTTGATAGTTTAAATAACAAATAAGACTATCAAAGGAGAAAAATATTTGCCGTCCTATAAGAATCATTTTTAAATCTTCTGGTGTCGAACTTTAAATAGTGGAAGACAGAGTGGGAAACCTTTCAAAGATAATTTTCTAGACTTAAGTCAGGTTAGATTACTTTCGTTCATTGCCCTGTTTACCGATATTAGAAAAAAGGAAATGGACAAATTGCCCTTATAAAATGTCACTGTGGGCAGTTCTTTATTTAAGTATCTTTTACAAGTATCTATATAGTATATGACACTTATGTTTGTACATTTACTGAGCATGTCTCAAATTTCATAAGACTTAGTTTGTTTCAACAAAGAAATGAGGTTGAATAGTTTTCAAATACTCAGTTTCCAAATCTCGTTGGAGCAACTATAAAATTATGAAATTTAGAGATGTGATGTTTATACTAGGCCCCATCACGAACAATAATATGTTTGATTTTAAACTAAACCCAATGTTATAATTTTGAAGTTCTGATGATAGTCCGCTTACTTGATATTTTAAGGTTTTAAGAATAAGCTTTTATACTATTTCTTATTTAAAAGCTGCCTATTCACAGTTGAGGATGGAATACTTCAATGTCCGAGTTGTGATTAATATTCATTCATTTGAATTAAGATATAAATGCCTATAAATGACTGAACAGAAGCGAAGTCGCCAAAATTTGGGACTAATTATTTCATTTGAAGATCTGTTGTAAGTGAATTATACCACCTTATGAACGCTTTAACAACTCTCGCTTTGAATATATTCATCGTATTTGACAGCGTAAGAGTGTAACTTCAAGTTTACTATATTTACAGTACCCAAGGTTATAATACTGAGCATAGAAAGTTTAGAAACAAGTCTCAAATCTCAAGCATCTGACCAGTCGCCATTTCAGCCAATCAGATGCTTGAGATTTGAGACTGGTTTCCAATCTCGGTTTTATAATCTTCCATGATCTCTTGGTCCAGGTCTCATTTAGTTTAGTACGTATTATAACTTTTGGTAACAAGAAACAAGATTTTCGTCTTGATAGTTTATATGCAGATTGAAAATATGTTATCTGCATATTCTAATTGAAAACTTCACAAAAGGTTTGAAAAACAAAATAAAAACATGTGAGTCTGAACTCAAACATTTAATCTAGAAAATCCAGCAGGACCAGGTAGTATTTTTAATATTTTCATGCAAATTGGAAGGTTTTACTATAATTTTATAAAATATTCCAAGTAAATAGCCACTTTTCACTTCGAACTTCACACATAAGGAGAGGTTAAGCTTCTAAATTCAATATACTTTTGTGCGTCTGTAAAAGCGCAACAACAGAGCAGAACAGAACAAAACAGATAGCGAAGCAAGAACCTTTTTTTACATATTCTTAGAATATACTTGTTGTGTGAAGTTCAGAATATTTTTTTTTGAACATTATAGCAATGTCATAGGAGTGGCGACGTTTTGATAGATGGGCAGTTGGTCAAATATAGATACGAGCTTCGCTAGTCTAGAACTATACCAAACAATTATCGAAATATTGGTCCGAAATTTGACTTACAGAACCAATTTCTTTTTGTAATTCTGTCATAACAGAAAAAGCACAACTCATCTTGCACGATTACTGACCGAAATCAAACATACAATGTATTTGGGTCATTGTGTGCTTCGGGTTACACTGTTTTCTAAAGAAAAAAAGTAAACAAGTGTATTTTCTGAAGTAAGATGTGCAAGTATTTGACAACAAATAAAAAACAGCTATATTAAGTACGTTACATTTAAACTGTTGTTGACACACATAATAGAAAATTAATCATCATTTATGAATATCTAGTTAAAAAATAAAACCGCGTTTCATAGCATTTCTAATGTTGCCTAAGACGGATACCAATTAATCAAATGTTACGTGTAGCATAAAGCATTTTCTGGCTAGTTTCACTTTTAGTCTTGTCTAAAACATGGAGTCATTACATTACATTGTATGTTATTCTTATGTCTTGTAACAAGTGGCTGAGGATATGTAATAAAGATCGCTATGCACGTGTTTGTTCAAATGAGGAACTGTAGGGAAGTATGTGGTTGGTGTATCCTAGAACCTAAATTGTTTGTGAAGTCTTATTTGAAATTAATCGTTTATAACCCATGCCCTTCTTTCCTCTCTGTAATATTATCTGCTATCTATAATTATTATTGTCAAGCGACAATGCTGCTTATAAGTCAAAAGACTAAAAACACAAATGTGATTTCATATATAAGCTTTTATTATTACAGATGTTTATTCTATGATAGCTATTCTAGAACTGAAATAAAACAATGCGAGAACAATTATTATACAAGGGTGTTTCTATAGTCTGTTTCAAATAATATTAATATAACTCATAATATTACATCTCCCTTGTTACAAATAAAAATCATTTTATATAGTATTTAAATACTTTTCTGCAACGTATTTCATTCATGTTCTGTTAATGAATTAACGTAAAACATTCCATAGTAAGATTCATTGAAACAAGAGAATATGTTATCAACATTATTAATGTTTATATAATTACAGTTGGATTCTGTTTATTGTTTCTAATCTCACAGAACTGTCAGAGTTAATTATTTCAGCCAGTCTCTGCTATTGTATCTTTGAACTTGGTTGCACTATTCTACCTGATCGTGTCTTATAAGGGGACCTCTCCTGATAAGGAATATCATTAGATTTGGGAGGTTGTTCACTTGTAACTTTTGAATCTGTGACTTTTGAAGAATTGTCTTCAATAACATTTGGGGAAAATTGTGTAATATTTGGGAATGTTTCATTTGTTTTATTTAAATGGCGACGATTACGGCGATAAACGGCTCCATCAGGGGTTTGTACAACATACGAGTGATCATCATGAACTGAAATGACTTTGGCAGGTTTCCAGGTCTTACCACTCTGGATTCTGACATTCTCATTTTGCTGTAACTTTGGCTGGGGTTTAGCTGACTTATCATAGTAATATTTTTGTTTCTGTTTAGCAGATAACATTTGATGTCTTACAGATTTGGGGTGAACAGTGGTCGGAATGAGTTGTTTTTTGTAGTAGGCAAAATAGATTTTGTTCTTCTGCCCGTAAGTAATTGCACAGGTGAAAATTTGCAATCACTTAGCGGAGTGTTTCTGTACTCTAAGATGCATAAATATGGATCATGGCCACTTTCTTTCGCCTTCTGTAAGAGACGTTTTGCAGTTTGGACTGTTTTCTCTGCTAGTCCATTTGATATTGGGTAATGCGGACTTGAAGTTACATGATCAAATGTCCAATCTTTTGCAAATGTTTGAAATGTCTCAGATGAGTACTGAGGTCCATTGTCTGAAACAACTTTGTCTGGAATTCCATGTCTAGCAAAGTTTGCTTTCAGTTTTCGTACTACAGTCGTACTTCGTGTGTCTGGTAACCTGTCTATTTCAAAATATTTGCTATAATAGTCTACAGTTATCAAGTAATCCTGTCCGTCTAAATGAAAAATGTCTGTCCCTACATCTTGCCATGGTCTTTGTGGTACTTCATGTGGAGTCATAGGCTCTTTCTGATTAGAATGTCTATGAGTCATACAGACACTGCAATTCAAAACAAAGTCTGTAATCTGTTTTGCCATGCCTGGCCAAAACATAACGTCTTTTGCTCTTTGCAAACTTTTTTCTGTACCCATGTGAC
The DNA here is from genome assembly GCA_038501625.1 of Corbicula japonica. Classification (NCBI taxonomy): domain Eukaryota; kingdom Metazoa; phylum Mollusca; class Bivalvia; order Venerida; family Cyrenidae; genus Corbicula; species Corbicula japonica. The sequence continues at coordinate 1,034,093 of JAZAYU010000033.1, forward strand.
CAATATGCACTTGCTCTATCATGTGCTGTCTAAATGACTCGGGAATGACAATTTTCTGACCTCGAAATATTAGGCCATCCGATTCTGATAATTCATCCCTGTGATTAAAGAAATCTAAAACTTTCTTATCACATTCAGACCTAGTATTGGGCCATCCCTCAATTATAGTCTGTTTCAGGGATTGCATTTTCACATCATTTTTGGTAGCATTTCTAACATTATCCAAGCTGCGATTGGTAATGTTTAAACATTGTAGCACTGTGTGCACATGTAAATCAAGCCCTTCTATAACAAAGCTATCTGAGATTGGTTTCCGGGATAGTAGGTCACTGATCGGAACCTCCTTCCCGCTCACATGGCGAACTTCTAGGTCATACTTTTGGAGCTGCAACATCATTCGTTGCAAACGAGGTGGTGCTACAGAGAGAGGTTTCTTCATTATAGAAGATAGTGGCTTGTGATCAGAATGCACAATCACTGGCCTACCATATATATACTGGTGAAATCGCTTACAAACGAATAGGATTGCCAACATTTCTCTTTCAATGTTTGCATAACCTACCTCAGTTGGGGTTAAAGTCTTTGATGCAAAAGCTACTGGGCGACCATCTTGAATTATGGCTGCGCCTACCCCTTGCTTAGAAGCATCACACTCAAGAATGACTTGCTTCTTTGGATCAAAATATGCGAATACTGGGCTTTTTGTAATAATCTCTTTCATTTGCTCAAAGGCTTGGGTTTGTGGGCAGTCCCACAAGAATTCCTGTTCTTTTCTTAACAGTGAACCCATAGGACTTGTAATTTCGGCCAAGTTTGGTGCAAACTTCTGAAGATAATTCACCATACCTAACAAAGTTTCAAGCTCAGCCCGATTCTTCGGAGCTTCTATTTTTGAAATTGCTTCCACTTTAGAGGGATCAGGTTTAAGACCTGAGGCTGTGATAAGGTGTCCAAAAAATGGTACTTCCTTAACACCAATACGACATTTGTCTGGATTGAACTTAATACCTTTATTTCGTGCACGTTCAAGCACTGATTTGAGGCGTTCGTCATGTTCTTGACGTGTTCGACCAAAAATCAATAGGTCATCAATTATACCGGAAACACCTTCAAGGCCTTCGATAATTTCATTGACCTTTTGCTGGAAGATATCCCGACTTGAAGAAATTCCGAACGGCAATCTAAGGAATCTATATCTACCAAAGGGTGTTCCAAACGTACACAGGTATGATGATTCTTCATCAAGCCTAATGCTCCAATAAGCATGTGTTATATCCAACAAGCTAAAATATTGACTACCATGTAGTTTTAACGTCACGTCTTCTAAGGTCGGCATTGGGTAATGAGGTCTTCTTATGGACTCATTTAATGCTTTAGGATCTAAGCATATGCGTAACTGTCCTGTCTTTGGTTTTTCAACAACCACAAGTGAGTTAACCCAGTCGGTTGGTTCGGAGACTTTTGATATTATATCATCTTTCTCCATTCTTTGCAGTTCATCCTGCAATTTTGACCTTAGTGCTTCTGGCACTCGTCTAGTTGGATTAACAACTGGCACTGCACCTTCTTTTAGATGCAGCTTGCAAGTTCCTGGTATAACTCCTATGCCCGAAAACAGATCAGCATAATCTCTTAATATGTCTTGTCTGTCTAGTGCAGATGAGTCATGTGCTACCGAGTACGTCAGTTTCACCAGTCCTAGGTCAACTGAGGTCTGTAAACTCAAAAGAGGTACTGCTGGGGTGTCCACAATATGGAACAAAGTTTCAATTGACCTACTTTTGTACTTGCACTGTAAACTGACATTGCCTAATACGGGAACTTCATTTCCTGTATATGAGGTAAGCTTTGAATTTGGGACACACAGAGGGGTGTTTAAATTCATTGCATTGAAATGATGCAAAGGAAGTATGTCAGCAGCACTACCAGTGTCTATCTTAAACTTTACGGAGTACTGGGAGGGACCAAGGAGCAGATTTACAAATGCACGATCAGGAGAATTTGAAGTGCTTACCGTATCAATGTTATATTCCTGATCACTTAAATCCTGTGAATCATCAAGTGAATGAACTTTGTTTGTGGCATTCCTTTTATTGGATCGGCAACACTTTGAGAAATGATTCGGCTTGTCACAATTGTAACATGTCTTCCCAAATGCTGGACAAGATCTAGGAACGTGCAATGTCCCACATTTTGAACAAGGTTTGTCTTTCCGTGCTGGCTCATTTGCTTTTCCTCCTTGGGATTTTGGTTCTGTTGGTGCTGACTTCTTTTTCGCGCTAGCCCCTTTGTTTTTCTTCACTCTGCAGGCATCGATCTGCTTTTTCTCCATTGAACGTAACTGTTCTTGAGAATACTCAAATGATTGAGCAATCTGGATTGCTTTATCCAGGGTTAGTTCCGCTCCAACGTTAATCAGTTTTTCTCTGATTTTAGAATTTTTAGATCCAAACACTACACGATCTCGGATCATATTGTCCAATTCCGCAAAATTGCAATCTCGCGCAGTAAGTCGCAAGCGAGTCACATAGGCGTCAATTGATTCTGCACCTTGCACTTCGTTGTTAAATTTAAATCTTGCAAAGATAGGGTTAAGTGTTGGCTGAACGTGAGCCCTAAATCTCTCGTAATACGTGTCAATCTGCTTTGCTTCGTCGGCAGACAATGTCCAAGTTGCATGGATATCACGTCCCTTTTCTCCAACCCAAAGAAGTAAATACGATATTTGTTCGTCTTCTTTTTTTGCTTTTAACGGTCCGGTAAACATCAATTTGACATGTCTCTCAAACTTTTCCCATGCTTCCGGCAAGTTCGAGTCTTCCCACCTCATAACGGGCGGTGAAAGTCCTGTGAGTTCCATTTATAGTGTCAAATATTTCTATTTAATCCACAAAGTTTCTGACACCATGTAATATTATCTGCTATCTATAATTATTATTGTCAAGCGACAATGCTGCTTATAAGTCAAAAGACTAAAAACACAAATGTGATTTCATATATAAGCTTTTATTATTACAGATGTTTATTCTATGATAGCTATTCTAGAACTGAAATAAAACAATGCGAGAACAATTATTATACAAGGGTGTTTCTATAGTCTGTTTCAAATAATATTAATATAACTCATAATATTACACTCTCTACCTTTTGGCTGTGCGGAAAGGATGTGGGTGCTGGATGAGGCCATTCCAGATATGCATATTTTAACATTGTATTAATGCTTTCAAATAACGGAACGCTGAGGTCAGGTGGTAGTGCATGTACCTAGGTATGCTAGCGTTTTTGAAAATATAGCAATGGGGCTTCTTATATAGTCCCTCGCCAAGCTGAGGCTGGAATGTCTCCACGCGAACTTTATCGTTCTGGTGACAAACAATTAGTACTTGAGAATCTACTTTTCTAATCACGCAATTTAAGAGTTAAAGAAAACAGATAGTTTTACATTTGTGCCAATTATGCGATTATGTCATTCGATGCCCCATATTAAAAATAATTCAAAACCATGTCTGAACTTTGTATTTTAATGATTGATGCTATGGTCCAATTTAGCTAGCAAACGCAAATCATTCGTCTTGGTTTTTAGACTTTCGCGCGCATGCGCGCGAAAGTCTTAAGAGCTAGAAATCTAGAACACGGCGACGCGCAGTTTTTAACTTCCGGTGTATCACTGCGACATCGAGCGTATTCAAGTAAGCGGGGTTTTGTGGTCACCGCGAGAGCAGGCCGAAATGAAATGCAGACGTTTTAAGCACATTCAAGAACACAATTCCACGAAAGAATAGTGATCTTTAGTACGTGTCCGTGTAATTTTGTAGCGTCCATGCCAAAAACTCCATCAAACAAATGTTGAGTGAAATCATGTCCAGCTACGTTAGTGAACAAACAGCTTAATATGCATGAGTAGTTTAGTTACGCCTAACAAGTTCCATAGTTGTGCGGCGTCAGAAAGTAGTGCATATTAAGAAAGTAAATTTATTACGAACGATGACGAACATTTGTACAGACAGTGCGACAAAGAGAAGAAGAAAACAATATTATGTTGGTGTTAAAAAAAAATGAAGGGATATTAAAAATCCAATTATAAAAAATCAGTCACGTGATCAGTGACTAAACTGTATTCAGGTCAGCGAGAAACACGTCTCGTTTTATCAGGATGTTGTTTTGTTTAAGACAATTAACAGTTTAGCAATATCTTATTACTCTCTTAATTGAATTCGTTTTATTTCTAACCAGGAAATAACGGTTGTGCTTATCTTAACATTGGCCAATTCTTGTTAAATGCTGGAAATTACTTATCGGAGATGTAACATGATACTATGAATGAACATTCTCTACAAAGTTTAAGTAGCACCGCCTACTAATTAATATTAATAGCTTATGTCTCATTGATACTAGAAGTATACTCTACAGGATTTAGTATTGTTTAGTCAGCTTATACACTACATAACATTTGCATTTACAATAGTAGACAGGGGCGGATCCAGGATTTCAGCAAGGGGGGTTCAACTCAGCGAGTTATTTTTAACAATGTTAATTTTTAACTAAGCTAGAAAATCAGTCCGTTTATCAGGCCCAAATTAATTTGTAAGAGGCCTAACTTATCATGGGGGGTCCGGGAAAATTTGAAAATCTATATGCCAAATCCAGCATTCTGGGGTATTTTGTGGGGATTTTATAGCAGATGTTGAACTACTCTTTCATAATGGCCGTGAGCAAGTATTTAAGTTGACATGCAGTTTCTATCGTGTGCACATATTAAAAGATGTAAGCCAAAGTTGACATTCTGCTGCGTAATGTAATTCTCCGGCGCGAAAGTCTTTCAACGCTATCAGCGCTTTGATTGCAATTACGGATATGGGTTACAACTCAATATCAATGTAAGCCGATTACAATAAAACGAAAAAAGAAACGCATACTAGTTAGATAAAAACCAGACGTCAATTTATCAAACGGCTGTTGCATTATGTTTTCTCCAGTTGGTTTCACTTTCAATTTTCGTGAAATAACAGGATATCGATAATGTCTTTAATGTCTGAGATTTTCTTACATGAGTTGTATTCTTACAGCTTATGATGTATGGCCAGATGGGAGATTTTGCATCGCCAATGCAAAATGTAGTACGTTACTTGTATTATTCGTCCATTTATTTTGTGGACTTTTAGATAATCAACACACTTAAAATACTAGTGCAAATATGTTACATGCACTGTGTGCAGTCGGATCAAGTACGATGGATGTACAATGTGAATCCTGTATTTGTCTATTAACCAACCATTCTGCTTTCAGATCAAGACCAACTTAAAATGAGTTTTTGAAGAATGAAGATAGAAATTATCCAAGTACTGCAACTAAAGGAAACCAGCGAAGCAGTTTAATATTGCTTCAAGTTTAGTCCCATGACTCTCATATGCAGAGCATAGTTTAAGTAACACTCAAACACACAATGTTTCTTCTAGAAGGCTGAGAATTATGGCTGTAGTAAAAGCTTTTTATCGACGTTCTATGGAGGAATCGAGTGTCGCGTTAGAGTCCAGGAACGAATACCAGTTCAATTAAACAGGTGAAGGGGTGCAGTTAGTATAACAGTAAGCCCCATTTTGCGTTTGTAGCACTGTTTTGCTGTACGCTTGCTCTGGTGTGGTATAAAGTAATCAGGAGATTTTACCAAAAACTGACAAACTGATCCTATAACTAAGCAGCCAACAACACTCATTCTTTTTTCAATCATAGCAGTAGTGCTTTAGGAAAGAGCAAGATTTAAAGTCTGACTAAAGAAAGGTGAAAAGTCTAATATTTCCCTTTGGTGCAATTAAACAATAGAAACTGTTTTCCGTCATGAATCTTTGGAAATAAAACGGTTTATTTAACAGTAAGAAAGTGGAGGTTTATAATTCAAACCCGACATATTAATATTTTTCAGCTTATATAAGACTGACCAATATCTGTGGCTAACACGACCAATCGGTAAAGAGGAAATTGTTCGGAGTGAAAAAATGTAATATCCTGACCAATTACCAGTTTGCCTCGTTCTGGCTTGATACGCGCTTCAGAAATGTGGTTTACAAAACCAGCTTAGCTGAATAAAATACCAGATTGTTCCTAGAAATTACAATAATATTATGCAATTTCTGGTAAGTCCTACTTTCTGAAAATTTTGAATATTGAGAAAAAATTATTCTTTATTTATTAGGGATGCGCTAACTTATTTCTTTAGAGTGCATATTCAATTCTTATGATCAAATATACTGCATGTCTATTCTAAAGCTGAATGTTTCCCATTTAGAAACTGGTTATGTAAGTCAATAAATGCGTAAAATATTGATATCATTTGTTACCCTTTTTCACTTTCCTTCCTGTATCAGAGTACACCTTCAATTCGTTATCTCCTTGTGAACCTTACACTTTACATAACAAATACTATTTATTCTGACACTTAGATTTCAATGCAACTTTATCAGTTACAAAATATATTAAAAACCACTGTTAATTTCATTGTGACTTATAGAAAGCATTCAGGTCCTTCGTTTCTTTTCTCTTAACCTCAGACCGCTCTGTTTGCTTACCTCTTTGTTTGCATAATTTTGCGGGGATTTAGGAGTTTATGACAAATCTTGTATAAGAACGCAGGAGCCCAATCTCTTTCTTTTATCCCCCCTTTGTGTTCTGGCTGACACAACCCATGAGCTCTGGTCTCAGCAAGGTCATTGATTACACGCCTTTTGTTGCTTGGCAATGACATAGGTTATATATGTTTTAAATGTTTGTGTGCTTTAGCATTAACCATTGTCAATTTGATAGTTGACTTGGAGCTAATTCACTAAGACAATGTGTGCTTGTTTGTTCAGAAAACCTGTAGGGGCAATCCCCAATCCGTTTTTGCGTTAACTGTTTGTGGTCCCTTATTTGAAATTCATAAATATAATTTATAAACCCATGTTCTCTTTTCCTTTCTGCTTTTGGTTGTGTGGAGATGTTGTGTTTTCTGACTGTGGCTTTACCTGATATGAATTTTTCACTCTTTTTTGTCTTCGTACGTCATTGGTGATATTATTTTAGTGACTGACCATAAATTTGCGTAAACATTTTGTCTTTGTTAAGTAGTTGTTTAATGCATGTAAGTCTTTCTGTGTTCTCTGTAAACAACGATTTATTAAATAGACTACTATCTAAACATTAATAAAACATTTTATTTTCAAATGCTCATTTGCTGACAAAATCTCGTGACCACCTTACTACCTCTTCAGATGCATATTTCACGGGATTTTGTTTAGAGTAAATCTCTTTAAATTGAAATTTAACAACGATCCATCAAATTTTATTTACAGAATGTATTTTCTGTTGAGTTTAATTTTCAATCTTTCAGAAGCGAACAGAATTTTCGCACGTTTGACATTGTCTGACATTTGCATACATGATTCTCAGTATTCTCAATAATATGTTTTTTGGAAAAAAGAATAATTCAAAATCAATTAGGATTTCAGTAGATGACTTTATCCGAGGATTATTGCTTGGAAAAAAAGTGAAATATTTGCATCAGATATCAGGAATAGATAAGCTGAATTCAGTCTTGCTTGCCTGTGCCCAAGATCATAAAATTTAATCTGGTGACCAGTCTCAAATCTCAAGCATCTGATAGCCTAAATGATCACTAGTCTCAATTTCAGCCAATAATATGCTTCAGATTTGAGATTGGTCTCCAGTTTTAGGTTAATGATCGTGGGCACAGACATGCAAGCCATGTATCTTAAAACTCATATTAAGGAGCTTATTTTTCATTTGACAATAAATTTCTAATATTATTTCAATTTGAAACTGAAAACTTCTCACTCGCCAGATGATTTACACATGAATTAAGACTATTGCCGATAATTATAAAGGCATAGCGTACTTTGAAAGGAAAGCATTTCATGCAAAAAGCTCTTAATTTGACAATACACGAAACGCCGTGAGATTTAAAACCATCATCAACGATGTAAAAAGTAGTATTTAAATTTTTTATTGGATTGTTATTTGCTGAGAAATGAAACAGCAGCGTGGCTATGAGCGGGAAATGTCGTAAAATATTTTCGTTTAGTATGAATGCAGTTTACATTCGTGGAGAATACAGTTCGCGTTTTTTAGTTTGACAATATTTTTTAGGTTCTCAAATTCGTTGTTATCAATTTTCAAAATTATGTAAAGGTTGAAGTTGAATGCGATATTTGGTATTGGTTTGAAATTCGTGAAAATATCTGCCCACAAAAACCACCAACAACAGTACCACACGACAGGCTCACGTTAAAATCATTTTTATACGCACATACTGTATAATTATGCTAACTTTTCCTCTCTGATTTTTGGCTGTTTTTTTCCTTGAGTGTCGATTTTCCAGATATGCACATTTCTCATTTTTAGAACATGTGCACTCAGTTAATGGTCCACGTGCCAGAATGAAGGAAAATTGTTAGTGTAATTAAATAATGAAAATGCACGCAGTTCGTGCGAAGCGATTTAAATGCATAAGGTTACATGTACTTGTATCAATTTAAAGAGCTTTTATTGCAGTGTCAATAGTTTATGTACGTAACAACAACGTGATTACATATTGTAAGTGTTCTTTTGAGGGGTGTTGTAGTGAATCATTAAATCCAAATAGAGTACCATCGAAACTCCCACTTAAAGTTAAATCTGTTGCAAAGTTTTTTTTATTACATGACTAGTAATATAAGATTATGAAACTGTTCCAAATATGCAGGGTAGGGGAGTTTGAATAGACATTTTTTTCTAAATAAAATATTGCCTCAATAGTTGAAAAAAAAATGTTTTCAATTTGTTAGTGATTATCATTGTTCAGAATGTGTTCTTCTCTATATTTTATTAACTTAAGTCGTAATGTAAACAGTGATCGGTTCAATTTGTTCCTTAAACTGGACGTTTGTAGTAAGAAGTGAAGTCAGGAATAATCAAACAAACAGAAGTGATAATAGGAAGGCATAGGTCGGACGATCGATTTCAAACAGGACATAGTAGTAAATCCAAAAAAAAAAACGCTTGATAAAAACACCGAACACAGAACAGTTATACACAGAACAGTTATTGTTGTGTTCGGTATAACTTTTAAGTTCTCATTCATTGTATTATCATGTTATCATGTTTTGTCTGCGGTTTTTCCATTAGCGGACTGAGATTGAAATGAGAATTTTTTAACGCCGTCTAGTTCCGATTTTAGCACAATTCAATTTATTTAATAGTGAACAATGTTAAGCTTTATCCATCTCAAACGATGTTAAAATCAAATTGCCTATATGTTAGCAGAATTTCAACAAATAACATGAAATACATCTTTATACCTATTAATGATAGTTAGACTACTCCTGTCTAATTGGTAAGTGATTACTTCAGCGTTTGAAACTCTGTCATTTGAGATTGACACACTTCTCGCGTTCATCAATCATTCATGAAACGATTATGGACACATTTAAACTTAATGTAATATGGTGAGATTCTCCCAAGGAAATCACCCGAGACCTAATATTCGTTTCCAATATGACATTTGGACTTCGTCACCTGCTTAATTTCAGCGAATATGAGAAAATTAATATGAGAAAAAACATTCATGCGTTTTTATTGTTTCAGGAAATCAAAAGGAAATGATCGCCCTTCGCCAAGGTAATTGATGTATTTGGAGTCGATTTTAGTTATTGATATAAACAAAATGGTTTTAAGAATGATGATTCGTGTGCCCAAAGGTATGAACGTGTTCGATACAATTTAAATTAAGTAAGTTTCAGTTCTTGGCTTTTCTTTTGAATTAATTATTTATGCAAAGTATTTATTCAGATTTCAATTTTGAGTACAATTCTTTTAACATGTTTTACAATTTTGTTGTTCTGCCCCTTTTACCTTGTCACTTTTTTAAGATCAATTTTTTTTCGAAAAAAAGTAAAGTAGGCTATCAAGAATATCAATTTGGAAACGGTCATTGACAAAGCATAACAAATGTAAGTTTAAAATAGCCTTATACCCCACAAAATGTGGACGTTTCACATTGTCATAAACTAATGAAGGTGAAATATTTCGTCCATTGTTTTCGTATTCGTATTGGTTAAGTATAACGTTATTAGAGTACTTGAATTTCGTAAACTGACTACCACATTTATGATTGTCATTATGCAGAAAAATGTTGTATGTTCATTTTATACAGTGTAAGAAATATAAATATTTTCAAAAGACTATGTGTCATTCATTCCAATGATATCATTAGAACAACAACTTTTTGTTTTTTCTTTTATCGTAAAGAAACATGTTACAGCTTAGATGAAAACAGCAACAAAGCAAACTGTAGTACAGTATTTATACATGCAATAAGAAAGGAAGAAGCTCTACAGTTCTTAGTTTCGGAATAAGTTGATCCCGCCATACCAAAGTTTTCCCTATTGATTCAAAACTAATTTGTTAAAGCAACAATATTTTTACAATCACTTTAAGATGTTTTCAACGCTCACCTTCTTGAGAACATTGCAGAGAGATGATAGCAGTTATGGACTTGAGTGTGGCAAACAACAGCATTTAAAACGCTTATTCTCTACTCGAGGGGATAAACTCCTGCAATTTCTTTTCGCTACATGGCCATTAGCAGAAACATAAATGCCAAAATGCTTTATGCCATATTAATCAAATTTCAATATTTCAGAAAACCAATACACACATACCTTTACAAATTGTTTTTATTGTTGATGATTTTCATGTGAATTATACTCTTCCGTTTTAAAATTGTTAACACTTTCTTCCTTTTATCAAATATATATATATATATATATATATATATATATATATATATATATATATATATATATATATATATATATATATATATATATATATATATATATATATATATATATATATATATTACTATATAAAAAATGATCGCCCTCCAAAAAATACGATAAACATCGAAAATGCGTTTGCTGATTCGGATTTTGAAGTATCGATATATAATGAAGACAAAATGATCCACGTGTTCGGGTCTGACTTCTGTTCATTAGCCATTTTTTCTGCTAAACAAACTTGCTTTGTCGCGAAACGTTCCAAATGTATATCACGAATAAACAGATTAAGAAAACTCGGCCTATCCACAATGCAACAACGACAAAGAAAATAGGTTTACGCCTATGAAGGGTCTGTACGAAACATTTTGTAACAGGATCTAGGGTTCACCGACCTCACACTGACATTTCGAATTCTTATACGAACAAACATGCACAAGTAGTATTAATAAATTAAATCTAACCAATCCACTACACGACAATGTTGCATTCAAAGCACATAAAAAGTTAAACACACAAAACTCAAGTAGCTAATAGCAAAATAATGTTATCGAACTTACGGTGACAAGGCGTTAAATCAGCAAGATTGTGATAGCAGGATCGAACGTCTCGGTTCTTTTTCAACATTTTCCTAGAAGATTAATTTTTTGCCAGAGTCGTTCAAATGAAGAGGTAGGCAAGGCGATCAACTGTAGTAACTCATCAAGCACTTGCCTGACGATATGACGAAAAATTATGGTCATAACATTTTCAAATTAAAAGCAAAAATATATTTACCCAATATTCCAGCAAAAAGTTTCTACATGATGTCACAAATGTTCCCGATGAATTATGTTTAGGAGTTAAATTCTATTTAAGAGATTATAAAAAAAACAAAACAATGATACAAATGAGGATGGGGAAATAGAAGAAAGGAATAAGGTTGAAAGCAAAAATATGAAGAAGAGACAGCTCTCAGTGTGATTTGTTTTCAGTGAAAGACACTGTATGTGAATAAAATTAAAAACAAACAACAACAACTATATCTCATGGGGATGAGGGGTTAAGGAAGGGAATGGGAATATTGTAGGAGTAAAAACATATTCAGCCAATCGTACAGTCAGAAAATACAAAGATTATAAGACCCTATATCTTTACTTAAACTTAAATTTGATACGTACATAACAATCTTTACGTGCAGTGACAAAAAACCCACAAACATACTGTTTCTTTTAAAACAATAACTCTCTTATAAGCTTCATAAATCTTCAATCAATTTATTTAATAAAAAATAAAACAGGGCATCCAAGAGCTGATATCGTTCTTCGCGACAAAAAATTGAGAATATATTATGTATTATACAGTAATGTGTAGTTGGAAATTTAGTATATTCAATAAAATTTTGGGATAATAATGTCTTGTTTTGTGTCACTAAGTTATAACATTGATTTTTCGCTGTTTTAAACATAGCTTGAGACATTCAAGTTTTTTTTTTATATTTTCAGTATACATAAACGAGTAATTCATACATGATAAAAATTAGTTCCAACTTAGTGGAAAATCTACTAGTATGCAAGGACATAAAGGATACAGAAAACGAAAATGCACCTTGTTGGTTCATTGCACTGATGAGTAAGTAAGTTATGTATTTAACACATTACCGGAAACAGAAGATGCCTAGAACACAAGCTGAAACAGAAGAAAACGGCGCAAAACATGGGTCAGAACAAGGCTGATTGATGACAAACATAATGGACGTGAAAAAATTGTGACTATATATATTTGTTTCAAACTGATCAAACTGGGTGGCAGATTTGAAGTGACCAGTGAATAAATCAAATTTAATTCACTTAATTTAGTGTAGTGGCTAGTAGTCTAAGAATCAAACTACTCATGAATGGATAACCTATGAAGATTCTTTTTGAAAACGTTCGTCTATAAATGTTTTTGTTGTTGTGCTCGTATTTCGCTTTTTACTAAACAATTCATAAAATAAAGAAATGAATAGAGGTTATATGTAGTATGTAGTTTTTAGTAATAAATGGATAGTAACCAGTAAAGAAATTGTGTCGTCGAGGAGCTTACAAGTAAGTTCCCATGCCAATAGAAATGCCATTTGTCAAGTTCTATGCATATTTCACCTTTTTCTCAAGCCCATGGTTAACAAACAAAAACTAATGACCTGATAGGAAGAGTTTTCGTGTTAGAATGGTTTAAAATTGTTATTATTTTGATCGTGAATCGAACGGCACCCCCGATGGCATACAGCATCTTGCCATATCAGAGCAATTTACCAAATGCACAGCCATCACATCACCGAAAAAGGACACCCAAGTCATACATGTTGTTTTCGATGCCTTCTGCGAGACGCATTTATGAGTAGAGACACTGAATGATGATTTATACTGATATCTATAATTATTTTTTGAAGGAGGTCGCCATCAAGGTCTATACAGAAAACCTTATCGCCATTTTGCTCTAGCTTTCGTGAAAATATTAGTTTTTCTAATAGATAATTAACGACGCGAAGTGTTTATTATTATAAATATAAACAACCTTTAATTTATAAATGGTGTCTGAGTCATAAAAATACAAATTGTAGATAAATGTTTGTTTTTAAGGAAATCGTCGTTGGTAATTTTAATGACTTTGTAAGGTGTTTTACATTAGTAACGCATGTTGGGTCAAAGTCTTTCAAAATGCAAGAGTACTACATATAACATACATACTTTTCCCATACTTGTTGGTGGTGGTCAAAGGTGATCTATCGGGGCTTCAGGCTGGATATGTCACAACTCGACTGAAAGCCTGTCGTCACTGTCTAAATGGGGTTTAGTACAATGAAATGGATGTCTTCCGAAACTAGTATGCATCTTGTGTCTGCATGATGTGCGAGGTCACATCATGTGAGTTCGATTCTTAGAGGGTTTGATGAGAACGACCAGATGCCACATAAGGACCTTAAGTCTATAGTACTCAGAAACGTTATGAGTTCAGAACGGAACTGGATAGTGTTCGTGTCGATACAATTTGAACTTATAATAGGCCGGATCCCTGGTCTTTTCTTTTGGTAGGACACAACTATATGTGCATAGGGTTTGTCGCAGTGACCTCAATGGGAGGAATTAACTTCATGAAAATAAAGAAGATGTGAATCAATCATGCAATGTGTGTGAAATTGTTTTTATTTTCCACTATTATGTTACAATAGTTTAAATCAATGGGAAAGAACAATAAAATGAATCAAACTATCTACGAAGCATCCGTTATCTCCCATTTGCTGGACAACAGCTTACTTAAACACGGATTCCCTTACGCTTTACCCATGGGTTTGAATACTGTACTAATAATTGTTTTGCTGCCTTTGACTTATTTATTTTCAGGTAAACACCTAATATTTATGAAAATTAAATATCTTTTATATGTGGGGAAATGAAAAGTAAACAAACGAAATATGCATATCAGGAATGGCCACATCCAGCATACACAGCCTCCCCACACAGCCAAAAAGTAGAGAGGAAAAGAGAGCATGGTATTACAACAATCAGTTTCAAAATAGACGCCACAAACAAATAACGAAAGTGAGAACCAGAGGGGTTACCGCCTTGGAACGGTCAGTGGCAAAACAAATTGCCACTGGGGGTTTAAACCAGGTTCTAGGGTGCACCAACCTCACACTTGCCCCAACAGGTTCTCGTATCACAAAACAAGTACAAACAACCTTTCCTTAAAACAGATGAAAAAGGAACTTTGAAAGCCACCGAACACGACAAATATGAAAATATTGCGGGCTTGGGGAAATGTACATTACTCCAAATGCCGCCTAGCGGTAGCACCGTGTTGAGCGCAATTCAATATTTACACACATGGAACCTTCGACGCGGTATTTTCAGATTTAAACCATTCTATGATCAGCGACTTGTGGTCGCCAGATAAAATAATGGGTTTGCTCTAAACTAGAAAACAATGGGCGCAACTGAATAGAATAGAACGTTGACAGCGGATCTTAGAATATAACTCCTGCACAGAGAACGCTGAAGTAAAAACATAAAAAACTGGAAGTATAACATAGGGGTGATTGAACAATATCTAAGGCTAGTGTTGAACAATTGCCTAACAATTAACTTATTCTCTTCCAAGAACACAAAGTAGCATCAGACACAGCAGAAAGAGGAGCAGCAACACGAACAATATTTGCCGTCTATATTATGGAATCCCGTTTGTTTATTTATTTATTGACATGACCACATCTGTTACTTCACTTATTATAGCGAACAGTGTTAATCTTTACCAGACTGTGCTGATTCGCCAGTTGATCTTAGATGTTGTCGAAAGTTGACTTAAGTTGTATTCAGCGTTAAGTTGCGACATTTAACCACTATATTATCCGCCATATTGTGTTTTCTAGATGACTTTGGTCAAAATGATTTGATATCTATCATAATACATGTAACAATAGAAGAGTCAATCTGTGTAAATGTTTAGTAATTTATTTCCCTCTTAGACACCGTTTCTCAACAATGTTCTCACACAGGAAAACTATTTTTACTCGTGACCAAGATAGAATTTACTATTGATTTAACCAGTCGTGACTTAAATAACAGATATTCCATTTATTACCCGTAAAAGTTTGAGTTTTTTCACTTTAACACCAGAAAACATTTTTTTAACAAATTGCAGTTGTATCTCTGTTATGAGGAACAAAAGCAATTGATGTAAACTATCGAATCGATGTTGTCAATGTTTTCATAAGAGTAAACATGGAAATAAACAATGATAACTGTACCTAATCTGAAAACCAATTATATCTCTTGGTAGGATAAATGTACCTTGGGTCATTGCAATTATCTTTTAGCAAAATATAGATAATATAGATATTTATTTAAAAGATGAAAATGTAATCTATCAATAACGATTATCATAGTAAAAAATATTATCCACTGTCAAAAAGAATAGATTTTTGCTTTAAAACTTCCCGAAATTTATATGAAAATGATATTATCATTAATCTCTTATTATATGAATTATAAGAACAACAAGATGGCAAAAATACACATATAGCTGCCATTTCTTGTCCAAGACTTCGCTTTAAGCCTTCATAATCTCAATGCAACCAAACATGTAATCAAATTGGTTAACTGTGAATAGCATAACTATAAAGCATGTGGGGCACCATAGAAAATACTGCTAGTAGTCTTTGACTTTACAAATAGTCGTTATAGATAAAGAGAAAAAATGATATTGAATTTTATTCAATTTGTAAATCAAATCAAATAATACAATATCAAATGCATATTTTTTCCTATTAGGAGTCGAATCTGAATAATAGGGTCAAGAATCCACATGTTAAAATAGAGGGCGTGTTTATTTGAGGTGAACATTTCAACAACAGCGTTCTCGAAGGCCCGTTGCTGTCAGCGTTATTTGATAACGAGCAGATCTCAGATACAGACAAGTTTCCGGAGGGATTTCAGACGAGAAATTAACTACAAGTACTCCATATTTCATTTTGTTAGTTTGTTCAGAATTTTCAAACTTTAAACACGGAAAAGTGCTATAATGATACATATGTTATAAAAATGTATTCACTTTCTTATAAGAGTATTTCAATGTGAAAATTGTAACTTGTAGTTTTCTTCATGGGGCCGTCACACCATGACGTTCTGGCCAGCGTTCTACGACGTTTGAGGAAACGTTGTTAGTCGTCCATGGTTGCTGGGAAAGCGCCAGAAGTGCGTTGTGTGAACGCTAGTGAACGTCGGTGAACGTCGGTGATCGCAGGGAATCGGCGGAGAACGCTGGTTCGGAAATTTTTTTGAACATGCTCAAAAATTTTCACTGAGACCTGCGTTCTTCAACGTGACCGACTCACTGGCGACCTGTCAACGACCGCTGAACGGTCCCCTAGCGCACGCAGCGCGTGACTAAAGTGAAACGAACGTCCTTTTGGCGTCCATTTAGCGTCATTCGAGCGTTACCTGAACGTCCATACCTCAGCAAGTTCGTGTAACGGTGACTTATCGTTCTTCGTGCGCCAGTGGCAAGTGAAAACATGCTATTGATTTTAGGGTTTTCTTACTTGATCGCTGTTACACGCTTCTAGTGCGTTAGACACACGCTAGTTTTGCTTTAGACTTACCGTTAATAACACGCCAGATCTGTCATCCTCATTCTAGAACGCTCAAAAAATAAACGATTGAAACGTTCACAGAACGTTAACCAGAACGTCATAGTGTGACGGCCCCTTTACAAATACGTTCCACTTGATCAACTTTGAAAAAGATTTGTGTTTTAAACGTTATACATTTCATATTATAAACAAATGCCATATTCTTATTTAGCAAACCTTTTGTTTTGGAAGAGATAAATTATTTCTTTTTTCTTTACAAGGAGATACATTTCTTTGAGAAATGCCATATGTCCAATCGTCAACCGAAGGAGTTCACTGAACGCAAATGACGTTACACAATGTAAAATAATTTTACAACATTCTTGTAAATTTACAATACTAACAAAGGTCAATAGTTTTCAATTTGAATGCAATGTAACAAGTTGTACGACGGAAAACTTACTCAATACTCAGTTGTTATTCCAAAAGGCATAGGATTCTTAATTAGACAGACACATATACCCATGTTAAGCATATAATATACATTCGTAACTAAATGAAGATCTGCATTTGCTCATATGCGCATTGCCTGTCAATGTGATTTAAAGGCATGAACATCTCAGACGAAGACGCAATCTCGCGGGAAATCAGAAGCAAAATCAAGTCAATGCGTCCCACATGCCACTTTAAAATTGTCTACATCATTTTCAAACTTACCTGCAGAGAATAAGAAACGTAGTAACGTAGTTATTCCATTTATTATCACCGTCAAAGTGGAGGGGTAGGAGAATTATTCCCATCAGACCTTACATAAAACAAGCTTTTTTCCCCCTTGATACAGAAAACCAGCTTATTAAAAACTCTATTTCAACACAACTGCTAAATATAGACCATTTTTTACAAATATTTAAAAGTAACGGGAATAGAAACATTTACGCGAAAGAAAAACCAGTAACAACTTTTGAGATAATACAAAATGTAACTTAATTATTTCATATTCTATATCGATAATAAGTACAATGTATAACTTTATAATCAGTTTGTAAGTTGCGTTTCCTGTCAATTAAACTGCAACACAAGGGGTACGTTACGCGCTTGACTAGGCCAATTGTTACAGAAGGCAGTAGCAAGATTAGAATGTTTCATATTACCCGAAACTGTAATGGGCTCCTTTAACAATTAACCATAGAGCAATGTATAACGGCCGCATTAAGTTATTAATATTTCCGCATTACAATAGTGTTCGTCCAAGAGAAACCGTTTTATCGGACGATTGCTTCACTATCTTTGATGGCCCTTAAGCAGATAACATGCGTTTTCCATTTCAATAACAACCAGTTTGAGACAATAACTTTCATCTTCAACAACTGTTCAGGAACGATATATTGAATCATCATTGCATAGCAAAGAAACGTTTCTCAAAAGTTCAAGCAACAGAAGGTTTCTGTTAAAAACTTAGTTCCAAAGTATCGGATTTTACAAGAACAAACCCTTTCTATGAAACACCGTTTGAGGTTTAAGTAAATGATGCTGAATTCGTTTAAGCAATTCGAAAAATACAAGTAATTGAATTGTTTATTTGAAATCATAAGATGTCAAAACGAAATCATATTCTTTTTGCATTTTCAATAATTGAAGCAATTATAATAAAAATTCTTTAATGATAAGAACAATTAAGACAATTGGGGAAAGATATATATCAATATATGTATAAGCAGACGACCATATAGCTTTTTATGACTAATGGTTCAAAATCTACACAAACATACTTCATACACCTACAGTTTTAATCGTTTAGAACATGGCTCCGTCCCAGAAAACTGTAAAAATTACAACAAGCCGTTATAAGTACACCTATATATTTCTTACCACAAATCATAACAAAAACTTTCCAACTCACGAAAAATGAGAGGTAGTGCTTGTATATGCGACATGTGCATAATTTTGTTGCCAATATACGGTACGAAATGTACCTTTTTTTTCGATTCAAAAGTGTTGTTCTATTTCCATTGACATCACAGGCCCGACTTAAAGGAAACTAGTTCGATGTAGAATATAAAAAAAAACAAAGAGTAACATTAAACTTTAGAAAACGGTTCATACTTTATGCATAATATATCGATCCGAATTTTTTGCACTGTCTACCTGTGTAGAAATTAAAATCGACAAAATCGACAATGCAATTAACCAAATATGTTTATATGTTAGTGGGCTTTTGACTGAGACGTTGTCGTGTTGATGGGTGGGTTGGAGCTTATTCACCAGGATTTCTTCTACCTGTTTGTTACTATGGGCAACTGTGAGGTCGGTGAACCTGGTTTAAACCCTCAGTGGAAAGTGACCGTTTTAAAGGCGGTAATCTCTCGTGTTCTCATTGTCTTTTATTATTTATGGAACCTATTTTGATACCCATTCTTTTTATTACCCATTCTCTCTTTAACTCTCTTCTGTTTGGCTGCGTGGGGAGGCTGTGTCTTCTAAACATGGCCATTCTTGATGTGAATTTTTCACATTTTTGCTCGATCCGTCGCTAGGAAAAACGAGTATCAATTAATGTTATTTCGTTGTAAACATGACTTGACTTCAGAAAATGACGTTGGCGCTGGACGTACGTATAGTTTTTTAATTTGACGCTGCGAACCTAAAGTTTTTTTTTATAATTTTCATTTTAAACAGAAAAAGTGCATGCAAAGTATTTTTGGTTTAGCAGAGTTCAGTAGATTTAATTCATAACATGTTTAACATAGCTTTAAATTTTCTAGTACAACCCTCATATTGTACATCTTAAACAAGATTCGTGTCCTAGGATTGGATTAAAATTTAAAATTGTATCCAACATTTTATTTCTCGTGAGACTTGCAGGTTCAGTATAAGGCCACAGCTTCCGTTCGAACAAGAAACTGTAGAACAGGGAATATCATATAAATTTCAAAAGAAATTTTTCAAGGGAACTTTTCCACAACTGCGTTTGCTCAGAGTCGCTAATCTGCCAAATCTATTTAATAGCATGCAGTAGTCAGACATGTCATGATCTCCCGGGAAATCAGAGGTGAAATTAACTACACATGCTCCTAAGTTGGTCCTTTACCATTTTCATACTTAACTGCAGAAATGAATTTAGTAATCATTCCGTTTTATAAAGATGATATAAACTGCTTTATTAAATTAAAGAATTACAATACAAACAGGCAACAAGTCTTCATCAGAGAAGTGATGTATATTATCAATGTACAAAAGTTTTCCATTTCTATAACAACCTGTTTAAGACAAAAAGTTCAATCTTTAGAAAGAGTTCATTGACGGTGATAGAATCCTGACAAGTTTTAGCTTTCCAAAAAGCTAGTGGGTCATTAGCACAACCTTTTAAGAAGACGGCACAAAAGTTTAAACTTTAAGCCACTTGAAATTAAAGCGCTTTATATTTATTAGATGTCATACAAAAATGTAAGTTTATTTATAGGTATGCTGGAAACCCGTATTATCGTGCAGCTTAAAATTCAATTGACAAAATATTTTGTGAATTCAAATTTTATAACATACAAAAAAGAACTTCAAAAGTTTATCTTTTAATTTCCAAATCATTTAACATCAGTAAACTACTTACAATTGACCTACTTTCATTTTCAAAACATGGCGTCTGCCCTCTGTTTATAATATCCAATTACCCATAATTCCGTGCATATATCATTTAGCTACACTCCACATCAAAAGTAAAGCACTGCTCAAACAGAAATAACGAAAACATTACACAGAAGGTGTTTCGTGAAATATATGCCATAATAAATATAAAATGTCCCAATTTCATTTAAAATTGTTTAGTTTTGTTTACAAATGGGGCAGATATAATAAGAATTCCTTCTTACACATGTTTCTGGTATACAGAATTTTAAGAGGTCGCAAACATTGCAAACCGAAAGTAAAAATCTGAACCAGGAAGTAAGTTTTCCTTGAATTTCTTGAAAACCCTAACATGATTTTGACGAATTGGCACTAAACATTGTAGACCAGCATATACTTATTTCAGGTATGAGTTGCTTTGGTATATTGTCCATGAATTTTAGAGTTCTCATGCAAACGGTTTTTATTTTGTTTTAGTATGTGCTTGGTAATTAGATAAATACATTTCTTTACTAAAATCTAGGTGGCAATAAGTATTTACCCTAAAATTCATTTTTGAAATTTTAGCCTGTTTTCGCCATTTGCAATGTTTGCGACCCCTTAATTGTACTCAACCTTGGCATGCAGAAAATTGTACCCACTTGACAATAACAAGGTAATGATGACTTTTGTCATGATGTAATATTTACTGTGCACGTTTTCAATACAATAGCTGATGTAACGTTGCTAATGAGTTTTTATTTATAGTAACAAGATGGCCGTCGTCTGGGTCATGTTACGTCATGGTGATGCTTTATATTTTTCTGCATTTCTGCATCCTAACTTTTTATCTGCAGTATACATTAGCATGTTGCTGTTGCATTTACTTCCCTTGGGTACATTTATAGTAACGGAAATGTAAAAATAGTAACGGAAACGGAAGGTCAAACTTGGTTTGTTTTGAAAACGAGTGATAATTTAAGGTTTTGTAGTATTTTTGCGGGAAATAAGGAGCTTTTACCTGTTTTTTTACGCATTTTGTTGTCTTCTTAAGATGGTGGACTGATCTGGAAGATATAACCGCACGTGCTAATGGTTGCTTAGGGATTGATGAGGATAAATGCGAGATTCACGATAACATGAGGATGCACGATAATGCGAGAATTGGCCATATTCCTTCTTTCGAAGGAGATGTATTTAAGCAGGTGATAAAACTAACCCTGTTTGCAAACAAAATAATTCACCTGAAGGTAAACCGAAGTTGAAAAGTTTATCAAACACTATTTTGTGTCACAAAGTGTTAGAAAGGAACGATAATCAAGCTGTAAATATATACCAAAAGCTTCAGAATATGTTTAAAAAACAACGTTTTTCACTGTCACAGAGTGGGAGAGAAAAATGTTCACACAGTCTGGCCGGGACTCACTGGTATAACATTGCTCTTTCTGATCTAGAACAATTTCGTTAGAATGTTGGTATTTACTTAGAATGTCTTATGACTTCCAATAACAACCAAACGCGTTAATTTCAAATTTGCCTAAAGTATGCACTTCAGCGCCGTCTTTGTTTGTTAAAAGAGTTATGCTAATGACCGACTAGCTTTTTGGAAAGCATAATTTTGTTTTGTCTATTATTGACAGTTTCATGACTCGATTTGAAACTTCCGCAAAAATATGTGTTTTCGCATGTTCCAAAGATTATTTTGTAGCTTCAAAACCAAATTAAAACTATCGAAAGCTAAAACTTGTATTGTCTATTATTGTCAGTTTAATGACCCGATTAAAGATTCCTGCAAAAATTAGTGTTCTGATGTTCGAATGATATTTTTTACATTCAAAACATTATAAAACTTTAATAACCAGTTGAGTGGCAAAAATGCAAGATTACAGTTTAGCAAACTTATCAAAGTAATGACGAATGTAATCCATATCGAGCAAGCTTAAACATGAAAAACGTTCCCCGTGATACCACTGTCCCCGAGTTTCACAAAATGCTGCAGAAGTTCGTAGATAAGAAAATAAAGCAAAATAATTAGCTAATCTCTGTTCAGTGCTCTCTACACACTTTAATGGCTAATAGAGTCATAAGCTGTACATCTTTTGTTTATCATACACAGTATACATTTACTAGACAAAATCCATGTATATGTTTATTGTTCTTCGTCGGAAATATCTTTATGAGTAATAAGTAGTGGTGGGGTGATTAATCATAAAGTCGACGAATCATGACGAAACCCCAAATGACGTGATCGTCAACGATACAATCAGTTCGTCGATTATAGATGATGACGAAAATTTTTTATATGCACAAATCTTTTTACCAGAACAGCATGTTACTAAAATCCACAATTTCATTGGTTAGTTGACATTAAAATTAGCCAATCATTTGCATTAACTCAAATCGCCATGTCGATAGTTGCAAGATGACTGCCCGTTGACAGGGAAATGTTTTAAACAAGAAGAAGTCTTTTGTTGTGTAAATGACAGGCATTTAATCCAGCATTTAATCATTAGAAAAAAATCTGAATTGAATCAGAGCGGCAGAGTCTATGTTGCCACTGTTTGGTAATATCTTTCTGTGCATAAAAGTCATCGAGTTTAACTCGTTACTGTAGGATACAACAACAACAACAACAACAAGGATCTGGCAAGAAGGAAACTAAAGAAACAGCGAATTTTTACGGATTACTCTTGATTTGAGCGAGTGTACTAAGCATTATGATGTAAAAAGGATCAAAGCTTAGTTTGGATAACTTACAGACATGTTAAATAGAGTAGTTTCACGCGAAAGTCATGGATTGAATGTGTCAGGAAGTAAACTCGTTCTGGATAATAAACAATTAAACATTCAGACTGGATGAACAAGCGAGTTGGCTGCCACAGTGTGTCAGAATAGCGATGTTGTTTTTGTATTTATTCAAAATGAAACAACTTGCATATCTGCATCTCCTTGGTAGCTT
The DNA here is from genome assembly GCA_038501625.1 of Corbicula japonica. Lineage (NCBI taxonomy): Eukaryota > Metazoa > Mollusca > Bivalvia > Venerida > Cyrenidae > Corbicula > Corbicula japonica. The sequence goes on from JAZAYU010000033.1 coordinate 1,057,545, forward strand.
GTATCAGCCAGGTCACATCTGTAGACTGATACTGAGTGATAGAAGATTGCCAGACATTTGATATTTTGAATAAGAATCAACACTTCATCTCTTCAGGCTGGTAAATTAGTAATTTTAAAATCTATAACTATAGATATTTTGTTAATTAAAAAAAAATCCTTATTCAAGTGAATCCATTGGCCAACATGACTACATTAGGCCCAATAACAAGGCCAATATGAATTCACTTGATAAAATACATTATAATATATTTATGTAACTAATAAAATAAAAAAAAATAATTCAGAAAGGCATAAGCAAATTAATCGACTTTAATCGATGATCAGTCATGAAGGAAGCCGATTAATCAATTAAATTTTTCTCGTCCGATTCCAATCACTAGTAATAAGCCTAGCTGATCAGAAGCTGGAGAGAGGATTTAAGAATAGGTACAGACTCCATATATGACGTCGTTTAACATCCAATAAGAGGCCTCTAGGTTTTCATAGATAACGACTGAGTAAGAGTCTATCCATAAATAACGACTAAGTAAAGGTCTACTTTTCTAAACTATCCGTTCCGTCTGGTCCGTGAACTTTGCTTTACATCGCTGTTAGCCGGTGTTCAGGTAGAAAGCTCAAGTTTGGTCCATTATAATATGTCGGTCATCATCATCAGGATGACCGACAATTACTGAAAACCAACTTATGATAGAACCAATTCCGATAATAGCGAACCAATCAAACGGTTATGAAACTGAGTGTTTAAACTGTCCTCTGCCAAATGAAAACTATAAGTGGTGAAATATTTATTGAACATTCGTAATTTCTGGCTTATATTTTAAAAGAAATTAAATTGATTGATTTGGAAATGAAAAGGTAGAAAACATAATACTGAGCCTGCTTATTAGTTAAGCTTAAATACTAACACTCTCAAAACGGAATTGTAACTATTTTATTAAACCGCTATTTAAATGATTTCAAAGTATTTTTGTATCTGTGCCAGACTCTAAGATTATAAAACTAAGCGTGGATACTTATAGCCCTTAAATACAGGTACCTATCATCACTTTTGCAGAAAAAGACGTAATGAAAGAAGTCAATATGAATTATAAAAGGTGACTGATTTGGCGGGATTTGCTTGAAATACTTCGCCCGTCGAAGGTATTTTACACTGTAAACAAATTACTACATTATGAATGAACCTCGTTTACGCAAAACGTTAACCATAGTAACATATATCCATCTTCATTTCACATATCTCACACTCTTACTTTTGATACTTTTATACCAGCACCTGTGAAAAGGCAGTATGCTGATACAGGTTTTGTATTCTGTAATTACGAGAATCCCCTGCTTAGTATCGATTTAAAACAAATTTGCATGCATCATGGTTTGTTGAAAAATAAAAAAGTAGTTATGAAATCAGGTCATAATACTTTAATTATTGTGGATTCAACATCTTTATCAAAACGTCATTTGTATGACCGCTATACACCGGTAATGTTACATCAGGGTCTGTTTAATTACTAAATCATGTCCATCAAACGATTATAGCAGTTTTCTATTGGTTAAGTATTTGCTTTGAGAGCGATAAACTTGAAGGATATACAACTTAACGGTAAATAATCATGTTTCCATTTCCCATTTCCCAGTTAAAATCCTGTTTTAACAGATATCTAATGGGGAAACTGAAGTCAAAGCTATGTATTTGTCGACCGGGAAAACAGTTCTACAGCGCCAAGAAATTTGCATATTTAAGTCCGTTATCAGTTTTTGCTCGTACAGTCTTATTCATGAAACGTTTTTATACAAGGTATAGATGCAGATGTATTTGTAGACTGGTTTCTTGGTTATGGAAATTTTATATAATAAAACAAATCGTACATTCAACGTACCATGCAAAATCACGGTAAGAAGAAAATAGATACGTTTTACCATGATAAGTTGCATGAGTACCAATATACAAGGGGTGGTTTTTTTAAATTAAATTAAAGACAATAAATCAAAACTTTGCCTTTTATATTTTATTATTTAATATGATAAAAGTCTTTATTTACATTCACATATTACATCACAACAATTGTGCGCAGGAATGTATTCACTTTAAAGTTTAAATCAGTTGCATAGAAACAAGTCGGCCATGATGTTTTCATTGATTCACGTTTAATCTCCTGTTCCCAATCTCAAATTTCAAGCATCTGAATGGCTGAAATGGCGACTGATCGCCATTTCTGCCATTCAGATGCTTGAAATTTTCAGTCGCCATTTCAGCCATTCAGATGCTTAAAATTTTCAGTCGCGATTTCAGCCATTTAGATGCTTCGAATTTTCAATCGCCATTTCAGCCAATCAGATGCTTCAAATTTTGAAATTTGAAACTGGTTTCCAACTCAGTTTTATTATCTTTGACCGTGTTGATGGTTGTAAACCAAGTTAGGATTGGTAAAAAGGCCTGAAAACTTAATGAAGATTAAAGGTTCTAGACAACATTCATATAATGCATCCAAGACATATCAAAGAATGGCCATATTAATATGCTACCAAAGCAATTTCTTCATGTTTGTAAGTAATTGCTCGTATTGAATCGGTGACACCGACACAATAAGGAAGTGCACTCTTATACGAAAGTTATCTTTTTTTTCTTGAAAGGGCGAAATGTTTTAATTTTGTGGTGTCTCAAGGGATGACTTTACAACAGTTTAAATGCTAACTGAAATGTTTTACTATTTCGTTCTACATGTAAAACACATTAGTTCTTTTAAGAGATAGAACGAATGACCTATTGCTTGACACGAGAAGATAGTATTCGGTCGTTATTTTTCTCAAATGTCGTTTTCGCCTTTCAATCATATTAAGTATATCCTTACCCAGGGGTAGGAATCACGTGGTACAATAACGTGGCACCAAACACAAAAAGATGGCGGCACCCATTAAGACGGTTTATATTTTCGATGTATTTCTCTTTAAAATTAAAGAAAAAAATCAACAACCTAGCTTGTTAGAGCGCCTAATTTTACCTGTATTTTGATACCTTACTTATGCCGAACAGTGCTACATGTATAGTTTACCTGGAATGCTAGTCATACAATTCTAATTGACCGGAAAGTTGCTATAAAATTTGTGAACCATGCACGAACTGTCATTTTTTTGTAAATAATTTTCTGCAACTTTCCGCTCAATTCAAATTATGTGACAAGCATTCAAGGCTAACTGTAGCACTGTTTGGCGTTAGTAAGATATCAAAATGCAGGAAAAACTAGTCGTTGGAACTTTGGACTATAATGGAATTTCCTTTCTTTAATTTTAAAGAGAAACAAATCGAAAGTACATACGGTCCCGGTGGGTTCCGCTGTCTTTTAGTGCTTGGTATCAACACATTTTACCACGTGACTCCTACCCATGTTACCGTGCACATAATTCTAGGAATTCAATTGGTGCATTCTATTCAAATATTATATTATTAAAATGTTAAACAAGTAGATTTACAAGAAAACATTGAGGATTTCGTTTGTTTGAAAATGAAATATTAGAAATTGTATCTTTAATTATTATAGTTCTTCTTCTAGATGCTTCTTGTTAGCAACCTTGTTAAATACTCAGCAAAAAAGAAACCTGCCAAAATGGATAACTTTGATACACTAGGAGATACATCTCCAGAATATATATTTTGTGCGTTTTTCCATAAAATCTAATAGCTAAACACTTGTTTCATATATTAGAAATATCAAATGCACATATAAGTTTTCATTTCCAACCGCAATTCACTTAGCTGTTTGATCTGATTCTGAAAGAGTAGGTCTAATTTGTAGTGTCAGGATTCTTTTTTTTTTGTTGAGCACATTTTCAAATATTTTGGGTAGAGTAATTGCTTATTGACAACAATAAAAATATAGGTCATTCATGAATTCGGTGCTGTATTTGTTTTGAATTCTCGTTCTATAGAACATTGCCTTTCTAAGCACTCCCCTTTATCTGTTGAAAATGTCCTTCCAAAGCTAAAGACCAGATTTTGTCACCGGCAATTATCAAACACGTAGTTTATCACTAAACAAATAATTAGGTGTAATAAATCGAAACTGCGTCCCACACTAGGATTGGAATTCTTTAAGTAATCTGAAAAGAAAATTTATAATTAGTGAAAAACAAAGCGGCAAAACCACTTTAACTTGAAAACGGAACTTTAAAAGTCAACTTACTCGACAAGGACTGGTTTGATTTGGCCTGTTCATAGCCAGTAATGGAAATGCATATTAATTTTATTTTACAAAGTTGTAAATAATATCACAAATGAGAAAACAGTTCATTTTATTTGTTGTTACAATTTGAACTGAAGTACTTTTTGTCAATTGGACATGTGAATAATTGAAACACATACCAAGTCTGTCCTGATGTCTATAGTTCTTATTATTGACATCAATGGCAGTACCCCCGTCGGCAAGAACTCCAACTCCGTATTTATCCTTCTTTTGTGGCTGCTGATATGCCTCTTGCCACGGGTAGTAATTGTCATCTTGTTCCTCAGAGTTTATCTCCGTTGTCGTCAGTGGAATGTGTGTTGTACTCTCTGCTCGCGAAGATGGTTCTTTATATTCTGTTATAAGAAGAGAACAATATCATGTTTTTCAAGACCTACTGAAAAGAGAGCATGCTTAAGTGAACTTATACCTGGTTTAAAACCCAAGTGGCAGATTGTTTTGCCACTGACCGTTTCAAGGCGGTAGCCCCCAGGTTCTCATTTTCGTTCGAGGTCTCTATTTGGAAATTGATTATTTTATAACCAATGCTCTCTTTTCCTCTCCCCTTTTTGCTCTGCGGGGAAGCTGTGTCTTCTGGATGTGGCCATTCTTCAATGATTCTTGATATGCATTTGTCACGTTTTATATGTGCAGTATATCTAAAGAATGTTATAATATTAGATTATCAAACAAATTCAGTTATCTGCATTTAACTCTTTTTCATCTGTAGATTATTTTACGTTTTTACAAACTTGTTTAAAAAGCTATGATTTCTTATTATATAACCAGTCAATCCTCTTAAGTTTCCCTTACCGTCTACTTAAGGAACGTTAAGTCTTAGAGGTAATATGAATGGAAAAAATTCGACTATTTGATACTTCATGAAGCAACATAAACATACACTTAACAACTTTTCTAAGTACATGAAGTATACACCTTCGTACTTGGGAATTATGTCGAATCATGTTATTGAATCATGTTTTACTAATAAATCGGTTAGTAAGTTAGTATTTATTGCACATTTTATTTTATTGAAAGTTTTTGAGCAAAAGTTTAATTATCAAGCCAGTAATGCCCCTGTACGAAGGTGTATACTTAGAAAAGTTGTTAAGTGTATACATTAGGTTATTACATATACATTATAAAATAACAGTTCATTAGTCAATTTATGGTAAATAGTTCACAGTTACATAGGTTAATCTATTAGATTCAGACTGATTTACATTTAGCTGCAAATTCGCCCTTCCATTCCTCCTACTTTGGAAATTTTAAAGACTATACAATTGCAATTTGTTTGCAGTGGACCGTTTTTTCGAAAGACCTATTTGAGTATGTTACTTTTGTGTTAAATTTATATAAGTATGATATGTTTGACATTTGTAAAGATGTCTTTTAAACATGTTGTTTTTTTCATACATGTTCGCTAAATAACCAGATAATTTAATATTTGCAACATATATGTCTAGAATAATCGTTTCGACTTTCATAAACAGTATTTGATGTTTGTAAGAAATAATGTTGTAACATATAATTAATTTGGTTAACACTATCACCAATCGGCAGAGAATTCATCAACCCTTAATAAAATTTTGTTTAGTCATATTTTTTTTAAAATTAAAAGCCATGGTGTATTTTGTACAAAGTTTATGGGTAACCTATAGAGTGCAAACAAACTACAATACACCATATATCAGGGACTTTATGAATGTTTAAATATTCTCTGGATTTATTTTTCAAATCGGGGATGGGTAGGGTGGGATAAGGGGAGTAGACATGTTCGCAGCCTGCGGCATATGATGACAACCTCAGTCAATGCTCATTAAAGAAAACACACCTACCATAAAGAGTCATCGTAGCTCTTTGCTTTCCCATTCTATTTTCAGCCTCACATGTGTAATCACCATAGTCATATTTATTTATATGTAATATTTGTAAAGTTAAAGTATAAGTGTCATGTTTCCCTGGATACAGTTCAAGTCTGTATTTATAACTATGTTGAATCGCGACGTCATTTTTGTACCACGTGGTTTTTGCACGAGGATGTGACGTCACACTGCATTCCAAAATGGTCTCCTTCCCTAGTGATTGTCCAAGACGTGTGTTTAGAAGCCGCACGATAGGTATATCTGTTCAAATAATTCATCGTAAATAAATTGTTAAAACATTAGACTAATTATTTTGACATATAATAAATATTACAAGGTTAATATGAAGAACACACCATAGTCGTGTCATTGTTATCACCAAATTATATAAAGGTAATATTCGCACATCATGTAAATTTCTATGTTTGTCAATAGGCTGAAAAAATTCACTTTTTATTGGTGTAAATATTGTGTTGCGCTCAACCCGACTCTAGGCGGCGTGGGCAGTAATATGCATTTCCATAACTGTCCATGAATAGGCTCAATCAAACCGAGCCTGCAATATTTTCATATTTGTCGTGGTCGAGGGTCTTTAAAGTTCCCTTTTCATCGATTTCAAATGTCTCAATAGTCATTTAGGGTGTAATTTATATAGAAATATAAGAGAACACTATTGCATTCTGTTTTATTTTTATTACATCTTAGTCTCGTCAAACGACCGAAAACTATTGGCTCAATTGCTCGTATCTTGTCATAACAATTCAACGATTATTTAAAGGTTTCAACAACGGGTTAAACCATTGAATTGATCCCATATAGTTAATGTCTGGATTAAACTTAATGTCTGGATTAATTTGCGACAGTTAAAGTAAACGTTAATAACGAGCAACTGATACACCTAGTAATCAATACATAAAATACCCATCCATCCTGATATATTCTCGTTGTCGTTTATTGGATATTGAAGTTCAAGAAAACATATATTAAGCCTTACATTGCACTTTGACCAGCATCTCTCTGGTCGTGGCTGGAGGGACACCATTGTAGGCCAGACACACGTAGTACCCACTCTGATAGCGCTTGATGCCCTCTATATACAACGATTCACCTTCAATATTCAGATCTGCAAAAGGACCTGTTGCATTTAAAACAAATAGAACTGTCATCTCAAAAAGGAATCACATAAAACTTTCTATAAACATGGTAAAACAGTTGAACACAAGCGCTGATAATTTGATTATTGTAAAATCATGACTAAAACAAGTCAAAACACAGGTGTTTTAAACAAAACGAGAATTCATGGATGACTCGATCACAGGTGTCCGTATCATTGTTAAAAATAAAATTCCAATAAAGAAATTTTTTTTTTGTTTTTTTGATATAAATAAATGAAGGTCCCCATCAAGCGGGTCCCATACACTGACAGTGACCTCAAAGAACTGAAAATTTTTGTCATTTATACAAACAAATCTAGCTTAAACAATACAGGAATAGATGTGGCTTTCATTGTGCTAACATGTCGCGAAACCAATTGGAATTTCCTCAAACCGATTTTTTGCTAGAGCTTTTCATATCGGCTCGAACATTGCCAAACGTTTTAGTCGACATCGATGAGGTGATCGCAAAAAACCATTTGGTTACGGCATTACCTAGTGTCTATCCGCTTCTATGAAATATTCACACGGCGCATACATAAAATACATAGTTTTCAATCATTATCTACCAGTAACTTGTACCTTTTCTTCATCTAACGCTAAAGCCTTCGTTGTTTTTGTTTGCGTCGTCTCAAATATTTTCTTTGACAGCCATGATGCTTCCGAATGGCTTCGGTCAGTTTACGGAAATCGCCGATCTCAAATTTTGCAACAATTTCTTCGATTGTCTGGTAGTCTAAAACGCCAGCCAATCAGAAAAACAATTGCATAAAATGACGTCGTCGTATTCCGTAAACTGACCGCAGTCATTCGGAAGCATCATGGCTGTCAAAAGTAAATATTTGAGACGACGCAAAGAAAAACAACGAAGACTTTAGCGTTAGATCGAGAAAAGGTACAAGTTACTGGTAGATAATGATTGAAAACTATGTATTTTATGTATGCGCCGTGTGAATATTTCATAGAAGCGGATAGACACTAGGTAATGCCGTAACCAAATGGTTTTTTGCGATCACCTCATCGATGTCGACTAAAACGTTTGGCAATGTTTGAGCCGATATGAAAAGCTCTAGCAAAAAATCGGTTTGAGGAAATTCCAATCGGTTTTCGCGACATGTTAGCACAATGAAAGACACATCTATTGCTGTATTGTTTAAGCTAGATTTTTAGTATAAATGACAAAAATTTTCAGTTCTTTGAGGTCACTGTCAGTGTATGGGACCCGCTTGATGGGGACCTTCATTTATATATATCAAAAAACAAAAACATTTTTTTCTTTATAGGAATTTTATTTTTTAACAATGATACGGACACTTGTGGACTCGATGACATGTGCAACCGAAATTAATAATAATTGACATGTCTTGGCCATGTTAAAATGCTATATTGTAAATGGCCAAAACAGTTTGTGGTATGTCAAATTTCTAAACACAAAACTAAAACTGATCATTCGTTACTTGACAATTCAATCAAATTAGCACAATATCGCATAAAAATCAGTAAAATATATATTTCCCAGACGCAGAGACAGACGTATATAAAAAAGAGAACGCATGCACCATGCTCGCACACACACACGCACTTAGTGTAAAGTCGTTGTGCTTTGATAATCAATTCCAAAACGGCATCGAAAGCAAAACAAAACACGGATAAAAATGTTTTGTAAACAACATTCTCTCAAGATTTGCCGCTTAAGTTGCGTAGATGACAAACATAAAACAATTACTTAGACAGGTTGAGAGTTTATTTTGGTAAACAATAACCATAATTATGGTACACTGATTACTTTTCCTTGAAAGGCGAGAACACTGCGAACAATTTGTCTTGGCAATTGAAATAGACAGGTCCGTTGGTATCCTTATATTTTACTTGTATTGGCAACTTGTGGACGCAACAACAACACTGTACTGTGAAGATAAATTATTTTGATAAAACGCCTCAATGGTTTCTTAGCAATGCCAAAATTTTCGAAGTATATAAAATAATTCTAAAATAAACTTAATCCATTCTGATCTATGAATTTAAGTAAAATTTAAATATATTCATATATTTTGATCAAGATTCCTACATAAAAATAATACTGATTTACAAATTATGTAAGTTTTTATAGTCTGATTCAAACTGTTAAGGCAGTAGAAAATCACATAATTCCTGTTTTATGTCGGTCGGTCGGGGTCTTTCTCTAGACAATGCATCTCTTTCTCGTTATCAGAAAATTTATAATGATTTCAAGTAATTTTTATGTGGAATGGTGTAATTTTCTAAAAGGGACACTTCGGTGCTTTATTTCAGCGAGAGAAAAACAGCGGTCATCACAATCTTCAGTCACTGTGTAACTTTTAGAACTCTTCCCCAATTTTCCGCTGTATTAGAAAATCATGTGTTCTGGCGAAGGTGGCAACAACTTCTAGAATCCATTTTATAAATGAATTAAACAATTTTACTTTTCCATTCGTGTTTACAGGCAAACACAATTACAAATGAATGGTAAATTTAACGTTAAGTATATAAATTCATTCTTAAAAGTTGGCTTTCATTTTATAACCTAAAATGACCAAAACTTGGGAACAATGAAGAACGACGAAGTAGTTGAGGTTGCGAATCTCCCACCAGTACCACACAAAGGAATATATATCTCCTTCAGATAGCTAACATCAAAATAAGCTATTTTTTGGCATGGTCTATAGTTAAACAAACATAAATACTAGTAAATATTTCGAAATGCAAGTATCTTTAGTAATCATTACTGTATTTCTATTATTTGTTAATAGACATGTTAGTCTGAATGTTGTGTTAACTACTGAACATTTATTCGAACAAATCATTTAAAAAAACATCAATTTCCAACATACATTCCTTAGTTTCTGCCTCCAGAGGTTTCATGAACCACGTGATGTTTGGTGTTGGTATACCGGTAGCTCTGCACGTCAATACGACGTTCTTCCCCTCCTCGACGTCCACGTCCCGGCTAGACATCTGGTTCAGTATGTACGCAGGTACTGAAAATATATCACGTGATTTAAGGCACGTCGTAAGAAATTGTTATTTACATAGCCATGAATGATTTTAGCATAATACAGCGTTATCTGCAAGACTGATGGCACCAAACAGATCAGTAAATCCATATCCAAAATTGTGGTTTTCCGATTCCGTATTTCTACAGTGTGTGTTACATTTGTAATACCACATTGTGTATTATGATCGTAATTTTCCGGTACTCTTCGGCACATACAGAACTCCAAAAAGCAATTATTATATTTTAGGCACGTCGTAAGAAATTGTGTATATTTTTTCTTTAGAGTTGTTCTTTGTTGTTGTTGTTGTTATTCTTTGGACAATGAATCTTATCTATTTTTTTAAATTTAAACATCAAAAGGTAATTTATTAAGTCGATTGTAATATACTCTCAAATATATTTGTCCTATGAATATGACCCGAGGGATTTCATGCTGTTTTTAGTACTAATGTCGTAAGAAAGTGTATTCCCCATTGGTTTAGCGAATAATATGAATGTATGCTCTAACAGATGCATGATAAATTGTCGAGTGTTTGACAGCGTCTGGGACTTTCCGTGCTTGATTTTATAGAAAAAGAAAAAAATCATTGCTTGGTTTGAAGTTCGTCTTACTGAAAAAGCAAGCTGGTAGACTGTTTTAGTTTAACAAACATCATTGTATTCACTAGTCAAACTCTGTCTATTGCGTCGTTCGTTGTATCTGATAAAATAGCTCCAGCCAACTCAGTTGAGTGTCTTTATAATGGATGAAATGGGAACGTCGAAAACCACCGCACACGATAAATACGGCCTACGCCGCCAGACCCCCAACCCCGGGTTGAGCACATCCCAAACAATGGTGTGCTCAGGAGGGTGAACAATGACTTCGCCACCAAATACGATATTGCAGGCTCGGTTAGATTGAGTCTGTTAAGGGCAATGATGGAAATGCACATAAATATTACAAGCTGTTTTATCTTCTCATATTATTATACCTTGTACATGTAGCCGGACTCGTTTGATCTTCACGGGACTTGTATTAATTTGACACGTATATTCTCCGCTGTCGTTATGTTGCACGTGCTCTATACGCAGATTCCAGTCACCGTGACTCGTGCTCTGTACCCCTACACGACGGTCGTCTATCACGATAGAGTCCTCTTGGCTGAACAGGATGCGTTTTGGGTTCATCCAAATAATCTGCAAGCAAAACAAGTAACAACATAATTGTCATTCTTTTTATAAAAGCATGCATAAGTCTTAATCTTTTTTTTACTTTTGACCGATGTGATTTGTGTTTCAGTTTAAGAGAAGCGCGCGATAAAGGTGAAATTCAAATAGTCCACTTTAAACATACTCAATCAAATTCAAAATGTCGCCTATGAGAATACTCTTTAAAATCGAGTCTGTTTTTTAATGTTTGGTCCAGAAGGACTCCTCTTTTTAATTGTGTGGGGTTGATATGTGTAACGTTTTGATTTTTGAAATGTAAAACATTGTCTGCTATAAAATATCTATCTCACTGTCTAGTTTGCAGAAGACTATTGAATGTTTCTTCTTTTTACGTATCCATGTTTTATTCATTATTTAAACACATTTCTGACCATTTCATAATAAATTAATGAAATTATGTACATTAGTTTCTATTTATTCATTTATACCAATATAATGTATAAAATTGGCTTTTAGAAATAATCAACATTTATCAAATAGATGAAAAGGTAACTTTGAAATCCACCGAACAAATTGATTACAAAAACAAGGTTCAGTGGGACCACCAATGTAGCTATTCTTATTTAATAGCATAATTTGATGAACTGATCTATTGACCCTTAATCATCTTTGATATTTGCTCTTGGAACTGTAACAGTTTCCAGCGTTGAAAAGATAAGCATGGAGGCCTCGATATGCCTTCAATGATATCCCTAGGGAACAATATGACATACTCCAAAACTCTTCATAAAACGAACAGTAAAACTAATAATTTCCCTTTTACTAAAGACGCAATTCTAGTGAAAGTGAACTTTAGGGAAATAAAACTAAATAATATCATTGTCTTGTTTACATCAAGCATGGGAGATCGCAGCAAAAGAGCACGTTCCCAATTAGAGACATTTATCGCCATAACTAATCAAATTGCTATGTGAAATATTGGAAGTGAATTTTTCGACAACTGTATTTGCTCAAAGAAGCGTTGCTGTCAATGTTGCTATGAAATCTCGCGCTGTAAGAGAGCAGCCAACAGACGAGGTCTTGTTCCCGCGGGAAATTAGAAGCGGAATTAACTACGTGAGCTCCCTATGCGTCACTGTATGTTCCTTCAAAAGACACGACAAGCATTTTCACACTACACTTAAGAAATATATAGCTCTCATCTTACTCTGCCGAAGCAATTCATTTCTCACCAAAAGTTATTAAAATATCAGCAGAGCCGTCTTAGAGGATGTTTCGTTTATCTGACAGATATTCTCTCTTCTTGGATCCCGCTCTTTCGTCTAACACGAGTTTTCCATTTCTATAATAACCCGTTAGAGGAAATATGGTTTTTATATTTGCTAAAAGCTCTGCACGATATTGGACAAGAGCAGCCAAATAGATATAAAAACCAACACTTTAGTTGCATGCCATCGACGATGATATATATTTGTCAAAAATTCAATCTTAGTGAATGTTTAAGACAAGACAGAGCTACATGTAAGTTACATGATAGACCAGTAGTGTTCCCAGTATCATTCGTTTTTAAAAATTTGTTGGCCAGTTTGTTATTTTTAAAGTTAAATATTTAAAAAAACGGTCAGTTACCGGCATGCATTTAATATTTTAGAACAAAACTTGCAACACTATCGTAATTGTTTTTACACAACAAATATTTAAATTGTTTTTACACAACAAATATTTTCTCTTTATTTAAAAGAGATGTAATTTTGTAGTGACATGATCAGTTTATAGATATTGTTATATGTATATGCTCAAGACGTTTTTTTAATAAGAAGGAAACGGGATGTACCTACGTTAAGGAGATTTCATTTGGGTAAAGTACATTCAACCTTAAGATATGAGTCCTGCATTTGGTGTTATGCAGTGTCATTTGTGACTTCATAAAGAAAGGTTACAAACAGGTTATGAAACAGAGTCGTGTTTGCTGTGTAATTTGTACCACGTCATTTTACTTGGTTGGTTGTATGCCGGCGGAAAAAGTTTTGTGAGTTTATGTAGGTTTCTAGGGAAATAATGCAAACTAATATTATAATAGTGGTCAACCAATGTTTTACAATACTGCCTTTATGTTTTTCTTTCTGGTTTACTACAGGTGCTCTGTTCATCGGATACACCATAGAACTTAGTTTAGTTTATAGTTTGCGTTGCTTAAATTGATCGTATTTTAAATTTATAACAATTCCTTTTTTCTGCTAAATACAGTTTGAGTGTGTGTGCGTTTGGGGAGTTAGCTGCATGGCTTCACCTTCTTTAATGCCCTTCCCCCACCCCACCCCCGAAAGCCATTAATTTTTTTGAGGTACCGTTTTATAATTATCATTATTATAAACTTATGCTCTTTCTTGTTCTTCGCTTTCGGCTGTTTAGAGAGCATGTGTTTTATGAATGTGACCTTTCCGAATGTGTATATAACAATATTTTTTTACAGAATAACTCACTGGAGCAATATGCTCTGGCAACAAACAATAGCATGCGAAATGTAAAGAGTGAATAGTAAACTTGATATAACTTCTAGATGATCATCTTATACGATCACGTATGTTAAGTCTGTTACATGTTTAAGGAAACTGCCGACCTTATGTTCTCCTTTATGTTGAGCTGTGCATGGCAGAACTGCGGTTTGACCAGCAACCACGTGAACATCGACCAAGGCGTCATTGAACAGAGGATGGTAGTTGGTTGACATCACTGAAACAATAACATAATAATCGTTTATATTCCTTGAATAACATAATAGCAAGCTATGTTTCCTTGAATAACATAATAACAAAGCGTGTTTCTTTGAATAACATAATAACGATATACCTTTATTTTTGTAATTTAATAGCGATATTCATTTCATTTAATAATATAATAACGATGTACATTTCTTTTAATTTTCCATTTATGATGTATGTTTTTAATAACTAAAAAATGCTGTGTGTTTCTTTCGTCTATTGTTTTTTTTTCTATTTACCAACCAAGATTTTGTTGTATATTTATCAATTGAAAAAAACAACAACAACAACAACAACAACACTTTAATGTTACGTTTGGCACGAGCTCCATTTCTGGTTGGTATGTGTTGTTAAGATGTTATTTATTGCGACGCTTTCTTACTGCACGCTCTCCTGGTCCGATTTTATTCATATTTTCTTTTGCTGTTCAACATTTGATGAGTTATGGTTGAGTTTTTAAAGCTTGGTCCTTGCTATTTTTATTGTTCAGTTCACAATAATTAGATTAGCTGAATAATAGATGAGATTTTTAAAATCACAGTCAATAAACTTAAAGCAGGCACTACAACCCGTCCTTAGAGGTTGGTTTCCCGCAAAGATTCTGGAACATGTAACCTCAGCGGTTTGGAAGTCAACTATATTATAAAGAAACTGATAATCAAATTATATGAAACAAACTTGAACACAACTGAAAGACGCTGCTACATTTACAAAGAGGTGTCCCGATGAGAATTAACTGAGGGTAATTGGTAACGGCAGAGATTATTAACCCTGGCCTGAATACACAGTGTATAATGAATCTGTTCTAAATTATTAATGTTCTAATCATTACATACATGAACTTACTCTTCTAGATGATTGTTTGGTTGTTTTTGGTTAGTTTTTTGTTGTTATTGGCCTCTTATGATAATAATTTATGGAATTTAGAGTATATATGTTCTCGTGTTTTTTTAAAATTTATTTTGTGCCATTTCCGTTTCTTATGGTATTTAAATATTATTATTTGTACACTACCAGTTGTAAGGATATTAAGATATTGAAATTTTTTTATTTTCCATGATAATTTGACATGAATTTGACAATGTATTCAGTTTTATTGATTTACAAACTTTTAAATTGTTGATTTACAACTTAAGTTGAGAAAATTACACCGTTGAACTACAATGAAACTATTCAACGGACTAAACGGAAAGTTTACATGACAAAACACTAGCCACCATTAAAACTTTATTTATGTTCAATATGTGTTGTTTCTTGTAAATAATACTTGAATAATGACACCAAAACTTACATAAAAAACAAACAAATTAATTTTCGACATTTGCCGAGAGCTTGAATTAAAAGTAAAGTTAACTGATGGAATTAGGAGTAATCTATTTCTTGTGTAAAGAGATCGTTGATAACACAAATTATATCGGTAGCTCACAAATAAAACAAATAAAGTTCTAAATCATAAAATCCGACATATGTTTATAAACAGTAATAATCTTAATTATAAATCTCGGCTAATCAAGATCATTTAAGTTGTTTAAGCTGAGAAATAATCTAAATGAAGTCAAACAAATATCCGAAAAGTCAAATATATCTACAATATAATCAAGCTCATTGCCTTTTAGGAACAAATGCTAATATCTATCCATTGCTTTCGGAAGTAAAAAATTCCATTTTAGCTCTAATTGTAAACTGTTTTATTTGAAAATATTAATGAGTGTTGTCTCCGTCTTTACCATTGTCTGAACAGCTAGTGTGGGAACAGTGAAATGAATTACACTAGATAAGTGGCAAATTTGCAAAAACGTATTTAAATGCATTGTCTAATGAAAATGAAAATGCAAAAATTAATTGACGTAAAATAATATAGAGCCGTGGAAATAGAAAATTAAGAGATTCAACCAAACGACCAAGACTAAACGTATTAAAAAAAAGATTGTCTTTATTAAAGAAATATCTTGAAATTTATGATGACTTTCCGCACGAACCAGTTATTTACGGCTAATAAGCGAAAACTAGAATTATCCGAATTCGACGATAGCACAGTAAATAACATGTAAAAATTAAACAAATAAGTTAGTTTCAACCAGAGAAAAAATGGAAAGTGCATACACAGCAAACAATTGTAACCAGTTGACTCTGGATACAATGTGAATGGCTTTATGGTCGGAAATAAAAAATAAAACTTTGAATGGAGATATGTCTTAAATCTCAAGTATCTGATAGGAAAATTGAAAAATGTCTCCATTTTAACATATCATATGCTTTGAATTTGAGACTGGTCTCGAATCTCAGTTTTATAATCTTGGGCTAGACAATCAATGCCAAAACGGCAGAAACAAAATGCATAATTTAAAATTGCAGTTGGTTTCATTTAGTTTGAGGAGTAATATACATATTTGTTCTGTACTACAGTACATAATCGTTTGGCTTGGTTAACCTAACATTCCTCCATCTGTTTAGCAAATCAATATTGCACATCTTCACTTCTGTTTGTTTGCGATGGCATATATTTCGAGATCAAGCACTGAAAGCAAAACAGACAAGGATTTGATTGTGTGTTGTTGATATTTTAAGAACATTTTCAGTGGAAGAGGTAAGACAGAGCTATGATATATCTACAAAAAACTGTCATACAAGTCAAACAAATAGAGCCCAGCTAATGCACAAAGAGGTCTGACCGAAAGAAAATCACTTTATGTATAGAAATTGTAGTGATTTAATGTGCTCCACAGTTTGTCGTTTCTTTAATGGTAAATGGGTTCTTTTTATGTCTGGTAATTTACAAGTTGAGATGATATATGAATAACAAATAGGACTTTGTGGGTGATGTGGTCACTGATAATGGTAAAAAACGATTTTACGATCAGCATCTCTGAAAAAAAACCGAACCCATTTTAAAGCCACAATGTTTAGAAGTGAAAAGTGATATAACACCTTCCGAGACGACCAAGCATTAGGTCATTAACATAATGATACCGTCGTGCTGTCTCTTAGATCTGTAAATTAAGATATAAGACTGTCTTATATAAGAAGATAATGCATCAGTTGTTGAAGCTAATTGTTTAAGCGTCTATAACAGTTCGTTATTACATGTACCAGATACTACAACAAACAAATATACGCATTGACAAATCAGACGACATACCAGTCTGTATACTAAGTGGTAAAACAAATAACGAAAGGGGTCAAATTAGACTAGCCACTAGTCTGATAATTAGTTTTGTCTTTTTATTATTTTTTTATACATCATAACATACTTTTATTGTAGCCAGTCTATTTTCTATCATACTGCATTGAGAGAGATGTCTGAATTATCATGAAGTTCAGATAGAGATGTAGACTGGCTCTAGATAATCAGTTGGAAAATTAATAAAAATAAAATACTTCATCGCCTGGAATCCAGGCTAGGGTCAAATATGCATACTAGAAATGGCCCAGAATACCAAGCCTCCCCACACAGCAAAAGGAGCATCGCGGAAAGAAGAGCATGGGTCAATGATCAGTTTCACAATAGCCACCAACGCCATTAACAAACATGAGAATCAAATGGGTCAGTGGCATAACTAAAAGACACAATGCTTATCCAGTCTGTTAAATCATGAAAGACTTTATAAAGCAGTCGGTGTTTGCCATGTTTTTGCTTTAAACATATAAAACATAAAAATATATCATAGGCACAAAACATTTCTGCTTATTAACCAGGTTTTGGAGCACATTATGTAAAATAATTAAATTTTGTAAATACTTTTAAAATACTTTCCGTGTGCTGGAGTAATAGATCTGGAAAGACAACTTTTAAAGTGGCCTATTTATTTATCAGAAAAAGAACAACCAACTGTTATAACATACTATTTTCACAGACGTTGAAGCAAAACACACATATTGCTGAACTTAAATACCAGCCTGATTTAATTTTTATCTAAACAAGACATATTCACTGAACAATTTTTCTAATTGTTCATTGTTAAAATTATAATAGTTTCTCATGTTGTTTTTGTTGTTTTTCAAACAAACATAATGATTACCTTTCGCAATGCGAACTTCGAAATGAATTAAATCTGACATCATTTTAAGTGTAATACTCAAATTTATTGAAAGACAGTCATCGGACCTTACATGAAGCATGAGCATTGAACATCATTATTTCAACATTAAAACTTATAAATCAATTGCATTGGAAATAAAAATCACAACAAAATGAACTTCAAAACTCGTAGTAACAAAGAGAAAACTGAATTTCATAAAATGTCAAATTACCTTACTTATTTAAGAAGAGGTATAATATTCATGTTGTTTCTTCAATTAACGTATATTTAAAACAAATATATGCATTTGAGTTCAACTGTCATTTTCATCAATGGAAAAATCGGTTTCTAAAATGACTTAGGAGATAAAGTCAGCTTCAGCCAAATCCGTTGGGATCAGTTGACCAATACGAAGTTTTATATTTTTTGCGAATGATAATAATGTTTACTAAAATATTAATTTGAACGAAATTAGGAAAAAGTGTTTCTTGCTTACGAATGATGAGATATCATTTTAAGGGTGTTTTATTTCCTCGCAAGCTATTTAATGTTTTACGACTGGTATAATTTACGGCAATGGTATTTGTCATTGTATCATTTTAAGTAAGAGTTGTGACATGTTAATAATATATTTTTGTTTTGGTTAATACACAAATGAATGGATACATACAGAAGACACTGCCGCCGCACACAAACAAAAAAGCAAAGAGGAAACAGAGCAATAATACAATAATCATAAAATGATCAATTTCGAAATAGACACCACAAACAATTAACTAAAAAGAGAACCCAAGGAATTATCGTCTTAGAACGGCCAGGAAAAACCTTTGCTAATGGGATTCGACTAGATTGTTGGGTGCAGCAAGATGATATTTGACCAATTAGAAAAGTTGATAGACGTTTTTTCCCGTTATAAAATCTATATATTTTTTAAACCATTCTCATTAGCATCAGAGATCGGAAGTCGTGGGCTGATGATCAGTGTAAACTCTAAAAGCAAATTGTGTGACAAAAAAGAGGTCTTACTCAGATAATGTATTTATTTGTAAGTGGTTGTCAATATGAGTTGTCTGTTACACATCAGGACTAAAGTGATAGTTAGCGATAGATAAATCAAAGTCGCCAGATATAAGCTCACCAGAAAAATGCAGGTACAGAATTAGATAAATAAGGATTTAAGTATTACACATGATGAAACATGTAACGTAGAAAACATAATATATAAAATGCGGAAATTCGTTATTTATATAAAAATTATATCAGTATTAAAATCTTGCAATTCATGAAATATTCCTTTGTGTTTTGGAGAGCATGTCAGCTCTGGATAGTTGAACAATATTGGACAACTGAACTAGTTTTGTGAACATAACATTTATTCATTCATTTTTTCCTGTGGTTTTGACTCACTTTACCAAATTGCTTCTTAATTGATACTTTGTTATGATGGCAGCCTCTTAATGTAAGCGTAATTACTGCCAGTTAAACACACACCGGAGCATTAACCAACAAACAAGATCGGTAAAGTAAGCATGCGCCATTTTATTGTAACATAATTAATAACTAACAAAATGTATAACGCTAGAATTATTACAAGTGTGTTTCATGTGTTGCCAATAAAGCTTATGTGAGAACCCACAGGTGCTTATGTAAAATCAATAACAAATTAAAAACATACGCTGTTAAAATAGTAGTTAAAATTAACAGCATACATTGGTTGTTAATTTCTCAACTATAAATTAGTATATAAACAAACATATATAACTATTGAATGGAAAATTTGTAAATAAACAACAACAGCATTTCGTCTGCTTTCAACCACGTGCAGTTGTTTATGTTAATCGTTGAAGGCATTTGGGAAGAATTAACAAACGCTAACGCATCTCCGCGGGTTCTCTTTCTGCTTGTGTGCTTTCTTTTCAGTGTGTGCGGGCTTAATGATATTTTGAATTTAGTCATATTAAAAACTATTCGCCTTTTGCTGTGTTC
Organism: Corbicula japonica; assembly: GCA_038501625.1. Lineage (NCBI taxonomy): Eukaryota > Metazoa > Mollusca > Bivalvia > Venerida > Cyrenidae > Corbicula > Corbicula japonica. The sequence continues at coordinate 1,077,715 of JAZAYU010000033.1, forward strand.
TTTGTAAGAACGATTATGATAAAGCTATGTTTCCAGGTACTCTAATTGAGAGTGTTTCAGAGCAATATCATTTGACAAAACAAATTGGATTTTAAATTAATGTATAATATGATATGTCATGATATAAATACATGATTTGTCCCGAAAAAGAGTCCATAATAATGGTGTAATATTTCTCCATGTCTAGTCCTCTTTTACAATTAGACAGTAAATTAACCATTGTGTATAGTGGGTAGTATTTTGGCTCTTGGAGAACCACTGTGATATCGCCTTGGGATATGTAACATATTGTGTCTATTTGCTACAGTAAACCACATGTTCATAACGAACGCAAACATACACTAAGGTAGACAGGTCATTTAAAGGAGATAGGTCATTCGTTAATATCTGTTTCGTTATTTTCAGATATTATTATTTTGTAAATATATAGCTCGAAGTAATGTGGCTAGGCGCTGTCGCGGTACAGTTCCCAGTTTGGGCATATACCATTTAGTAGACATCCATAAGAAAACGTTATATAAACCTGTTTAAATAGTTAATGGGCGTTAATGGAAAGGCATATCACTCCATACACTACCAAGCACAGGACAGGGCGCAACTCATTATCTAGGCAAGTAAAAAAGATCTTTTCTTCTGTGATTCCTATGTAACGATGATATCAACGGTGTTTGGTTTTATCTACTGTCGGGAAAACTTTACAAAACTACTTGCTTTTCCTAAAGGTTTATATTTCCAAAGTTTGCTATGATTACCATTGTCAAAATCAATTTGACAAGTCTCTGTTCTAAAAGAATATTTCTAAAAGAATGATAATACATGTAATCAGAGCTTCCGAAAAACTAAAGTAATTAGGTGACAGTTCTTTGATAACATTGTCGCCTTTTCAAACCTATCAATTACACTTCGTTTGCTGATATATGGTTGAAATATCTTTTTTCGCTTTGTCTATTATCCTCGCCGATAAACCTACCAACTAGACATGTTCATTTGCGTGTAAGAAAATGTTACCATTAACAGTTAACTTATTTAAAAACAGTAATAAACGGCGCTCCTTAATTGAAAACAAAACACTTGATCTTTAACAAAAACGAGCAAATCTGCACGCATATACTTTATGTTACTTGTAAATGAACGTGAACTAATTTTGTACACGATAAATTACTTCAGAAACTAAAGGAGTGTTTAACTACAAACGTGTTTGAAACACAATTGTATTATTTCATTTATTTACAGCGCAGACAAGGTTGCAATTATTTTACAGATAATTTTCCTTGTTTTATTTTTGTTTCTTTTGTTTTTGGTAAAATATAATTATTTCTTTAATTTAATTTACCATATCAACATTAAAAAGGGGCATCTAATGTAAGAAGATCATATAGGTAAATATCTATAACACTAAAATTTGATATCATGTTATAAATATGTTGTGTTTCTTCAGTTCACTGGTTAAATGGTTCATTTCAAGAATTATTTTGTCAATATACATGTATAGTTTAAGACATGCATTAACTAGTTTCTATTCAGGAAGTTTAACCACTGAAAATTGCTATTTTACTCGATTAAAAATTACATACACCGGTACCCTGTACCAACCAATTCTTATACCAACAATAATATTCATTTTAGTTCGGTATGATGATCGGAGGATTCGAGGGTTCCGAATTTGTTGCTTTTCATAAAGGACTAAAAAGGCACTTTAGCATTTACCGCAAAAATGGGGTTATTATGGTATATTCAGAGATAACGTTATACCCGCCTAGCACCGCATTTTGACAATGGCAATTGACTATTTTGAGCGTGTAATTTATTAGTTAAATTGAAATAAGCGCTTGCAGACAGGCTTTATTTGTCAAGATTTTCCCTCACATGTCATGGCAAGGAAGTTAGCAGTACAGCAGTAACAGCAGTAACAGCACTAAAACTGCAGGCAGTAACAGCAGTGACTTCTGGCTCCCTGGCCATTTATTTTTCCCTGTTTATTTGTATCCGTCCTCTTAAGCAATCCATAGAAAATAGTTTCAAAGTTTCAATAGGCGCCCATTTGTTTCTACACTACCCTTTGAGCAATCGGTAGAATATGGTTTCTAAACTTACTCGTTGGATGATTGTTTCCTTACATCGTATACAAGAATATAAATTCTAAAGTGAATACAACAACACTTGAATGAACCGTAATTGCATTTTGGTAAAACATGTATGTCTTTGCAAAATAAATTTACTTAATTTCCTTTAAATAGTTGTTTATGGGAGAAAGGCAATTCTCCGCGTGTATTATCAAATTAGTACCAAAGCAATATGTTTCGTAAATTAAGTTACTGTCCCTTTAAGGAGAAGTTTTGAATAGCAGCAGTGTGTAGAGGCCGCTAAGTGAGATTTACTAATCTTAACTATTGAACTTCTGAAATGTTATTACCGCCTTGTAGAAATTGGATTTGGAGGCGTTTTAATTTGTTTTAAGGAGTAATTCTTGTCTAGTTACATGTGTAAAAGACTTAGAAATGTACATACATGTCAAAGCATAGGATGATTTAAAAGACAGACGAGGCAACAGAAAATTAAAATCGTATGAAAGGCATTACTTTGTCTATTCAAATAAACCCGCTGAGAATTAAAAAGAAAAGTAGCAGTTGGCTTCTAGTTTTTATGTCATCAAGATTTAAATTACAATATATTTCATGAACAAAAAGTTAAGGTTTTTATGGAACTTATTCATTTCTACTTTTGACGAATTGAAATATACTTTCATTGGGGACTATATTTTATAAGAAACAATATAAAACGCAACGAAATTAAAGATGAAAAGGAGCCTGACCTCATCCGCATGCACACTGATTTTGGAACACTCGGCCTTTCTCAATAAAGCGGTGCAAATTCTGATTTTTTTTGTAGATTGGGAAAGTGTCTAGTATATACATTCTTTTGCTTTTTCGTAAAGATCAATCATATTTGTTAAGAATGCGTAAAGGATTTCAACATCATAGTGTTGTTACGTAATATACGTTTCGTTGAAATGGACTACCGTAAATCACATAGAAAGGTTCGTTACAAGCTTATACTATAATATTAATGCACATATGTGTGTGTACATGTTATACAGATGTTTTTAATGCGATGTCTGTTGTAGAAAAATCTGTGGCAAAGATTAAAAACATAAGATACATATGCAAGGCTTTGGTTTAATCCATATAAATCAGAAAACATATTATGATCACCAGTCTCTGCCAAGTTGTTCCAAAGTCAATTATTACATGATTAAAACTTGGAAGACAATTGTTGTCAAATGATCGCAGATATAGTTAGGTCGATGTCTTTCTAATGAAATATTACCGTCTGACTCAAAAAAGTGATCAATTAGAACTTTGGGTGAGTGTATCTGTATTCAATAAACAAATACAATGTATCTGTAAGTAGTATCAGGTCCTTTACTTTCATCTACACACTCTGTGTTGGATTTATTTGGCACTAATGGCTAAATGGGTAGTTACTCGTCATGGTAAATCGCTTCGATAATACAAAAAATATTTGATTTCTTTGAAAGTTATTCACGTATTCAGTTACAAATCAATACATGACTATTGGTGCCTTGCTTGGTAATCTTAGTAGTGGTCTTTGTCGAAATGTTGCGATATGTCTTGTTACCTGGTAAAGGCTGCGGTTTCGGTTACTGTAAGGGGGAGTAAAAAACATTGTTTAATCGCTGAGAAGTAACGCGAAGTTGCCAGTTCGGTGTTGATTTCTTGATAATCTCTAGCTGAATAATAAGTAAGTTTTTATTGATTGTCGCACCTTTACCATAAACAACAAATTTGATGTTCTGACAAATAACCCCTTCCGTAAATTACGGTCAATTATTTATGTTGACTCAGCATAAATCAGTAAAACCAAACAGAACTGTAATTTTAAACAACGACTATTGAATGCGTGTTCTTTTTCTGATTTGCTGGAAAAGTTCAATTAATATTCAACCTTACTGAAGGAATATATAGTCTTAGAAAGAACAACCGGAAATTATGTGTTGACAAAGTTGCAAGAAAACGTGACGGTGAATTACTTAATAAACTGTTATCGTACAGGCATTTCTGTGTTTGAGAAAAAAAGAATATCTACATGTGTCTAATTACAAATTGTTTAGACCTAGAATTGAAACGAAATATGTTGGTACTTAACTGTAATTCAATCACAAACCAAGCATCAATCATTTTCGTTAATTGTTTCTGGTGTCTTTTTTGAAAGTGATCATTTTATAACCAATGCTCTCTTTTCCTCTCTACTTTTTGGCTCTGTAGGAAGGCTGGGTCATCTGGATGTGGCCAATCCCGAAATGCATAAGTCACTTTTACAATGTATTTCAATAATGTGCAGTAGAAAATAAGAAAAACTCACACTGATCGTTATCTGCAGAGGACTGGTCCTTAGAGTAATCAACGGATATCATTCGCAAATTATAATTATGCATTTCCGCTCTTTCATCTTGAAGCTGAGGAAAGAGCATCACTGTTAAGTCTATAAGACCTCGGAGGAGATTTACCATCTCTTGCTAATAGATTTTGTGTTTCCGTTTCACCCACTAATCAAATTAGATTGTCATTTCTTATCCCAAACTATTCTGAGAAGTGGAAATACAATGGCATATTAAAAATAACTATTTAAACAATAGTTGTTTTTCTTATTTAAAAATCAACAATAGATATTAAGGTGATGAATAACTGAACCGGAAATCAATTCTAGATATAACACTAATGCTACTCTACGTATAATAAGAAACAGTACAAAACTGCTTTTCCGAAAAACATTTAAACACTTTGAACTGTGATGATTTAAATTAATTCCAAACTGTTAGTACTTTATTCAGGAACAAGATAATTGGTAAATTAGTTCTAACTAGCTAAATTAAGAGATAAATAGCAATTTGAAATATTGAAAATGAAAGACACACCTGACGAAATTATTCTCTTTAGAAGACTTCAGCTATTTTCTCTAGTTCTGAAATATTTGAATTTGATACGTTCTAGAAATAGATGAAAAGGGAACTTTGAAAGCAACCGAACACGACAAATATGAAAATACTGCAGGCTCGGTTTGATTATGCCTGTTCATGGGCAGTAATGGGAATGCATATTGCTGCCCACGCCGCCTAACACCGGGTTGAGCGCAACTCAGTAATAACATCAATAAATAGTACAACAATAATAAACGATGGTATGCATATGGCGGTGAACATGGAACCTTCAATGAGGTATTTTCAGATTAATACCATTCCATGTTCAGCGGCTTATGGTCCACAGATAAAAATGGGTTTGTCCTAAACGAGAAAACAATGGAACTAAACAGAATAGAATTTTGACAGGGGATCTTAGAATATAAACCCTGCATATCACAGACGACGCCAAAAGCAAACTTTAAAAAGCAGGAAGTATATCCTTGGGGGTGATTGGACAATATCCAAATCTATATTGGCTGGGATATTGAAACCACCTTTCTATAAACTGGCCGAAATATTTAAACAAAAGTAATTTTAGAAGTAGAATAAACATAGTACATAAGTATTGTGCTCAACGACCTTCAAAGTACTGTAACTGATAACAGCACTGATTGAATGTACGGGGAGACTTTCTACAGCCGCCACGCGGCACAAACAACGCTATTGTGATATTGAAATAGATGAAAAGGGAACTTTGAACTTAAACTATCCTAACATTTTATATGCACCATTTTCCAGTGTTCGATTAACTTAATTGAACAAACGTAGGCAGCAAACTGTTGTGTGTTTTTTTCTGTGGCAGAAGAAATTTTCAAAGAAGATTACTTACTGTAGTGACAATAATCTGAATTTCGTCAACAATTACTGTAATATTGATGCTAACGAAGTAAAACATTGTATAACATACTCCCGAACAATATCCAGACAAGAAAATAATCATATGGCAATTTCAGATTCTTTGTGAAATATTTGGTGGCTTCTATAGACGACAAGGGAGTAAAGATCATTTCATAGCACACGTCCAATTCTGCCAATAACGCACCAGTATCATTTACTAACAGCGAAAGGAACAAACTAAAGTGTGCAAAATAGGTTTAAAAGAATGATCGTTGCAATATGTCGTGTTTAACGGCTTTTAAGTTTCCCTATTTCTACATATATTTTAAAATGTCAGTTATATTGCATTTGCATGGTTATAAATGGGAAGTATAATAAACATTACTAAAGAAAACATATGATTAGGACAAGCGGTAAGTAAATGGCTCCATCTAGTATTGTTTCATTGGCCATTCACACATTTTAAATTGCTTTCGTACTGAATTACAGCGTTAAAAACGCGTAGATCTTTTATACTGAATAATTTGCTTTCTAAGTTCGCTTCAAGTCACCGATTAACGCAATGATGACGCTTTTCCTCTCTTTTTTTTATCAAACAGTATTGATATAAATTAAACACTTACATTTCACATGAGTGATAGACCGTAAATGATTAACAATCATAGCTGCAATATAAATATTTAATATTTATAAATACTCGGTTGATGGTTCAAAAAAAGGTTGTATACAATTTCGTTCCGTTTTAGCAGAAAAGCGTACACTCCATGGTACAAACGGTAAAAATGCAGACCTTTTAGTGCAAGTATAAATGCACGTCCGGTAAGACAATCAAGCTACAAGTAAGTGTTACACTTTTCCTATCCCATTCACCACTAATATTTCAACTCGGCAATAATTAAAGGAAACATTAAGTGGCACCAGTCTCAACAGAGTAACAATTAAGAGGCGGTTTTGCCCGTTGGCCAAGCAAAACACACTGATTACTTAAAGGCATAGCTTTGTTTTCAAAGTCATTTTGCCAAATACATGAATTGCCACAAACCATGAAACAACTGTTTATCGTAAAATTATAGAGGAAGAAGAAGAAGAAATGTTAACATTGGAGCACTTTACCTTTTTTGTATTATAGTTTATTCTGTTTAAACAAAACAGAACAAAAGTCATTTTTACACAACAACGTATTTTAATCGAAATAAAACTGGCGAACGGCTATTCCTACATCATAGTTTAAGTTTTACCAAAATGTTTAAAAGAAAACGAAATACTTCATTTATGTCCTCAGTCGTATTATACTTCATACTGTTTTAGGTAGAACAATTCATTAAAACTTCTCGCTCACATTTTAAAAATAGAAAATCATGTTTTCTGTAATCGGAGCTATATTAAAACATTTTCCAATTAAACCAGCACGTTCAGAGACTTTTTTAAAATTAAAAAGGCCATGAGATAATCACAGATTTATCAAACATGCTCGGAGCTATATTAAAACATTTTCCAATTAAACCAGCACGTTCAGAGACTTTTTTAAAATTAAAAAGGCCATGAGATAATCACAGATTTATCAAACATGCATTCTTTTCAATACAACGAGTATGCACAGCACGATCAGATTTTTGAACCATTAAATAGCTGTTTTAAATCATAATTTAGAAAACATACTTTAAACCAACAAGTCAGCAAAAGTTTTGACACCCATTCTCTTTTTATTATAAAATACTGACAATTCTAACAAAATGAGTTCGTTTTGTTAAACTCTTCACATACATGCAAGCCAGTTAAATAATAAATTTATTTTCTTATCCGCATTTTCACACTTTATTCTGATTGAGTTAGAACTTTTAGTTCGGATTTCTCTCTAACATTTTTTAACAATCATTATTTTAAATTCAGAAATATATAGAACATACAATTATTTCAAGTAAACGAGCACATTCATAGAAAATAATTACCTGTGCCAAAGGATAGAATAATAAGAGGCAATAATCCTGTATTCATCATCATTCTTATCAAAGTATTAACTAAGCCACATGTTTTTACACATATTTTCATACAGTTCCATTACATGCGAATTCTCATTTGAACAATCTACGCGTGATATTCACTTGCTTCCGCAGACGACAGGAGAGTACTAAAGGTCAGGCAACTCATACAGCCAATAAAACGCGCGAGATCCACTTATTATAAACTTTAAGTGATGAAAAACCGATGATTAATGGAACGAGAAGAAGTATAATTTTCCACAATAGCGAATTGTTATTTTCAATTTCTAAGCACGATGCTTCTTTAATGTGTGAAAAGCCAATTTTAGAGATACTGATAGGTGAACAAAAGAACAAAATAGGAAAACAAGGCAGTCAATCAACAAAAAAATCGCAGCAGAACAATCAACAGTTAGCATCAATAAACCATATCGGATAAAACAGATTTGGTCGAAATTACGAGAGAAGGACATGGCAGATACAGTCAAAAACAACATATAGCATAACAGATAGCAGAACGACGACAAAGAAAACAGGAGGAACATACACTGACACATCAAGATCCGAATGCTGCAACGCATACAAATTGGAATAAACTCCAAGTTGTCCGTATAAGAGTTTTCAGATTTAATTTTTAAAAAAGCTCTTCCCATTTTCTGGTTACAAGGTGAAATACACATATTAGGAATGGCCACATCCGAACGACTCAGCCTCTCCACACAGCAGAAAATTAGACCGGAAGGAAAGCAGGATTATTAAATGATTAATTTCAAAATAGACATCACAAACAAATAACGAAAATGAGAAACCCGTCGGGTTACGCTTGGAAAAGTGGGAAAACAATTTGCGAATGGGTTTAAACCATGTATTAGGGTGCACAAACCTCACTTTTGCCCTCACCAGGTTAACATATGGGCAAACATGTACAAGTTATGTTGGTTAAAAAGCTCCAACTCACCCATGAACTCGACAATCTTCCATGCAAAAGCGTACAAACATATAAAAATAAAAGAAGCTAATATCATTGTCAATGACCTTACTGAGACCCCAGCCCCTGGATTCAAATCAGTTTCCTTAGTTACTTTTACACTACCAACGTTCCTATAAGCATATTTTAAAGGAAAAGGGAAGCAAACTTTGTAAGACAGAAATTAATATTCTCTTAGTTGTTATTAAAAAAATGAAAAATGCATATCAGGAATGGCCACATCCAGCATACACAGCCTACCCACACAGCCAAAAAGTAGAGAGGAAAAGAGAGCATAGTATTACAATAATCAGTTTCAAAATGGACGCCACAAACAAATAACGAAAGTGAGAACTAGAGGAGTCACCGTCTTGGAACGGTCAGTGGCAAAACAAATTGTCACTGGGGGTTTAAACCAGGTTCTAGGGTGCACCAACCTCACACTTGCCCCAACAGGTTCTCGTATCACAAAACAAGTACAAATTGTCTTGGTGAAATAACTCCAACCCACCCATCGGATCAACAATGTTGCATGCAAAAGCACACAAACATATAAAACATAAGAAGCCAATAGCATTTCAAAGCCAAAGGGCGGGTACTCAATGATCTTACCGAGACCAGAGTACATGGGGTAAAATCAGCAAGAACACGATGACAGGGATAAAAGAAACGAATCGAGCTTCTATGTTCTTTTAAGAAAAGATTTCCCCATAAACCCTTATAAACTCTTAAACCCCTACCACCGTCGTGCAACCAAAGAGGTAAACATACTGATCAATAATCACCAGGCCTGCAGAGCGCTGTAAAATATCATGTTGGTAACCTTTCTTTTTAAATTTACAGATGGCTTTACGAATAACCGGGAGAAATTAACATTGCCTTTTATCTTCTTAAGTTTATAAATAAAATCTCCTTAAAAATGGCTGTGAAATACCTTGTTGCACAATTACAAAAAAGAAATACATGTACAGGTGGACATGTAAGGAAAAAATGTACACATGTAAGGAAGAAATTTAGAAATATCATATTAGTATTAAAAAGTAAAGCTCTAAATCAGTAAGCGACACGGGGAGCACTGGTACAAACATAGCGCTTGTCAGCAGTAAGCTTCTACAGCAATTAAGCTCAAAATCCTGTTGATACATGTAACTTCAAACTACAGAACAATTAAGTATAATTGTTCGAATTCGTGCTAATTAATCTACGTTAACCACACGTGAAGCAACTCATAAACATAAAACCTTATTCTCTAGAGCTCATTCATTCCAAGCTTCGGACATTAGAAAACTAAATCTTTAGATTGCCTAGTGTTTTTTGCCTTTAACGTAATTGTAATAACGTATTACCCAGCTGAAGTTGATACACGCCTAGAGCTTCTTGTCACCCACACACATTGCAGCAAATTAGCTTCTGTCCACTGGCTGGAATATCCTCTAAGCGCGTTACAACCGCTTATGACAATGGCTAGTAAAGGCTAATTGGTTTCGATGGGGATAAATTTGTTGCCACTTACGGTTAACCTATCAATTTTGAAAATTATTAAACATATACCAACTCGCATAGTAACAAACTCTGATTTTTTTAAATAACCGAACATTTGAAACAATTTTGAATTCAACCGCCTGATGGTGATGGTTTCCAATGAGAACTATCAACACAAAATTCTATATGAATTTCCCGTGTAGCTTTTCCTGTTTGACAATATTAAATAAAGTTTTATCGAATGTGATTATTCATTCCAAAAATCAATAGTAACCCTATTATGTAACAGAACAGAACACATCTTTTTAGTAAGATAAACACAAAATATTAAACAAACAAGTAGAATCGGTTTGCGCGTAAGTACATGTATAAAGAGAAGGTATATAGCAAATCGTTAAATATTCATTTTCCAGTGTACACTAATCTATTTAGAAATTGTGCAATTTGGAGATTCCGAAAAAATATCAACATCTGCATTTGATTTAGTAAGAAATACTTAGAAGTGTAATAACAGCAATTTTAAACAAGATGCGATTAAAAAATAATAACAGAGAGCACCTTTCCGCTAACTTTCTAAACACCTCAGACATATAGGTTACCGTTTTATGACTCACACCAAATATAAACTAGGAGGTTCAGTAACACCAAAACAATCACATTTATTCTTGCTTAATTATTGTTGTTTTACTATTTTCTGGGTGGATTTAACTTTTGCGTATTTCGCGCTTTTAAAAGATAATGCCTCTAGCTGGGAGCGAACTCGCACCGTCACGGCGACAGCGCCTAGCCCTACAATTTCGGCGACGCAACCAACTGAACTAGCCGGGACAACCCCCAAAAGGGTCGGATAGCCCTGATATACGTAACCATTACTGCATGACATCGGTAAAGGGTTATGTTACTGAGTGCGCGAAATTAAATCCGAGAAAAAATGGATTTATAATAGCATGTGTCGTGGTATTAATGTAACTTTGAGAATTAATGCCCGCGCTTTTTTGTAATTTGCGTTATCTGCACGAATATTTGTCTCGGGTCAGCGCGTTGTCTGTGCTAGTAAAACCGAGCCTGTAATATTTATACCTGTCATGTTCATATCCCTTTCCATAAGTTATAATTTCTTAAAAAAGTAAAATACGCATATCAGGCATTGCCACATTCAGAAGACACACCCCCTTACACAGCGAAGAAGAAGAGAAAGGGAGAGAGCATGGTTTATAAATTTTAAAACAGATACCACATCAATTAACAAAAATGGGAACCTGAGGGGTTTACTGCTTCGGAACGGTCAGTGGCAAAACAATTTGTCACTGGGCGTTAAAACCAGGTTCTAAGAGAATTAAATAAATAAATACACTATAGAAATTTTTATTTCCTACCATACAACTATGATATCTTAAAGAACCACAAAAAGTGTCAAGAAATAAAATCAAATAATTTTGCATATCACCAAACATGTAAAAATATGTAGTTAATACAAGTTACATATGAATTGACTTTGACGAGCATCATTAACTGCATGATATTGAGTTTTTGTTTTCTTTAAAATTTTAACTTATAAACAAAAACATAAAAATAATTTGGTATTTATCTTCACAATAAGAAACGATGGAATGTTTAAGAAAAGAACAAGATGACAAATTTGCAATTGCCTAGCATTATAATTATATAGTTAGTAACTATTATATTTGATCCCGTTCTTTTGTTTTTTTAATCGGACAGACCCAGCCTGGTATGCTAAGCCTCAACTGAAAGTCAATGATCACTTATATGTAAAAAAATCTGATGAAAAAAGCTTGACAATAAATAATTTGCTGCAAATGAATACTTTTTAGTGACATCCATTTTGAAAAGCGTATTGTTGTTAAAAATGGATGTAACTTAAATAACAGGTGTTCGAAAATAAAGAGTGAATTCTTTATAAAGTGAAACGATTTATAAATGCAAAAATAAGGGTTTTATAAGCGATGCCATAAAAAAAACAAAAAGTGACAATTTGGCACATAATTTACAAAAAGGTATTCTGGGAGATTTAATTAAATGTGATACAAGTATTTCATTTGACGTTACTAGACTATACGTTTTCTTTTGCTATTAACAAAGCAACACATCAATACATTACATGTTCCACGAGAACCCCAAAATCTTGATTGCTTTTTTCACAATTTTGACGTCATTTAAAGAACAAATCTTTTAATCGGAACTTAAAAGAGACTTCAAAATGACACAATTATGCTTTTTGAAGAACCAATCACGTGATTAATATCTCAAATACTCTAAAGTAGTTGTATGACAGAAACGTAATCATTTTGAAGAGCTGGTGATCTGATATGGAGAGCAAACTAGAAAACACGATTTCGTGCGGGGTTTTTCCTAGTTTCCGGTATTTTGCTGTATCATTTCCTCTGTTCTTTAATAAAGATTTGAAATTAGGTGACTACATTTAGAATGTTTTTTATTCTTTTAATCTCAAGCTACAAGCAATGCCAGTGTCTTAATTCAATTCATTTCGTGTTCTTATTCCATTTAAAGACACAATATTTGCAAAAATGGATAAAAATAACCAATAATTAAATGGATTAAAAAGTAAATGACATGTGTTCGTTGAGTGCTGTCAAAGTGATCCCCCCTGCCCGAAATATGAACGATCTCTTTTATATATTCAACTGATTAAAAAGGCAAGATAAGTACTGTAACATTTCGCGAATCAACGGGTCAGGGGCAATACATTTTTTGTATATTTAGTTGCTTATAAAATGCATATTGGTGTTTATATCTCATGGGTTAGCTATTTTCGCTATTTTCTTGAAGGCTGTAAATACCGTGAACAAAAAAGAATCATGATAACGGAATCACAACCATTTGTACTAATAAGTCTTATATTGTCCAACAATATTGACCTGGCACCTCATTAAATTTCGTAAAGGTCATAGGAAAAACACTGGTACATACATGTAATCAGAGAACAAATTGATATAATTGTTCACTCCGAACGTCAGTGAGTTGTGGTGTATTGGTATTCATGCCGGAATACGGATCTGATGGTCTCTGGTTCGAATCCTTACAAACATTATTTTATAAAAATACACTTTTTTTTTCTTTTACTTGTAAAAAAATCATTTGAAATCGTTTTACTACTCGTAAATCTGGTTTTAGAATACCCTTTTAATAGTGTTTTTCTACAATTTTATTTGTGACATTATGCAACCGTATAGGCTATAAATGCATTTTACATTAGCCCATACACGCAAAATATTCAGTTAAAAATACTTCACACTACACCGGTAGTTTACACAGAAAAATAACAGTCTATACGAGTTTTAAAAGAATGAAAATTTTAAAATTAAAATAAAACAAACAAAAGTGGCTAAAACATTAATTCGAACCCACGAGTTTACGTCGTTATTCTCGAATTTAAACACTTTTACCGACTGCGCTAAGCGGGCTTCTTACGTTTTGTAGCTTATTAAAATTGGTTATACATAACATATCGATTTAAATTTAGATCGTAAAGTTTACGAAATATACCGACTACAGGGTCAAATTCAAGAGTGCCAGGTCAATGTTGTTGGACAATATTAAATGACAATTACTTGTTTACTGTTGAACGAAATGAGAGGAAATTTTTTTTTGCAGTTTAAAGATTCATCAATAATGTATTTTCCCGCCTCTCGTTTTTCTCGTGTTGCCTATATATAAAGGCTGTTTCTGTATTAAAGGGAAAGGTACAGCCTTCTGAATTTATACTGTATAATTATACATGCTTTTCATGTGCAGTTGTACTTATAACAGTACTTCTAGCGTTAAAACCAAGGGATGTTATAACGAGGCCCTTCTGATTGTTCAACCAAATGCGTGTATAAACGTAGTAAAATTATATTTTCGCCATCAATGTTAACAAATTATCAACAAATTATCAACTAACCATAACGCGCATTTCTTTTGCTGTTTGAATTCTCATGCACATGCTTAAAAAGTTTTCTGATTGTCCTGTTCAATATACAGTTACCCGTCTTGCTTTACTCGTTCATAATCTCTATAAAATCATTGACCGTCAACTAAAATTACCGATGTCTTTAAAGTATCACTCGAGGTTATATATTTGACAGCGTCACTTATTTAGTTTGTGTACTGTTTTCTGCTAGCCGGCACTTTTGTGTTTCATCAGGCGATATGTGGCATATTAATATTCCAATTTTTCTTTTAGTTGTGTTTCACGAAGAAGCTGTAGCAAAATGCAAATAAGCTAATAATTTAAAGTTTAAAAATGTTTATGAGGATTGTTTTTAAATCCATAGAAGCTCGAATTGTTTCTTTTATCAATGTCATCGTGTTCTTGCTGATTTGACTCCAGATAATCTGGTCTCGTTAAGATCATTAAGTACTCCCACCCAACGGCTTTTCAATGCTACATTTACGTTTTTAGAACTAATTGCCCGACCCGTTTGCTTTGTTTTGTTTCCGACATTAGGTTACCTTTATGTGTGTAATAGATTGTATTTGATATATGTTTAACTGAATAGTTTTTCTGTGGTCAAGAATCCCGACTTCTAAAAGACGATTTATAATTATACAGGGTGAGCTTCGCCAGGCTAATTTATATCTAGAGGAAAGCTACCACCTAGCTCATTTTTAATGGTCATCATCCATTTAAAGCGCGTAAATGATTACGCGAAGTATAGTTTGCGCTATAAAGAGAATGTCTTAATCGAAAATTATCAATAAATAAAACTTAGCATGCATTTTTTGTTAAATGCAGTATTGTGATATTTATTTACAGCAGATTATACACTGTTAAGACTAATGGCATAACCCAAAGCCGTTTTATATACAAAAGCCTATTTATTAGTATCCGGAGGCTCAGGGACGGCAATTATACTGCTTATAAACAAAAGTTTATTTTTCAAATGTCAGACATAACACTCCTTCGTATTCAACAGGGTGCCTAATAATGATTTGAGAATGAAAAATAAGCACGGTATGCTTGATTAATGATGATGGGACAAATAGACAAAGGTATATAGCACAGGGTTATTTTAAAGTGAATTATAACACATTATCACTGCATTCTTGGTATCGCAATCATCCAAATATCATGAGCTTTTAGCATCAATAATAACAAATAGGCAAAGTCTTATTCCGATTAAATAAACATCCAACAGAAAAGAATAGCAAAAATCGTGTATGACAACGACACAGCCAATACCAATAATTGCCAACAAAACATTCGAACTCAATTAAGAACGATTTTGCTCTCCAACAAGACATTTTCACGTTGAGAATCTAAGATTTCGATGTTAAATCGCAATATTCAATTCCTTCAGTATTTATAACTTTGCATGTAGAATTCATACTCTTTGTTGTGAGGAACATATCTTGGTGATAGACATCAATATTTCTAAGTAATTATTTAAGCGAAGAGTGTATTTTAAGTATATTGGTTTAAAATCATAGGTAAATCTTTAGATGTTACCTCCAAAACAGTCATGCTATCGTAAACACCTTAATTGTTTGTTATATATAGGCTACAAAACATTAAACACTTTTGCATTCTAAAAACCATAGCTTAGTGGGTTTTTTTTAAATCGACGTCAAGATTCAAATTCCGTATCAAAATCTCGGAAAAACCTCGAAATACTTTAAATATGATTAATATTATATACTGGCGCCATTTAAAAATTGTGCATGTAGATAATACATGGTAAAATATTAGAAATGTGATTTATTGATCATTTAATGCAAAAAAGGAGGAATTAATGAAAAACAAATGCAGCTAACACAAACAAGGACAATCGAACAAACATTTTTCTGGGGTTTTTACACGCATATATTACAATAAGTATAATATCATGGATATGTATACAATGCACAGCTTTTAAATAGCGTTAGTATAAAAACATTCAAGTCTGATTACTCCGTAGAGTGAATACCAACGGGACGGAAATATATGATTTTAATCTAAATTTATTGGTTATGTTCAAATAATATTCTTACAATATATTTCCCTTTTCACAGTAACGTGAACATACTTTCTTTCTGAAAACTTCATCAGCGCGTGGGCTTTATTTACTGCTTGTCTGTTTCCTTAAAAAACTGTTTGCAGATGAAAAGCAATTTCGATTGCATAATTGAATTTGTGACAGCGCACTGTGATATGAATTAAGCAACTGTCTCCTAAAGAAAATCTATGAATTAAAAAGCTGTCGTTGGGGGCAAAATATGTGAGATTTATTAATCTTAAACGGTTCTACTTAATCTAATTTACTTTAGCTTGTGACAATGGATGCCTTGGAGCAGTTGTACACACTGTATTCGATTTAGATTGAAAGAAAAGTAGCTTAACATAGACACGCAACTTAATATAAACTAAATATGTGAATTCGTTAACTACTGAGAAACATACATTAAAATAAATGATTTATCGCATTTAATAAACGCTGAATTAAAGCACTTTGCGAAAAGGCATTACACTTTTTAAAAAAATAATTCACTTTGACTAAAAATAAAAAAACCATATTTACCAAAACGTATTTTTGATAACAAACAACATATTTTCGTATAGTCGATACAGAACCACTTCTCAAAAAAAATGAATTGAAAAGGTCTAAAAATTCAAAACAAATACAGTAATAAGATTCGAGTAGCAGCGGCAACATTGTCGTGTAACAACTGCACTGTACAACAGTATGTTGTACAACAATGAAGTATTCATTTTGATTGTTTGAACATCATTTAAAAGTCATCCACAGGACAGCAATCTGAATGTTACCTCTTGAGAGTCTTTTACTATATGTTAATAAATAAGTGATTTGATATTGGCCCTGTTATTTGTCCGAGGGCAGTCGTATTGGCCCGAGGCCGAAGGCCGAGGGCTAATACGACTGACCCGAGGACAAATAACAGGGCCAATATCAAATCACTTATTTATTGACAATTTTTTTAAATAACCACAAGTACTTACAAGTTATAACATATTAAGTCTCGCTTCACTTTGTAATTAATTGAGCACTTTCATTAATTTAATTACTACGTCACGATGCCAATTCATACGTCATTTGAGAGATATGTGACGTAATTTGACGAATCTTTACTATTTTTAAACTTTAAAACAGTACCATTTGTTTATTTTGTTTTAAGTTTTAATTCTATGGAAAGGATTGGTATTTGCTGAACTTTGAATGCTAGAAGTGATTCTCATGGTATGAGTCTGTAAATGCTATGATTTGAGAGTGTTTCATTCTTATAGCTCTGCTGGAAGCTTCGTTAAACATCAAGCTTTATGCGAATTATGGAGAAAATGAATGGAAAATAAAAGTGTAAAAGTGATTTTAAATCGGTATATTTCACAGGTATGTACAATTTAATCTTACTTAGTCAAGAAATACGACGAAACAATGGATAACATCAGTTTGTTCGGAAATGCTACATTTTGTAACTAATATTGGTCATTATTTTTGTAAAACAAAATGTCAGACTGTCTACTGTGATTCCTGTGAGCTCTCAATATCAGAAATCTTTCTCTTACCCGACATAATCTTAATGTTAAAAGCACCTCCAGAATTATTAGCGAGTTAAAACAAAATGGCTGCCATTTCCTAGAGTTTCTCGCTAAAATCTTTATCACTTTTTCGGACCTGTCTTATTAGCCAATCAAATTGCTTCAGATGCGGGCTTTATATCTATAACACTTCTCGGCCCGGGGCCGAGAAAGTGTTAATGATAATGGCCCTGTTATAATGCAGGCCGTCGTGTTATTGAACCTGGCAGATGCTTTTTTATAGTGCTTATAACGTATAGTTATTTAATAAAATGAAATAATAATCGCCCCTCAAGAGCTAAACAGATAATTAATTTCTCATAGCGTATGCTCTTGTCAGGAGCTGTGTCCTTCAAAACAGAGGATTACCAGCTTAGGAGTGTAGCATCAAAATACTGCATATTCATTAAAAGAAAAGTTTGTTGTATTTGCTGAATCTTGGAAACAATATGGTTTTTTTTCTAAAGTGAAAAATATTTAGGTACATTAAAATTTATTTCGCTTAATAATTAATCAATTGACACAATTTATTAATTATGGAAAGAGGTATTATTATATTAAATCAAAACACCGAAAGTACTAATGGGTGGCGTTTTAGAGAGATTATCATAATGTCATATCATCTATAGATTTTGTGGAGTTTCCTATTGGAGGAGTGCGACGGAACTTTCTATTGGCCGCGCAAAAGTTTGCATGTCCGGCTTCTGCTTTATCAAGTTTTATCTACCACGGGCAATTGGGCGGATGCTAATATCCAAGACTGAAGTCATATTATGCAAGGAAAAAAGTCAACCTTTGATTTGAAACTTTTAATTGACTAGAAAGAAATGAAACACATAGAAAAATTTAAAAAAAATACTTAAACTATGAAAGAGTTGCTATTTGCACTTTAATCTGAAACAATATTTATTGACTAGAACGAAATAAAAGATATGCAAAAATAAAAATACTATGACTATAAAGCAATTTTATAAAATAAGTCAGAGCACTGCATAAAATCTAATTAAATGTAAACGCTTTAAAACGCTTTAAAGTTTTGCCAAAAGTTTACACTTTACAGCCGTCTTTTTGTTAAAATATAATGACCGACTAGCTTTTTGGAAAGCTAAAATTTTTTGAAAACCTACCGTGTGCAAAACTGTAAGTTGCATTACGGTCAACGAAAGATTTAATTTAACTGTTTGGTTATTTTCGGGGTCATGGTCAGATTTCGTTGATTTTCGGGGTCATGGTCAGATTTCGTTGTTCAAGCGATATTATAGTTCGAGTTTAGCGTTATTTTAGTTAATTAAAGGTCGCATTCAGTTTGGACAGATTGACAATCGCGCAGCGCCGTCTACCGTCTCAGAACTTCCGTGTACCTACATTTCTGTATACGTTATTCAAGGGCGATAATCCACTGGAGGTAAATTGATAGAAACTCACATGTATGACATTGGGTTGGCGTAAACGCCACCCAGAAACAATGTTTTTTTTAATACAACACCACAAATAATTAACAAAAAAAGAACCTTATGGGTAACCGCCTTGGAACGGTCAGCCATATTTTCATCCAAATGTCTAGGCATGTTTAACATTAAACTGATATTGAATGAAATGCATACATTTATCAAATTACACATACCACAGTAAGTAGCATTCAGGTATATCAGACAGAGTTTAATAATTTTGAAAAAGAAAAATATTGAAACGTTTCTAGGACTAAAATAATACTTGTGACACCGGACAAGTGTACCCACACGACGAAACCCGTTATTTGTTAAGAAATGATTGTTATCTAATTAGATCAGAATATTGTATTGCTAGAAATTTTGGAAAGCATTGACAACTTAAATTTGCGATAATAATATAAGAAAGCGGTATTAGCTTGAGAAACTTCAGTCTGGTATCGAGTCTAATTCAGTCACTAGCAACATAATATACTTGTCACGAATAAAACACCATAAAAGACATTTCAAGTATGTATACTCGTATTTTGCCTGGATCGTGTTATATGAAACTCGGGTATAACATATATTAGAATGATCTGATAAAATTAATGATTAATTTTATAGAGCTTGTATTGATAACAGGCGCCTCTTGCAACAGGGTTACTGTTGTACGTCAAATTGCAAATGGTAAATCCTGCTTTGTAAACGTCATTTCAAGTGCGAATACATAAGTCCCAGAAACATGATAAGAGACACTTGTGAAGTATAAGTATTGCTGCAAGTTAGTTTCAATCCTCTAGGCTGAGCTTTGTTGATGGCTTAAATGGTTATTACAGAGTCTAATTGATTTTGCCGGTAATACTACTACCAATAACAACAAAGCAGTAATGTTGCACGAACTTTTTTAACATATATAGAGTTAATAGAGTAATGCATATTTAAAGATTATTTGATACAAAACGTAACATAACGCACATTAGGTAAAGCCACAGGCATAAAACGCAGCCTCGCAATACAGTCAAATAAAAGGGGGAAAGAGAAGAAGCAATAAGTTTATAAAAAAATACCAAATTGAATTAAAAGTAAAAAACAACGAACGAGTTCGTGACGTGATACCTACTACATGTAGAAAAGACATTTGCGAAATTTATATGCGAGTGGGGGTTAAAATAAAATTTTCTAGCGTAATAGAACCTTACCACTGCACCGCCATGTTCTCAATAACATGCATGTAAAAGTTGCCTTGGTGACCTAATTCTTACATCAGATCACCTCTCAAAATTCTATTCTTTTAAGTTCCGCCCATTGTTTTCTCGTTTAGGGCAAACCCATTATTTTATCTGGGGACCATATGCCGCTGAACATGGAATTGTATTAATCTGAAAATACCGCATTGAAGGTTCCATGTTCACCGCCATGCACACCATCGTTTGGGATGCATCAAAATTGTACTGTTTATTGGTGTAAATATTGAGTTGCGCTTAACCCTGGGCTAGGCGGCGTGGGCAGTAATATGCATTTCCATTACTGCCCATGAACAGGCTCAATCAAACGAGCCTGCAATATTTTCATATTTGTCATGTTCGGTGGTCTTCAAACTTCCCTTTTCATCTATTACCCACCCAACTACTCGACAATTTTGCTTGCAATACTGTAAATGAACTAATATTTGTGGAAAAACACTTTCGTGGTTTTTTGTTAAATGACATTTTCTAGCGATTCTAATTTCGCGGTTTTGACATCTCTTCCATACATTCACGTTTAATAATATATTTCATGGCGGTTTTGAAGTTGTTGATCGATCTCCTCAAAATCCACGAACAATAGTAACCCACGAAAATAAGTGATATCACAGTATCGTGCAAACACCAACGAATTCAAGGAATTCAACCAGAAATAATTTATGATTTGAGCACTGAATGCCCGGAAAAGTTGTTAGTTGTAACATAAAAGGTTGAATGTACACCAATTACAATGTACAGCTACATTGTATCAATATAATTGTGCCAGGCCGGATAGATACTAAGGGAGATCACTGTTACAATATTTTCCAGCACAAGTTCAAACTGTATTTAAAAAATCATAAAGTGTTTACATCTACATGTTTAAAATGTGTCAAAAAGATGAGCCGTTTATAAAGAAGGTTGTATTTTCTCCGTCAATCGTCAAAAATACGCATGTAATACCGAAGCAATTCCCAACAGACGTGTCCAACACTTGGTTTCTATGCATGTCTGATTTGCTGTAATATTACATAAATATTTTGATGAAACAAAGTTGTAATAAGAAATGTAATTTGAAGCTTGTGTGTGTTCCAGACAAATGTACAATGTTAAAACTGTACATTTGCTAATGGAAATTCATAATAATTTTCTATCTCTTATCAGTGACTATTAATTAGAAAAGTGCATTTACTATTTTAAACTTATAAATGTATCTCTTACCATTTATCAAAATTCATAGACACATTTACTTGTTCATCCACGAAATTGATCTTGACTGAGTGTCGATAAACATTTTGTTAAAGCATAAGTAATAACTGACGTTGAAAAAAGAATAGACATATTGTTGATTACGAGGATGAAGTAGCATTGATGATACTATCTATGATCATGGACTAATATATTACTTATTGTTTTGCTACTGTCCATTCCAAGGCGTAACCCCTCAGGTTCTCACTTTCGTAAATTGTTTGTGGCGTCCATTCCAAAATGGATCATTGCATAAACCACGCTTTCTTCTCCACTCAACTTTTTGGCTATGTTGGAAGGCTGTGCCTTCTGGAGGTTGCCATTTCTGATATGCATATTTCATACTTACGAACAAAATATATAAACTGTAAAATGATGTTTGCGCTTCGCCGACTAATCCATACAAGATAATGCTTGGCTGTTTACCAACTCATATTCTATGACTGCCATATGTACTCTTACTTTAGCAAACTATCTTGTGTTTCTAAAGCCTTTTAAAAGAGAAATAGGTACATGTACACAAGCTAGTTCTGGAAAAGTTTCATGTTCCCATCTGCTCCTGTACCATCATAGAGCGCTACACACACCTTCACACCTAATTATTAAAAACATTTAATATAGACATACTCGTAAACAGGATAATTACACGTCGTTGAAACGGTAGGTGGATTTAATCATTAAAAGTCAAATACTTTAATCTCTCTAATTCCTCCAGTCCCAAATATTTATTATCCCCACTGATTAGAACGAAGATTCTGAACTGATATAGAACTGTTTTATTTAGCAAATCGACGTTTTAACTACATGTATTGCCATTTGATAAATTTACCCTCTCATACAACGTAGTATTCATCAACAAAATATTATATACTAAAAAATCTTACATTGGTTAGTTCTTAAAGTTTCATAAGAAATTTAAAAACTGTAATGTAGTTGTTTGTCTTTTATTGCACTTTATTCAGACAACTATCTCTTGAGAAAAAATACATGCATTGAATTATAAAGGAAACATAGCGCAGTTAACATTTTCAGCAACAAACTTAGCAGCGTCTGATTGTTTTAAGTTATTTCTTTAAACCTTTTCATAGCTCTCTTCTGTTTGTAAGACGCATCATTTTTATGGCTTTCAGTTGGTATATGACTGATTAAAAACACTTATAAATCGGATCTTTTAAGTGACTGCAAGATAAAATTAGCTGATTATATGAAAAACATATTATTTGAAAACAGTTTAATGAAAGAACCTGGGTACTTTTCGGAGGACGTTAAGTCTTTAAGTTTCTGTAATCGTTTTCAAAATTTCCTTTTGGCAATTTAACGCCTTACCCTTAAGTAGTATTCTGAAAATTGGATTTGGCATTACTGTTTTGTTTTCTCTGAAATCAAACGCAACAAGCAACTCAAATATAAATCAAATCTTTCGTGACGCGAAGAATATGTGAGCCCTAAATTTGTCTTCCTATTGACTGAAATGTATTTTTTCTCCGGTTGATTTGATTGTTTCAAACTAGCCAAAAAGTTCGAGAAGACTGTACGCTACCTGAAATTCAAGTGAGTACCAGTGCTATATTGCCATACCGAAGGGTTTTAATTTCATCAATGTTAAAGCGGAAACTTTCTATTGACGGTAACCTATTAACGGCCAAAACATATTTGACTTTGGGGTTTAAGCATTGTGTTTTAAAAATAATTTATCGGTTAAAAGATAAAACTGACAGAAATTTTCGTTTTGAAATTGTGGGAAATATAGAAAATTTTGAAATCTTAATGAAACGGAATCTTGAATTCTTTCTACTCATAGTAAAATTAACCTCTATGTACGTGTAATATATTTATCCGTGTGAACTACAGTTTTATTTAGAGCACACTAATTGTTAAAATAACACATTCAAACAGTAACACATTATTTACTTGCATGTAGTTATAATTCAAAACTTTGAAGACTACATTTTATTTTTTTATTCCCTTAAACATGAAATTTTTGCAGAATAAATTTAATTTTTCTATTGCATAATTGAATCTGTTGCAGCACTGTGTAATATACACATTGTTACTTTCTCATAAAGAACATATATTGATAAGAATACTTTTGTTGGGGGCACAACATGAGATATTCACTACTAGTAAACTTTTGTACATCAGCCTCTAACAGTTAGATATATCTTGCGAAAATTGATGAATTGGCAATTTTCTTAATTTTTGATTCTGCGAAAAACACATAAAATAATTATATTTAATTGAGTCGGGTTTTCCGGCGTAAAATGTTGTTATAATGTGATAAATGCTGTTAATTGGTTACTAGTAAACATGGGCATTAAACAATGTTTTATGTCGGGTTTTATCATTCTAATGTTTCATCACCTTAATATTATTTTAAGTGCTTTGATTCCGATTAGGAATCCGTTGACAAAATAGCCAATCGAAAGTGACAATTTACAATGTAAGTAGAAAGTAGATATAAGCTTACATAAGGGTGCTTAAAGTTCGATTTCGTGTTTGCAATGAACAGAAATAGGTCGAGTAATTACAAAGTAATAATTTCAGCTCTACTATGACTTTTTCAGACCATTTTCCTTTGTCATCATAGAAGATATCAACAAGGTACCTCTCGGTTGGAAAAAGATTTACCGCCGCCTTGAAAATGAAAATGAAAGACAGTTGTAATTTCATATCAAGTAGAGATCTTCGAAAGCGATGCTTGCAAGTGTCGGTAAGATGATATAATATTCGCCCTCTATGATCTAAACATGTAATTATTTTTTTCATATTTTTCTGCAGCACGGTTGATATCGAGTATATAGTGGTTGCTGAAAATATTGCTCCAATTTCATCACTATAAGTGTATGTTTCATTTTCCTGTCTTCAGTAATCTTTACTTGTTTGAAGTGCATTTCTTTCCCAGATAAATTAACTGTTAAGAAAATCAAATATAGGATTGTACCCACAACTGTCGTATTTCCTCGTTAACTCCAATCTTGCTACGACAGTCTTGCGCACAACCCCTTATGTGCTAAAAGTGGTTGAGTGAACCCTCGAAGTGAAGTTGCCCGACTGTCCTAGAATGCAAAGAAATCCGTGTAGGTACGGAAAATGAAGCAGAATAAATTATCTTTAAGAGCTAAATTTGTCATAATAATTAAATGATATTGCTATAGATTTTACAGTAATAAATATGGCATGATATGCAAATTCGTCTGCACAACTTCGTGACGTAAATTCAAGAAAAGACGTCATCTTCTCGAAGCTATCAGAAGCGCTTGTCAAGTTTATTTTTTTAATATACTTTTTGCTTTAAGCCTTAAAAGTATTAATACTACTATACCAACGGCGATTAAAAAGGTTTATTGCTTTAGATTTTGATTTTGGTTAAAATCAAGTTAGCATTTATATATATTGCATCGGAAGAGTACTGATTATGCATATTCAAAGATATGGGATTTCTCGAACGAATCCAGTGCCCAAGGTTATAAAACTGAGCATGGAAACCAGTCTAAAATCTCAAGCATCTGATTGGCTGAAATGTCGACCAGTTAGACTGGTTTCCAATCTCAGCTTTAAAACCTTCAACCCAGGACGGAAACACGACGAAAAATACAATTAAATCTTAACTTACAATTTACAAGTCGCAGTGTGATTGTACGTTTATTTAACAAGTACTTGACTTAACTGACCAAATTGTTTTGTTTTGATTCTTAAAAAGGAAATGCTTGCGGATGAAAAATAATTGAATTTGTGACTGCGCACTGTGATATAAATTAGGTAACTGTCTACAAATGTCTAGCAAAGGCAAAGCTATAAAGTGGAATGTTATTGGGGCAAATTAACTCAAAGTAACTAATCTCAAACAGCTGTAGCTCTAATTTAATAAAGCTTCTGGAAATTGTTGTCCCGAAGTAATTATTTAGACAACAATCAAGTCTATAACATAAGGGGCAAACTTAACATAGAACACTTCTATCGCTCAACATATACTTGTTATAATAAAGAAATACTAAGTTCAAACTTTGCATAACTCTGTTCTACAAACTTAAGATTTTGGCCACCCCATGACCATGTTTTCTAAAACAATCTGTTAGAATGTTAAAAATAAATTATTCAAATATGGCAAAGCAATAGCCAACATTGAGATTTCGTGACGGACAAACGGATAGTAGGACACTTAGAGACAGACACATATTAATTTCTATGTCTGTTTTCTTCGAATAGGGCTTTTTTAAGTTATTTTGAAACTCTGTAATGTATACTGACTGTCAATGAAAACGCAACACTTTGTTTGTTTTTCGAATAGTTTGATACGTGTAAGAATTTAATATATTTGGCAAAGGTTTTAAAATCAATAAGTAACCAATCCATACATTAATGGTCCACTAATTTTTTTTAAACTTACTCTTCTACAGTTACCCCGTACAATGTAGTAATGGATGAATAACCTCAAAACAATCCATTTGTTATTCTTTACCTACGGCTACACAAAACCATCTTCTGTTGTTTTACTCTACACACATGTGATAATGCCAAGGCTCTAAGACAACCAGCGACATAAGTTTTGGCATGAGCCAAGGAGGGATGTCTCGACGTGAAATCGCCCGTCGGATGCATTGTTCGCCGTCGACAATTACTCGCTTGGCCCAACGACATCTTATTGATTTGAAAACAAATCTGCCTTTGCCAATTTATTAAACTTTTACACACATCAAACATATTTCAAAGATAAAGTGTTGCGTTTTCATTGGATGTCAGAATAAGGTGTTGCGTTTTCATTGGTTTTCAGAATGAAGTGTTGCGTTTTCATTGGTTGTCAGAATATATAGTCTTCCAACGTGACTGATTAAGTATGCGGTAAATCACACTGTATATAAACCGATTGTATCATCTAACGGATATAGCGAACTGATTGTCATCAAAATTTAGTAGTCAGTTCAAAAGTGAGGCGAGTTTTTATATATTGTAATGAGAAATCCAAACGACAAATATATGTTATAACAGGCGATTGTTATAGCTCTCGCTATGAATAACATTGTTCGCTTTCGATGCAAGATGCTTTTTAGAAATCGCCCAAATCACCCACACCAAGAACCATTTGCAATGTGTATTGTTCTAAAACCAGGGTAAATGTTTATGTTTTAACAGGTTTTGAGAAGTATTTTCAAGCTAGTGGTGATGCAACATGTTAGTTTTTATTCTTACAATAACCCTAATGCCGTAGCTAATCAATTATACATCAGTACATAAGACAAAAGATGCATGTAGGTCCGACCCAGACTGTATCATTTATTGAGCATGATAACTCAATCACTAGTATGTTTATAGTGTTTTGTGTATATCAATTATAGCGATTTTTAAAGATGATTTCGGCAGATTATTCGGATTTCAGAACCAATACTTGATGTAAAAAGCCATTTATTTAAAGTCCTTCGTACAGAAAACTGATTCATTATGAAATATAACAGCTTCCGTGCCTCTATATACTGCGGGGACACGAATTAATTTGATCTACCTTACTATAATAGTAACGGTGTTCTATAATCAGTGAGTGTAGCACACAGGCCGTTCTAAGTACTTAAATATACAACAAGAGATAATTAATGTTGTCCCGAGTTGTTTCGGATTTGATAAACACAGACTATTATTGGTTAAAAGTTATTGTTTCGAATCGGAAGGTTCAAGATTATAAATAAAGGATCAGTTTAATGGTTCATGCGCAGATATGTACAAAAATGTTGTAAGACTAATTATTGTTCGCTTATTTTATATTAACGGACCTAAAATGTAATTTTTGTTTTGCAGATAGATACTGTCTTACATTGCAGTATTTTCATTTTTTACTAACATTAATTCGTATAATGTTGCGAGTCTGAATTCAATTTAATTGTTTATAGGTCGATTCCTAAATACTTTTGGTCGAACATGAAATGGTGAAAGCATATAATTCGTTGGCGATTTTTTTTAAGTTTGGAAGTTTGACAATGTCAGAGGCATAGGAAGTGATTTTAATATTGATAGTTTGAGCTGATGATTAACTCAACTAATACCCCTTGGGGGCACCGCCTTGGAACGGTTAGTGGCAAAAAAAATTGCCACTGGGGGTTTAAACCAGGTTCTAGGGTGCACCAACCTCACACTTGCCCCAAAAGGTTCTCATATCAACACCCAAATTTATACAAGTTGTCTTGATGAAGAAACTCCAACCCACCCGTCAGCTCAACAATCTTTCATGCAAAAGCACACACACATATTTAACATAAAAAGCTAATAGCATAAGAGGCGGGTACTCAATGATCTAAACGAGTAATCTCGACTATTATACATGTACATGATGTATACGTTAGTTTAGTTTGGAGGCTTGTATGAAAAATTAAACGATCGCTAAGCTGCGATGGGTCTGACAGTATAATTTTCATACAAGCCTTCAAATAAACAATAACCTAATATTATGCTTGTTTTAAAATTCTGTTTGATTATTTTTATTTTCAAGTTCTTCTTCCCGTGTGTTTGTACGCAATGTAATTATTTCTCCAATTATACCAGATTTGTATAGACAATATATGCAGACGAACTCCTCAATGTTACCTAAAAAGCATAAACATGATAACATCACTAAAAGTGCATTTCCATATATGTTACAGATTATTGGAAAATCATTCGACACAGATCACACTAAATGATACAACAGAAATATGTGTGTTCGCTATAACTGATAGTTCATTGATGCTATATATGATAAAGTCATTAAGAAACACACCCTTCAAACATGTTAAAAATTTACGCTATCTATTGATTTAAATCCATGTTGTAACGTAATAAACTTTATATAAATGCCATAGAAACATAATACTAGTATGTTTTGGTTTGTCAAAGCTTTTTTTTTATACAGAATAACAATATTTTGTCACAATCATGAGGGTCATTCGCCAGACCTTGTTGTGATTAAATGCTATTTTCAAATTTTTATCCGTATAAGTGCGTATAAATCAAATGATATTACAACCAATAATGACTTTCCAAACTATTACTTACTGGTTTTTGTTGAAGGTACTTCAAATAATGCTATAAACTCCGTTTCCACTGTGATATTTACGAATTGTTCATATTGCGGCCATGCAATCAGATCGCTATATCCGGCAGATGATACAGTCGGTTTATATACAGTGAATCATATACGGAGAGGGGTAGTTACGAATAGCATTTCCAGTCAAATAAACAATATTGCAGATTTTATATTAGATTATAGCCATTTCCGTCTTAATTCAAGAACACGGGGCTTTCATGATAATTAAATCAGGAAGCAATCTCTGATTTACTCTATTATTACTACAAATGGAATATAATCATTATATTGCACGAAGCTGCCAAGATATTAAAATATAAAAATTAGCAATAACTTTTAATTTAATAACATTCATATAAATCTTGCTTTCAGCGACCAGCAAATGAAAAATAAAAAACACGCTTTTTCGAGGTAATATTTCTGAATTTGTTTCGTTTAACTTAATTTTGCTCAAGGCGTAAAACGTTCCTTTACAAGACAAGAATATGCGGGATTTAAGCAATGCATATTTTACATGTTGTGTTCAGAATCGTTTGCGATAAACTGTGAAGGCTACGGTAGCAGATAGTCTTTGTTAATACTTACAAATACATGATAGTGTAGACTTTTCTTCCTTTAACGATATTATTGAAAGCGAATATATGAATCTAAAACACTCTACAATTCAGTAAAGTATATAAGATAAGGAAATAGGAAAGATAAACGATTCAATAATGTGCTGATTAAATCGAGGATTTTTCTCTTATCTCGGTTTCTTTTATATCAGTTAAAATGTGAAATATGCATTCAGAAAACACAGCTGCTCTACACAGACAAACATTACAGGGGAAAAAGAACAAATGTTTAATACATGTGTTCTAGTACCCTTTCAGTGGTATAATAGAATATATACTAAAAGAAATTAGAAACGCAACTTCTTTAAAACGAAATATATTTTGTGTCTAAAGAAGTTGCGTTTCTAATTTCTTTAAGTATAGATAGTATTTTATACATTACAATTTCAGTTAAAGTTTATATTCGTACCGGGCAAACATGTACCTTGGTTTTTATACGTGACATACTTTTTTACAGTTTTATAGTTGATATAAATATAATGTATACCTCATTGTTTTTACTTGATCTACCTCAGTTTTTTATTACATACATATATATGCGAGTGCGTTCAAATCTTACAGCTTCCTTAAGTATTTATACATTTTAAGATACTGGTATGCAGCTATACCTAGTATTTTGAACAGTGAAATAACCCAATCATGTTTGATTCTGTTGCTGTATTTTAAATTGATATTTTCAGGAACTAGCATATTTCTAGGACGTGTGTTGGCCTTTATTTTGTAATAACTTATAATTCGACGGCTTTTATAATTAAAATAGTAGATCACAATCTACTGTAACTATGCAACACTTAACTTTTTCAATTAGAAATAAGAAACAATTTACGTCATTCTATCATTAAGTGGCGATCATTTTACTGTGGATTTCGTGTGCTTGACATTTTATGTGTATTTTTGAAAAGTAATTTTCTTATAAACAACCGATTTCGATCGCAGATTTGTAGTTCTCAGATATATACTCTCATACAAGAGGAAGTTACAAAGTTTATAAGTTTAATTAGCTTGAACTGATTGATAAATTATGACAAACGAATTTAGTTTTACTTATGACGGAATAAGAAACAATCACTATGATCAAGATCAGGAACACGCTACGGATGTTGGCTACCTTAAGACATTGCTCCTTCTGTCATTGCTATGGTATACATAAAAAAAACACAATATCAAAATCTCTTAAATGGCGAAATGCAGTTCCATAAAACCTTACACAAATCAATGTTATATGTTTATTTAACTTACGTTGAGAAAAGTTAGAACAGTAAAGAAACATAGTTAGAACGTAAAAATCCCAGATATTCTATCTGCAATCAACATAAAAACGAAGGGCCACAAAACAACAATTAAAATGCCCACATGAATTAAATGATACTGACAACAATATTTAAGGTCCTATAAAAAAGAGAAAAATCAATTTTTATTTTTTCGTCATCCATTTCGCGACCAGGAAATTAAAGGTCAAACATAATTTTACAAATATCTCATATTGTATAAACTTGTAAGAGAAAATGACCTTAGTAATTGTTGTCAGTAACTCATTACTTATAAAGGCATTTAAATTGATGTCGAGTATTGCTTCGTTATTTTTTTGCAAATAGAATTGTAGTGAGTTTGTAGGACTAACTATTTCCCTTTACTGTTCCAACTTTCCTCAACGCATGTAAAATAAACATACATTATTGACATTGATTTGTGCAAAGTTTTGTTGAAATGAAATTTGGATGACAGTACATGTATTGAAAATAACCATTTTTGGGGATACAGATGGTGTGTACTCGTATGTCTCTTGTATTGTAGGCTAGCACTTAAGCGGCATTTTTGTGGTCTTGAGGCCATCTATACATTTACAAACTAATCATTACGCTGGACCTTTATTTGTATATACCGAACTTTACGTTAAAAGTCTCTGTAACATCAACCGAGTTCAAATCGGGAGCATTTTTTAGCTTAACGGCAGCTGTTTTAATATTTTCCAAGAACATATTCCAACCATTTCTCCATACCGGCCGAAAAGGTGTTAGTAACAGGCTTAGGCGCGTTAAATTACAAGCTAATACATTTACTAAAACACGTTAATTTAAAATTACAACTACTTTTAATTATTTAATTTTATTAAATTTAGTAGAAAACAAACCCGAATAGCTTAAACAAGAATAAACGACTTGTAAAATACTTACATTTTCACTGTTCGTGTGCGAGGAAACTTTAAACAACAACAAAAATAGTGACTGATTGTCTGAGATCCTTTGACAAGACACCACAAAAGTTTAAATATATGCAGTGAAACAATAAAACTGGCATTAGCCTAATATACAGGACTTTAAATGTCTGCTGAACGAAGAAATTTAAAGTCAGGGATCGGGAATGAGATATTGCTTGCTATCAGGCAAACTATTATTGGCTAAATGAGGTGACTATTTTAGCCTGTTAACACTAATTTATTGCAAATTTTATTTTGTTTTCTCACCAATTTGAGTTATTTTATCCTTTACAGCAGATCCTTGTATTGTCAATGAGATACCATGTAATCTTTGCGCACAGAAATTGAATTTACTACTTTTACTGTACTTGAATATGTAGATATTTGGTAAAACTTCAATCTCCAGAAGAAACTCAATCAAAACGAGCATGTAATATTATAATAATATTCAAAATAAAATTCTTAATAAAATTTAATTTATGTCTAAACAGTTTGGTAAAATATTTCTGGAATAATTGTGTATCACTTTGCATAGGTAAGGATCGTTTGCTCCGCTAATAATAATTTATTATTTAAAGTGATGCCATGAAGAGAGGTAATTGCAGATGTAATACAAGCAACACAAGTTGCAATGAATGCAACATATACATTCACCTCTGTTATAGGGTGGTACTACTTTCAATTACTTTTACTTTAACTCAAAACAAAAAATCACCAACTTCATTATAAATAACTTGGGTTTCTTCGGTTTTGATAGAAGATAATCGAGATTAATGTCATTTGTTTAACCACAAGCCTTGGAGTTCAGAATAATGACTATATAAAATGAAGCTGCTTAGTTTGGTCAAAAATCTTGACATCGAGCCTTTCGCAAAGGTGTAAAGTGAGCGTAAGGAACGCCAACTCTGCGAAGGCGATTGAGTTTGAATTGATTACCGGAGCTTTTCAAAACTGATATTGTATTGTTGAAATCAAAACTCACGGTTTTTATAAAACTTTAAAGAAAAAATAGAATAACAATTTTTGCAAATTTTGAAAAAGACTAAGAGTCTTACGAATATTATTGCATGTACATGTATATATCCCTGAATGTAACCACACAAAAATCAAATATTATTTATTTTAAGCAAAGAAAACATAGAAAACCATATTCATTCAAAGACGTACAAGGTGTTTGATTTATGATCTTTTTCCGCTCGATTTGTCAAGCGGGGTGATGATTAATAGCAGTCTTGTTTTAAATTTCTGATTGTTACGTATACTCATTTTAGCATGCAAACGAAGATTCATTACACGAGCTTCTTTTATAGAAGATCTAAAATTAGTTTTTTGTTTTAATGTTTCAGTCAGTTTTAGATGGGTTGTTTCAAGATTCCAGCAAGTATAGATCCGGATACTTTTCATATACTTTCTGTTTTTTCGGCGTTAGCTGTCTAAGCTCACTTTTGACCTAGTTTTTCGACCAATGAAATGTTGTATATAATACTCGTATTCTCTTATTATGCAGAGGGAAAATGAAATAAACTATTTCGATTGGTAGCTATTTACACCAGAGAGGCATCTAGCAGGGTGGAGAGGTATCTAGTGGGATTTTTATTATTATGCAGCGGAAAAATCAAATAGATTAATTCGATTGGTTGTTAGTGGGTGTTGTATTGGAGGAAAACAGTTAAGTCAATATTGATGGCTTAAATACAATATTATATGGAATATTCTTGGGTGTCAGGTAAACACTTGCATACAATACACAGTGTAAAACAAAAGAGACGTGTAGATATTCCTAGTTCTTACTGGTTCCTTTCTAGTTCCTTTGATACTGATTGTTAATTTCAAGTACGAAATACAAGTTTATTGTAGTGTAGTGGCTAACACTCTCGCCTCTCAAGCGGAGGCCCCGGGTTCAATATTCAGGACGGATACTTTTTTTAAAGTTAATATACGTAAAAGTTGGTAGATTTCGCTCTTGTAACAGGCTGTTATTATTTATATTTATTAAATTTCAATGACATTTATTCATCTTGAATTCTCACTCTACACGAGGTATTTTATTGAAACTGAATATTTTGCTTCAGTATCTTTAAACGACTTGTTATCACTGTATGAAATTGTTGCAACAAGACACTTTCAATAAATTTATGAGTTGTCATGATTCGGTCGCTTAATCTCTAAGTTATACTAAGAAGGCAGGGAGGGTTCGTCGACAGCTATAACAAGTAAAATAAAATAACTAAACTGTGTCTGCTTTGCCTCTCTGTATTTCTTTCTTTCTTATATACATGTATATATAAATCTTTTCCATCAACGCCGTTTATCTTGTTTAAAGATATTTCTTGTTTTATTTAACCTCTGGTATTCTCTGTGATATGCAGGATTTATATTATCAGATCCCCTGTCAAAATTCTATTCTATTCAGTTCTACCAGTGTTCAGTGTTTTCTTGTTTATGGCAAACCCAATATTTTAGCTGGGGACCATACTCCGCTGATCAAGGAATTGTATTAATCTGAAAATACCGCATTGAAGGTTCAACGCCATATGCATACCCTCTTAAGGATGAATGAAATGTTTACAGTTTACTAGTGAAAATAATTGCGCTCAACCTGGGGCTAGGCGGGGTGGGCAGTAATATTATTCATGATCATTACTGCCCATTAACAGCTAAATCAAAGAGTGTCTGCAGTATTTTCATATCTGTCATGTTCGATGGCTTTCAAAGTTACCTTTTAATCTATGTCAATATATGTCAAACCTCGCAAAGAATCTTCATCGTGAAATAAAGAAAGATACAAAATCGCTTTCTTTGGCCATAAATGCGTTCCATTATATTTTCGTCTTTTCCGCCTATTTTGGTATCTTTGACATTAGTGACAATAACTGTGATTGATTGCGTGAGATCCTCACCATAGACACCGCAAATGTTCCAGCATATGTACTCAAGCAATAAAAATGGCATTAGGCTAATACACAAGACTGTAAATGTCCTCCAAATGAAGGGCATTAAAGTCAATCACTGAAAATGGATGATTGTTTGCTTCAGTCTGAGAAATTATCGGCTAAATGAAGCAACCATTGCAGTTTGTTACTCACTGTCCTTCAATAAACTCTCCTTGCTATCGTTTATTATCACACTAACTACAGTTATATCATCATTGCATTGAATTTTTCGAATTCACAATGTCAGAATTTCAGAACGATATATTTGTGCTTTATTGCACAGGAAATCAAACATACTGTAGAAGATTTTGAAATCTTCATATAACTCGAAGACGCAGTACCGCGTATTTATGTATTAAAACGACGACCTAACATGTCTATAAAACAAAACTTAGACATCAGTACAGTTCCGCATGAAGGGTCTGACTCATATTAGTTTGCTATAATCGTATACTGCTATGCTGAGTTTAAATTTTAGTTTTGCAAGCTGGTGGATAGATGTAAAGTATTTAAACACAAAAAAGAAGAAAACCAGCCCAATAGTTTTCCTTCTTTATAATTTGAATAAACCAATGCACCTGCAAAAGAAGACTTTGAGGCCCATTAATAGGTTTACGATTTAAAACTGTTGAAGATCGTAATTTGAGGACATATAAAGATAATTAATGTAAGTTTGTCAATAAATGTATTTCAGTTGAGTGGGCATCATATGTTACAATACGCATTCTTTCACTTCGATGTTTTTGCATTTGTTTCAACCTGGATTTACTGGTAGATTCATATTTCTTTGGGGTTTTCCATCACTGATGGATAGTATATATAAATTATATCAAAACATACAGCAAACGTTATATCTTTAAAGATTTTAAAAGTGCTGTATCTCCAAGATGTGCTTTTTATCAGTTAAAATTTACATTTTTATAGGCATAGTGGCGGCCAAAAAGGTTGTGTTATATCTCTAAGCCATTCGGGATCATAGATGTCTAACTTTTTATTTTGCAGGAAGAACTCCGTCGAAGCGACTGCTATGATGCGTGAGGGATGTCTTTCGTTTCTTCGTAAAATGCTCATATAAAATTCGGCTGCTTCCAGAAACACGTCAATTGGAAATAACCTTTAAGAACTATTATGTGTCAAAATAGTCTAGCTACAATATCTTACAAATCTATTCCTGAAATTAAATTTATTATATATTAAATGTGACCAAAAGAAGTTTGAAAGTGATTTGTTTTTCATTAACTAACTGAAGTATTGACTCAGAAATTAAATGGGTTTAATGGCAATTTTTTGTTAAATTAGTGTGTGTACATAAAGTTACATACAAATGCACACTATTTACCCATTGTTTAATATTTTGTTTGAAAAGTAAACATTAAATTCACTTTGCTTACCTCAAAATATTTAATAATCGGCTTAGGGTCCAAAATTATACATCTTAAAATGGAGATTAGTCTAAGATCTCATCAATTTAATTTGATAAAATTTGACATAAACACAGAACTGGTCGATGAGTATCTTTAGATCTGAGACTGATTTTACATTTAATTTCATAACCCTGGAACTAGAAGACCTATTTTATTTCGTAATAAAATGCGTTTGTTGTTGCTGTTTTTTTTTAAATTTACAACAACAAGCTCGACTAATTCAAACTTTAAAACTTCTGGAAAAAAAACAAATTTTGTTTTTATTCTTAAAACCTTATATTGTTCGTTCATTTTAAACTGGAAATATATTGCGATCATGATGAATGAACCCCCTATTTTAACTGAAACCCCTTCAATGGACTTGGTGGTTTACCCTATCCAAGTAATCGATTAAACCCAACCTGCTTCTCGAACGCTCACATATATATATTTCTTTATCAACTAGACATTATTTTCAATATGTGCAGTGTGCTTAAAGATAAGATAGTATCAATCAAATTAATAATATTATTACTGGCCTTAATCAGACAAAATCAATATTTTTATGAGGAAAAAATGGATAAGGTTTATACATATACACAACTGTGATGATAAATGCAAGGTTGACATTTTCAGACACTAGATTAGACATGCTGGTTATTTGAATGAAGACAATCACTTTTCTTATTTTCATAACATTCTTTCTGAAAGAAGCACATTTGACAGCCACTCTGTAAGATTGTATTTTTGAAGAGACGCTCAGAATACATTGTAAGGCACTTAATATTTAGCAGTTTCCAATATTTCTGAGAGACAAGTTACTTACACCTCTTACAACAATTACATCATATCGCATTCAGATTCTCTGTATAGTTCACAATCATAGAATTCGATACGTATCTCAAACTTTAGTCTGAATTGAATTTCAATTAGAGGTTTCAAATATTCTTAACTCTTCTGCAATATTTATCATAAATTGTGTAAAATAGTATAAAAGTTTATTGTTCGGTTTTAAAAATCAAAATACCATGTAACACCTTAATTTTGTTGAAGTTTTATATTATACTTGTTTGTTCCTTAATCAGAATATTTTATTGAATTGTAAAAAGTCATATTTATTTTGTGACTAACTTGGTATAAAAATTAACAATACCTTTGCTGAGCGATAGAATTATAAGCCAGCGTAGTCCTGTTTCCATAATTATCTGAAAATTCAAGTAATTTTCATCTTTTAAATCACAACACAGTTAAATACTTTATTAGCTAGACCCATCTCGGAATAACATCTATGAAAAGTACAGAATCCGTGTGCTTCTATAAATGACAGCAGAGTAAAGTCTTCTTCAATGTAACAGCCAATAACACACAAGTACCTTCATTTATAAGGCTGCAGTCAGGCCCACTAATTTTTTTCACAACTCTTTTGTGCGATCAAGTTTGTTGCATTTTATAAAAGTTCAGTGATGACATATATTATCATTTAACACCATACACATGGACCATTTAAAGTGCCATTACTATTTCCAACAAATAATTCTTTAAAGCAAGTTCATTGTTAATTAGCAGTTGGGAAAATGAAATGTAAAGTTTTAAAACATAGTTTTTTACACAATTAAATAGTTTCCACACACCGTAAGTTACTTAGTATTTTAGATAAATTTCAATTAAAATCTGTTCGCCCGTAAGAAGAAAAACAGGAAATCTTTTTGCTAAAAATCGGTTTTACCTTTCAAGCGCTTTGCAAAACAAAAAGGTGCATGTTTAAACAGGCTGGATCTCAGTTAGGTAAACATGGCTTTAAGCATGTCAAAAGGCATTTAAAATATATCCTAGGAGAATTGATGAATCGCCAATAGTCATATAAAGAAACCATTGTTACTTAAAGACAAGTTTATTATTATTTATTTATTATTATTATTGTAGAACTCATTCATTTTATTAAATTGCATGTCTTAATCAGATATACACATAACATGTTCTTAGACCACATAATGACTTAAAATCTGAATATCAAATAAATTTACTGAAAATTAGTTTTAAAAATGGGTTTTAATAATCTTCCAAGTATATTTAAAGATAAAACGGTTGAATCGGCTTATTTAACGATTACTGGGACACCTATAGTACGTTATATACAACAAGCTTACAAGAAACACAACCTTTCAATTACAATAAAAATACCTCCGATTTACAGATAATTGAAAGACACCTATTCGCAAGTAATGAGATTGTTCAATTTTAAAATATTGCTATCAGCCTGCCGATCACATCGTTACCGATGATTTTTTTATCAAAGACTCTACAATCCGTTTTTTTAATGTATAAAGTTTTCAGATATAGAATTCCGTCGGAAACGGAATGTTATGCCTCTCGTGCAGAAACTGCTGAGTCTTAAGTTTTATTTGCAATAAATTGTTCAAATGAGAGCAAGCTGAGCCTTATGCTTTTTGCAAAGAAAAATATTTGACACTCGTATTATTATTATAATACATTTTAAAAAAAAGGAAACATAGCTTTATTATCACTACGATT
This sequence comes from Corbicula japonica, assembly GCA_038501625.1. Classification (NCBI taxonomy): domain Eukaryota; kingdom Metazoa; phylum Mollusca; class Bivalvia; order Venerida; family Cyrenidae; genus Corbicula; species Corbicula japonica. The sequence goes on from JAZAYU010000033.1 coordinate 1,116,123, forward strand.
TTTTTATCTTTCGTTATTTGAAGAAATGGAATTCGTGAATTTCGTAATAAAGTTGTATTAACAACTACTGATAAGCCCTCAGATAAGTAATTATAGTGTGATGGATAAACTTTATACATATTCAAACTGGAGAGCGTAACTGTACTATTACTTATTCATCAGAAAGTTAAATTCTCAATTCACACACTATTGCAAAATTTAGAATCGGCCAAAACAAGACAAAGTTCCTACTATGTATTGGTTGCATTAAATGAACAAACATCATGTGACATATACGTTTGTGCAAAAATAGCGATAAATGTCTAACCGTATATATCACACATTTCATACAATGATCCGATTCTAAACATCGTTATCTTTGTCCGCAGCAGCAGCAGCTTTCCCTTATTACCGTCAGCGAAACATCACCATCAACATCATCACGAGTGATTTTTTGTTGTAACGTTTTCGACTGGCAGATATACAATGTACAGTAAGGGGCCACAAGAACTTTAACACAAATAGCGTTAATAGACGAGAAACTTACATCAAGTTTTTAAATCAAATTAAAAACAGTAGGGTCTTTTTTATAACTTTAATAAACAAGAAACTGACATAACTTTAACAGTTATTTATTAATAAAAGAACATCACATCATTACACGTAAAATCTCTTTTTTTTAAATAAAAAACAACAACAAGATAATGACATAACTTAAGTTTTTTTTAAGGGCATCACAGCATTAGACCTATATTCTAACTACATATTTTGGAAATTATATAACAGTTAACAGGGGAAAAAACCTACAAATATACTGCCGACGTCACAATTTCGCTATCAACAGTGATTGAAAATACACCACACTATTGCATGATGATGATGATGATGATGATGATGATGATGATATTAACAATTCCAGCTCTAGGTTAATGTTCTTTGATATTTTGAATAATTTAAATTCTATTTATATACACCGTTTTCATTTTTTGACACATTTTTGATAAGTGACAAATACGTTTTGATGAGCGTGGAGAAACTAATTCCAACCGAATAGGTCACATATCCCATATTCGGCTGAAGGGTGTGACGTATTCGACCGAATATATCACAACATGTGACGCATTCGACCGAATATATCACATGTGTGACATATACGTTTTGTGACATATACGGTCTAACATAGCGCACTGATTGTCACAAAAACATCACAGGGTTTGAGAGGTATTCTCATGCTAGCGATGATGAAACATATCATTTTTATTCTTACAATAATAAGAATACCATAGCTGATCAATTAAACATCAAAACATTAGACCAAACATGCATGTAGCTTCGACCCAGACTGTGTCATTTATTGAACATGTTAACTCAATCATTTGTATGTTTCTAGGTATCAATGTGTATCAGTTATGGCGATTTTTTAAAGATGATTTTAGTATATTTTTCGGATTTAAGAACAACTGCTTGATGCAAAACATGTATTAAAAGTGCTTCGTACAGAAATATGATACGTTATGAAATATAAGGGCCTCGGTGCCTTTATATACTGCGGCGACACGAAACAATTGGATCTACCTGACTTCATTAGTTAACACCCAGGCCGCTCTGAGAACTACAATTTACAACAAGCGATAATTAATGTCGTTCCAAAATGTTTTGGATTTGATATTAAAGTAATAGTTTCGAAACTCAAGGTTCACGATTATAAATACATACGCAGGCGTGACATACAAATTCCGAGGCAAAGCAAGTTGTTTAAATACTGATATTTTAAGCTGATGATAAACCCTTTACTCAATGTACGACCAATGTAGATCATCGTCAGCTGAAACATCCATGTCATTTGATCGGAATATACCATGGTCACTTGTTTTCAGTAATATTCTAATAAATTTAATAGCAAACAGTGTACAGCAAAATCAACGTACCCCATATCCAATGGAGTAAAGGGTCAAATGGAACTTTAGCAAAGGAATCAATGTCTTGTTTTGACTATCACAAAGGTCTTCCCTTGAGAGTTGGGTATGTTCCCATGCTGGTTTCAGTTAAAGAAATTAACGAATTCGCTTTCTAACATATTCTCATAATACATTTTACCAGTCATTAAAATACTGTTTTGACAACTGATTTTTGTAAACTATGTGTTTGCCAATTTATCAGTTACAAAACAGTTTATTGTTTATTTCGAGGTTTGTATGAAAAATTAAACGGTCGCCAAGCTGCGTTGGGCCTGACAGTTTAATTTTTATACAAGCCTCCAAACTAACAATAACCTATGGTCACTTTTGTTGTATCATTCTGTTTTAGTATTTTAAAGTTTTTCTCTTCGTGTTTTTGTACGCCATGATGTATTATTTCTCCAAATATACCCAATTTGTATAGACAATATATGTAGACGAACTCCTCCATCTTACCTAAAAGCATAAACTTATTAAAATCAGCAAATGCGCATCGCCATAAGTGATACAGATTATTGAAAAATCATCCAACGAAGATCGCAGTAAATGATACAACAGAAATAGGTGTGTTTGCTATAAATGATAGCATGATAATGCTATAGATGATACAGTCATTACGAAACACACCACTCAAACATTTTAATAATTTATAATATCTATACATTTAAAGCAATATTGTAATGTAATAATCTTTATATTCATGTCAAAGAGTCATATAACTAGTATGCATTCGTGCATCAGAGCGTTTATTTATAGAGAATAACAGTATTTTGATACAATCATGTGGGTCATTTGCCAGACCTTCTTGTGATTAAATGCAATTTTGCAAGTTTTTATCCCTATATATGCGCAAAACAAATGGTATTACAACCAATAAGTACTATACAAAATATAACGTACTTGTTTCTGTTGAAGGTACTTAAAATGATCCTAATAATTCCGCTTTCAATGTGTTATTTACGAATTGTTGATATCGCAGCCATACAATCAGCTTGCTTTATCCGGCATATGATACAATCGGTTTATATACAGTGGTATAACCACACTCAGAAAACACAGTCTTCACAAACTTGAAAAAGCAGAGGCAAAAGAGTGCATGGGTTTATAAAATGATCAATGTCAAGTAAGTCACCAAAAACAATTAAGGAATAAGAGAACATGGGTAGTCGCCGCGCCTTAGGACGGTAAGTGGCAAAACAATTTCCCACTGATGGGTCTAAACCAGGTACTGTGGTGCAACAAAATCACATTTTACCAAACAAGTTCACATATAAACAAACAGGTACACGTTGTCTGGTTGAATTAGCTCTAACATATCCATCTACATGACTATCTTGCATGCAAGAGCAAACAAACGAAAAAAACAAATAACACAACACATAAGAATCTAATGGCACTGTCATGCAAAAATCGTGGATACCCAATAACCTTACTGAGACAAGAGCAACAGGAAATTAACTGACACACCTAGAAAAAATCTACACATACAGTAGTCCTTATGTGATGAAGCAGTATAGCAAAATTGAATGCCGATAATGCACCTTTCTTTTGCATCAAACATTTGAAACAAGAAATATCTTTAAAAAAGATAAACGGCGTTGATGGAAAAGATATAAAGAGCGTGCAAAAATTTCGTCTGGTGATATTACGTCGATTAAAGAAGAATGTCTAACATTAACTGTACATTTATTCAGTTTCAATAAAATACCTCTTGTAGAGTTAGTACTAATGATGAATAAATGTCATTAAAATACAATAAATGAAAATAATACGGGGAAAGCCAAGCAAAGCGCCCGAAGGGCGCTTTGCGGGCTTTGTCCGCCTATAGGTAATGCGTATGCAGCGTGTAATTATTGAAAATGGTCGATTTTAAAAATGAAAATATATACCCGTCCGACCAAATTTTCGGTTCCCAATTCATGGCGCCATATTGAATATTGGTTCGGGATACTTCCGGTATCGCTAAAGAACGGAGTACGAACGTTACGTCAATGTTTAAAACACAGATCGCGGTCCAAGTTTTAGACTCGCGCTCAGTTGACCGCAGTCGACTAACTTTAAGAAATTGAACGTGTAGAAAATTAAGGACTTGTCAAATATACAAATATCTATGGAGTCTTAAAGAATGTAATGTTATTTCAATTCTAAAAGATCCTTATGACTATTTTTTTATTGTATGTCACTGTTTTACCACAACAGTCCAATAGCATTGTGTGTAACAATGTAACACAAAACTGTCTGTCACTATGTTTGAAGTTTTAAATAAAAAACTCTTATTCAAGGGAAAATATTGTAATTGTAATTAAGATGAAAAATTGTCTGTCTAATTGTAAAACCTTTCAAGCAGTTTTGAGTCATTGGCTACAACTTGCAACTTTTATTTATTTGTAAGGCAATAGATGTAGGTGTAACAATGCAGTTCATTGCATAACTAAGTTGTTAAAAACTGGGAAAAATATTTTACAAAAGTTTGGCATGTTTGGGAAGAGAGCAGGCAGACATGTTTACTTCTCACTTTAACACGAGACATTTGCACTGCAATTAGTAGTTATTTTCAACAGTCAAATGGCCGAAAAGAGGTCCTCTGGCCATTTACTCCTTATAAAAATTCAAATCTAGCATTATTTGCGTGTAGGTGGGGTGGGGAGTGGGGGGGGGGGGGGGCGGGGGTGTGGAGAGAGAGTGGCATGCAGGAGAGAAGGAAATCTGTAGCCACTGCAATGACTCTTATTTACCATACAATCAATATACTGTTCCTCAATAAAGAGCATGAGATAAAAACACTTAGAAAACATGCAAAATGTTCTGTGGCAGATTTGTGTTAGAAAGAGTAGACTCAACCAGGATTGGAACCTCGGACCTCAGGCTTACCATGTGGACGCTCTACCAATTGAGCTACAGAGTCTGCATAGGTTTGGGTCGAATAAACCAGCCACATGCTTCACCCAAAGTAGATCGAAAGGTAATTTGCCCTGTAAACAACGTAAATGTGGCAGATTTGAGTTGGAAAGAGTAGCCTCGACCAGAATTTGAATGTCGGATCTCCGGCTTACTGTGCTGACGCTCTTCCAATTGAGCTAGTAGCATGCTGGTATGAAATCTACTACATTTCTTTAGAGCAGTAATTTTTGCAATACACAGAGCTCAAAATTATTTTATTCAAGTGATACTGAGAATGTTTTCTCATAAATCATATCAACAAAATTAAAAATAGCTGTAAGAATTGCATTCTGTTGTTGTTTTTTTCAACATATACAATACAATATGGGACAATGTAATGTCTGATGATGCTCATGTAAAGCACACAAGAAAATCTTGATATAAAGGATCATTAATCGGACTGTGATAGCATCATAATATCATGTATGTATTTGTGAGTATATTGCAAAATAATTCAATAATCATTAAATCTTTACCTTAAAATAATTTTGATTAATTATTGCAATAAAAAAAAGTAATGAAATTGTAATTTAATGAAAACATTTCTATAAAAAATCAAAATAATTGAACCCAGGTCTGGGTTTGGGCGAATACCAAAGTGAAAAAAAGGAGCTAAATGATTATTTGCCCTGCCGACAATGCTAGTGTGGCAGTTTTGGGGTGAAATGAGTAGCCTTGAGCAAAGCTTGAAACTCAAACATCCAGTTGACACACTGACACTATACTAATAGATCTTCAGAGGTCACCATATTTGAATACAATTTAAAACCTTACCAGTTTTTATGCCCATAAACTAATTAAGACGATATAAATGGTAACATTTCCTATGTCAACTACTTTATCAGATGCATCTGTTCAGTTCTTTGGCTTTCCCCGTTAAATAGGTAGCACCTATAGTTCATATTAACAACTTGTTACAAGAGCGAAATTTACCAACTTTTACGTAAATTAACTTTAAAAAAAAAGTGTCCCTCCCGAGTATTGAACCCGGGGCCTCAGCTTGAGAGCCGAGTGTGATAACCACTACACCAAGGCGATTTTAATTTCTGGTCTTGAAATTAACAATCAGTATCAAAGGAACTAGAAAGGAACCAGTAAGAACCAGAAATATCTGCACTTCTTTGTCATTTTACACTGTGTATTGTACTCGAGTGTTTACCTGACACCCATGAATATTCCATATAAAATCGTATTTAAGCCATCAATTGACTTAACTGGTTACTTATACCGTAAATATCCTTTTCTCCAATACAACTATCGCTTTTAAAAACGAAAATGCCCGAACATATAAGTGCCAGGTAAATACTAACACTCAATATAAAAATCGTTACGGTAATCATTAACGAGACCCACTAATAACCAATCAAAATAATCTATTTGATTTTCCCGCTGCATAATAAGTTTTATTTACAATATTTCATTGGTCGAAAAACTAGGTCAAAAGTGAGCTTAGACAGCTAACGCCGAAAAAAATTGCTAATTTTTTTATTAATTAAACGATTTAGAAAGGGTTAAATGACACCATTTGTAACGTATAACTAACTTTTACTACCAGTCTATATTCTCCTAAAGCCTCCTTTTCTCATTCAGCCAGATCATCTCACTTGACTGAACAAATATTCAAATGTATGCTACAAAACAATAAACATGGCATTAGTCTCACACAATATACATAAATGTCTAATAGAGAGAAGAAATGCAATTTAGTCATTCGGAATGAGAGATAGTATCCTACCAGTCGAAAAATTACTAGCTAAACGAGCAATTGTGCAGGCCGTCAACACTTACTGCAAATAAAATAAGCTTATTGTCGAATCAAAATCCAGTTTTGTACGATTCAGTTTGTTACTGAAAAAAAACACAACACTTTACTATTCTTTGATATAATATCCAATTTATTATAAATAATAGACCCAGTTATGTCACCACCCTCAAAAACAAATCAAGCACAATAAGGGCTGGCTCGTGTGTACATATTTTATTATTTGTCATTCTATAACAACAAATGAGTTGTTAACTTCTGTCTTTTTTCTTATTGAATACATTTGTATAGTATTATATAGTATGCTTGTTTAATCTTCACAGAACATAACAGAACAGAAAGATGATCCAGAATTATACAAAGCACATAACTTCGTCTTCTTAACCACAATTATAAAAAAAGTTAAAAATCTTCATTGAGAACATTTATCTATGTTTATATCTATTAAACTAAAAATGAAGCAAACGACAAGGAATGCACTAGCAAAACGCCAATACCATAATTCCTTTAAGAGCTCAGAATTTAAAAGGATCCAAAAAACTGCACAATACTTTCCTAGGAATTTAAGGGCTAATTATTCGGATAATATTGCATATTATTTTATCGTTAAATATCATTAACACAGCTTTTGCTCTTAACGTTAAAAGAGATAAAATTAAAGATAATACGCTTATCTTAGCAAGCAGTGCGTTGATGATGCGTGTTGCTTCCCAGGGAATTAATCCTCACTGACAACTAGTTCAATAATACGTAAATGATATTAATATTATTGACTAAACTCGCGCACAATTAACCCCTTAATTGTAATGGATATAAATAAACATTTCATTATCAAGCTAAATTTTAACTTTTAAAATACATGTTAACGTGTTTGCACATATGAGAATATATCATATTATGATATTACGCAATGACGTTGACGTCACATATTATGATATTACGCAATGACGTTGACGTCAATATATGTTGATGAAACAGCGAGAAAGATATGTGTAGAAATATTCTGTATTTCTTGAAAAAGGCCGAAACATTTAGTAAATAAGAATACATGACATGTGATATTAATTTTATTTATTTTTAAATGAACAGAAGCATCTGGTAAGGCATCTGACTCTCTTTGAACCTACCAGTCGAAAGAAGTCCCGCAGTCCGCCTTCATTTGTCTAATACTTTAGTTGTGACTAAAACCTTATTTATGTGATAGGAATTTCAAAATATAAGAAACACAAGTATTGCTTTAGTAATAACACTATAGTTTGCGATAATTCTTTTCCTCTGTACGAATTTAGATGCCATTGTTTCGTGTCGAGATCCACTTTGAATCTTAAATATTTAACAAATATCTTTCATTTTTGCTATTTTTAATTAGTTTTGAGAAACTTTTAATAAAACATAGCAGTTGAATTTAATTGAAAATTTGAAAATCCACATTTTTTGTCGTGCCCGCATGCGATGAGCTTATCTTAGCTGCCACATTGGCGGTTTGGTGTATTCACGAGCTTATGTGCGTCCGTCCGGGTTTGTCCGGAACATTATTGAGAAATCTTGTTTATATTTAGCAAGAGTGTTAAAATCAGTGAGACGGAGTGTCGCGCGCGAACTCCAGGTTCCCATTTCAAAGGTAAAGGTAACAGTTAGCGGTCAAAGGGCTTGTCAGAGCTGGTCTGGTCCATAACTGGAATTTCATAACGTCATGACTTCCATACGATTTCTGAGGCTAGTGCTACGTTTTAAAAACTTGGAATACTTTCTTTCCAGAAGATTGCAATTATTTAAGTTATGACCCTTTACATATAATGTTAAGTTAATCAACTATGTCATATTTAGACAAAATGTTATTAATTAGATAGGTCTATGTGACTTCAGGTTGTTGAAATGTTTATTATGCTAGCTGCTATTCTATGTTTGATATCACCTTTTAATAATTCCAATTTCGTGGTTTTGATATAGAGTTTTATAATGAAAGAAAAGCGACTATAACATGTGTAAAAACAAAAATAAATAAGTCAAATAATAGAGTTTAAAAATCTATTCAGAACGCTAAGTCCGCCGACCTTGTTTAAACAGATTCTTATCAAGATAATTGCAGAATTATGTAAAGAGAAGTTAAAAGTGACATTTACAGAAACAAAAAAATGTGACACAAATCAGAGATTTCTCTGAAAACATATAAACACTATTTTTACTCACTGATTACATCATATTTTTACATTAGACTCTAAGATTGTCCAAATCATCCGTTGTAGCAATAAAAATGGTATTACCCTATGATCAAATACTGTAATTTATCTCTCTAAATTACATCAACTACAGCTTATAATTAAGGAAATTAAAACAGCTTTGTAAGAGAAAGATGAAAATTTTGTCATTTTTGCAGATGATATCTTCAAACGTGTTAAGTCAGTAACTTCAAATCATCAAAGCTGTTCATATCACCTGTTTGTTTCCTCTCTACTAAATAAAACCACATAAAATTAAGTCACAAAACCGACTTTAATGACTTACATAATTATGTTTAAAGTTTTTGTATCATTTTATTTATATACACTCATCCAAAGTTCTAACTAGTCATAAGTTGCATACGTTTACAAGTTATACTAATTTTGTAGTTTTCGAAAAATCGAAAAAGCTTTAAAATGATATTGCCTTTACATGGGAGCGAACCCGCACCGTCACGGCGACAGCGCCTGGCCCTGCAATTCCGACTAAGCAGCCTATTGAGCTAACCAGGATAACCCCAAAAAACGTTGGTCGGGTAGCCATGACATCGGTAACGGGTTATTTTACTGATAACAGTGCTGACTATATTCAAAGTCATATTAGAACTATATTAAACTGACTATATTAAAAACCGTTAGGTTGTATTTACATTGAATATTCAGTGTTAATGTTTGTCGATTGTTTTCTCAAATTAGTTCATTCAATTTGCCATTTGTTGAAACTGCAGACTCAAATATCGAGTAGATTTATCAGAAGAGAACGGCAGTTGATTAGCAAGGTTTTATGTGTTTCTTTCTGAGAATAGTTCTTGTTAAAACAAATCAAATAAAGTGAAATGATCTGGTCGTCTGAAAACTGAAAAATAAGTTCGTGTCACATGATGTTTCAGTAACCCTGCTCTCAATGTCAGGATATGCATACATTTCACAGTATCTTATACGCTTGTATTTTTCCAAACTTCACAGCTATATGCAGATTAAATGGTGTTCTGTCGTCAAACACACCTTATTTGAAACCGAGAAGCAACTCAAAATCCTTCAGTTCAATACAAAATTGCCTAAGCACTTCTTAACATGCCGACTTCCGTTGTACCGCGCTCTGATTTCCGGCTTTTCACAATATGATTGTGCTATTCATAATTGTTAATGCAGGTACATGCTGATCATGTTCAACGGTTAATTGATCTTTCTAACCTTATATTTGAGCTCTCTAGAATATATTTAAGGTCAGAAAATTAGACTATTTCTTGCTTCCTCTAAAACCAAATAACATAAGCGTCAGAAATAACCATTAATCTTAACAAGACAAAGGGAATCGACTACATATCAAAAACACGGAAAAGCGCATTACCATAGACCAAAACCAGTTGACAGTTAACGCGCTCTTTTATTGATGTCGTATTTTGTTTACAAACGATAATTTACTGACAACTAGAGTATTATCAGGCTCTTGTTGTTGTCAAAATAGCCAATAATCCGTGGTCCGGTTAAATTTGATCACATGTTAACTGTGGTTCAGTTCCAAAAAAAAAAATTTAATCTACCATATCCGCCTTTACAAAATCCTATTTAGAAACTACATAACGTTTATTTCGCCACCAGCAACCACTAAATGAATATTTGGAAAATGGAAATTAATACAATAAGATTTAAATGTCCTATTGCTGTACCCAAATGAGCGAGAAAACAAATGAAAAAAATAAAGGCACCATTGAAGCGGATGTCTTTCAGGCTAATAACTTGTAAAAAGTCAACTGGGTTTAAGGTTATAAAACTGAGTTTGGAAACCAGTCTCAAATCTCAAGCATCTGATTGGCTGAAATGGCGACTGGTCGCCATTTCAGCCAATCAGATGCTTGAGATTTGAGACTGGTTTCCATGCTCAGTTTTATAACCTTGGGTACAGTATTTTCCTACTCAGGCTAGTCAGACAATGGCTGACACTAAATATTCCAATATTTTTTGGCCTTTTTGGGGACATTATTAAATGACTAGTATGGCCTGAAAAGAACATATTTAGTAAATGATTTGCTTTAACTGACACACTGATAACAAATTTATGTTTGGAAATGCAGTATATAAAAAGAGGCCCTGGTTTTTAGGATGGAATATGTAAAACAGTTTTGAAGTTCACACAGAAGTAAATAAAAACAGACCACAGGGAAGTATATTTACAGGCCTTACACCTTCAGGTACACTTTGCGTTCTCTACCTTGAGGCATTCCCCCATCCACCCGCTTCCCAAAAAGAAAAAAAGAAAAGACTAAGACTTGTTTCAGACTGTATGAGGTTAAAATGCAATATTTTCTCAAAGGCAAGTACAAATGGTTAAACCATAACTGATGTTGTCAAAAAGTTCAAAATCATGATAAGCCTTCGTCAATAAAGGAAATGCATAAAACACCACACGAACTTACGATGATAATTGCCATATTGATATATTCAGCCATAAAAAAAGATATATACATTTAATTGTGATCTTCTTTTGAATGTATTGTATTGATTAGACAGGTTCAAGTATTTTACAGACTTAAACACTTCAAAATTTTCTAACTAGATAAAGTGACATAGAATTAGTCAACGAAATCTACAATGTCATTAATCACTATTTCCGCCATTCAATAATCACAATTTTACTACTTTTGAAGAACAAAGAATAAAATAATATTTCCAACAGGCGTTTTTTTACACGGTATAGCTTGCTTCTAGTGTCAGGCATCAATTTACAGCCGTTTTTAGACAATTGGCAATCATTTAAAGAATTATACATCAATTATATATCAATTGACAGCATCATTGAAAATGAATATCTAATTCTACTGTACTATATTGCAGACTGATGCCATAAATTGTCCAAAAGCGAAAACCATTGATAGCAAAATTAACTAGTTATGACGTCTGTTAAACATCTGAATAATTGTTCACTCTGCAAGTTCTAAATGTATTTAGTTCGCTGTGTTGAAAATTTAAAAAAAATACGTTAAAATTACTTAAGAGTAACGTTAATTATGCACGACTTCAATGCGAAAAAAATGCGAAATCGCATAGATTGCAACTGAAAATGAAAACAAAAGTGATCGTTTGTTCCAATATTGTGTCGTTAAAAACACTTTTTATGCAGTTGAATAACACAAGCGTAAAATATACGTGTAGAATTTTATCTGATTCAAAGTGCAAGGTTTTAATGAACTGATCCTTTCTGCAGTTCATGTAATATTTTAAAATTAAAAGTTTAGAAACGATTACCTTTGCTAAGTGTTATTAATATAAGCCACATAGTTATTCCAAATATTTGTTATTATAAAATCACTGTACACCTATTGGAAAGTACAAATGGCTTTTACTCCATCAAATCTGAGATAATCAATGAGTAGTCACGAATTTCACATTCAGGTCCGAATGATATATTTAAAAACGCTTTTTGAGGACCGATTTTCATTGTAACAGACAATTACGCGCTAGTACTGTTTATTGAAGCCAGTGTCATACTGAATAATGAAAACAAGAGATTGCATTTCCGGTTTCTGAAGCTTATTATCCTTACAGACTTGATTTACATGTTGTTTTACAACATAGGCTGTTTGTAATTAAGAACAATTTAGTTTGCATTAGAGAATCTCTGTGACAACGCAATGTTAAACAATAGAGAACTTGTCTCATCAAGCCAACAATACTTATTTTAACGTTGGCTGTAGGGAACTTTAAATGAGATTTATAAATACTTAGCCGTTGGACACCAATACTTTAATATTACTGCGAAAGGAAGACGTCCTCCAGAAATTGCATTCAAATAGAAAAATAATAAAAGTTCAGCAGCTGAAAGTTGAGAAAAATATTAACAGCAAGTATAATGTCAAAGTGTAAGATCTTTAAAATTACATGTTATATTGTTAATATTTTACCAGTGGTAATATCATTAGTCATTCTATGGCTTCAAACCTGGTCAACAGATTAACAATGTTAATTTCAATCTACTTTATTGTGTACATATTCAATCGAACAAAGTATTGCTATATACATGAAAATGGGACTCCTAAACCCACCAATCGTGACGAAATATGAAAACATGTAGTTAAATACATTCATCAAAGTATTGGAAAACATTTAACTGAAAACACCAATTTGCCCCAGGTTGAGCGCCACTTTTGCTGCCGTTTTCACTGCTATGAAAGAGAATTTCTGCTGTTTCTTTATATCGTCTTCATGATGAAGCGATTACAGGACTAAATGTTATAAAACTGAGATTAGAAACAAGTCTCAAATCTTAAGCATCTGATTGGCTGAAATGGTGACCAGTCGCGATTTCAGCAAATCAGATTCTTGAGATTTGAGACTGGTTTCCATGCTCAGTTTTATAACCTTGGGCAAAGCTCTTAACATTATATCGAGATATCTTGACGGTTTGTTAAATGTAGATTCCAACAATTTCATTTCATTCCGTGGTCATAAAAACATATACTTATAAACTCCAGCTTTATAAAAATAACAGCTACTGCATGCAATGTTGTCGAGTTGACGGATGGGTTGGTTTTTTTTGACAAATGATAGTGCCTCTAGTTATGAGCGAATCCGCACCGTCACGGCGACAGCGCATAGCTCTGCAATGCCGGCGACGCAACAAACTGAGCTAGCCGGGACAACCCCAAAAAGGATTGATCGGATAGCCCTGATATACGTAACCATCACTGAATGACATCGGTAATGGGTTATTTTACTGATAGCAGTTCTGACTATATATATACGGGGAGACGTTTTACGGCCGCCACACTGCACAAAAAGCGCTATTGTGAATATAAAATGATAGTGTCTCTAGTTGGTAGCGAACCCGTACCCTCACGGCGACAGCGCCTAGCCCTGCAATTCTGGCGACGCAACCAACTGAGCTAGCCGGGGCAAGCCCAGGACAACTTGTACCTGTTTGTTCATACAAGAACCTCTTGGTACAAGTCTGAGGTCGGTGCCACCTAGAACCTAGTTAACAACCCCGTGGTAAATTTATTTTTCCTGACTTTTCTCCTATGATTCACAAAATCTCCGCTGATCATAATATAGTATTGCTATGAAATAAAGAATTGAAAGCTTACCGTCATATGCACAACACTGTTTGCGATGGATAAAATGTCTGCTATCACAAGTATAGTCATTGAGATGTGCTCAGGATGGCTTTATTTGTGTAGATGTGTAGTAGCGCTCAACCCGGGGCAAGGCGCGTTCGCATAAATTGCATTTCAATTAAGCAGGCTCAATTAACCCGAACTAGCAGTAGCTTCCTATGTCTTGTTTGATGGCTTTCGGCTATTGATAACGAAGATTTGAGCGAATACAAACGTTTGAGTCTTTGCAATTACCGTCAGCCAACCGTTTGTCTTTTATCGTAAATCGTCTATTTCTTTATTTGGTATCCGTTTTATCAAATGCATCAATAATTTGAACAAGTAAGAAAAATATTGCAAAGTCTGCATTTTCTGTGCAGTTCAGCGATTTGATCAATGTACTTTGAAGGTATGTTCGAAATGTTTAGTAATATAAAAGATATTGTATACATCGTGACTTTCTTAAATATATTCTAAACATAAAAGCTTAAATGTGGTGCTAAGTGATATTTCAAAGTTTTCGTTCAATAACAGAATACAAAATACTGCATTTAACTCATTGTTTCCGTTAAACAATCTTTTCCTCACAAATACAATCACATCCCAGAATGAAATGAAAGAGATCCAGGGTCTGATATAAACGGCAAATCCTAAGCTCAATAAGCAACAACAATAAGCAAAACTTTCCAGCATTATTTGTTTTCATGTAGGCATCCGTTTATCTCGGTTTGTCTTCCGGCATCTCACATAACACAGCTATTGTAAACATGACCTTATTCAAAATAACTCGTATACATTTTTAAGACAAAAACACTTTTACTTAAATCAAAAAACCGTTTATTTTAGGACTTTGGGGTATTCACATAGGCCATTAATCAGCATGTCATGTTTACAAAGGAAAAACGCTTTACATAACTGGAATAATATAGGGAGCGCCACGTAAGATTTTAGCAGCTAACATCAATAATCCAAAGACACTCCAGAAGATGCTAAAAATCTACAAAAATGATACAAGGCCATATACACTGCGTCAATACCTCTTGTGTAAACTGTTAATCGCGGGAATATTAACACACCCTTGATTTAATCGAAAATCCAAATAAATCTTAACCCTTTTTTTTCATCAACGATAATGAAAGTATCTCATTTAAAATGAAAAACTATATTGTTTAAATCCAGACGAATGAAAAGAATATTGTTTAAATGAATTGTTTTAAATAAGCTGACAAAATTTTCAAACCTTACGCAGTTTTGTAAATAAATTAACTTATCAGACACTTCTGTTAATGTTGGTTTAAAAAGAGTAAGATAAGTAACATTAATATGGTATTTATTTCTAGCAATATTCGCGTATTCGCTGCCTAAATCAGGTTACTGAGAACTAATGAGAATGCTCGTATTTACCTTTCTTTGTAACAGTATTTACTAAGGAATTCGATTAGCCGTCGATAATTTGCGGTTTGATTTTCATTTAACACCCTGTCTGGTATAGCTGTAGTAGCTCTATAACATGATTAACTGCCTAAAACAGGTAACTGAACTGCATATGTTGAAAATAAAGTATTTACTGAGAAGATCGATTTGCCGCCACTTGTACGGTTTAATTTACATTCGACGCTGTTGTCGAGTTGATGGGTGGGTCGGAGCTATTTCACCAAGACAACTGGTACATGTTTGTTCATATAAGAAGCACTTGTTTGGACAAGTGTGAGGTTGGTGCATCCTAGAACCTGGTTTAAACTCCAGTGGCAATTTTTGCCACTGACCGTTCCAAGGCGGTAACCCTTCGTGTTCTCATTTTTGTTAATTTTTACGGTAAATGTTAAGGTATGGGTTTATACTCTGTAATTACTGTATTCAACCGACTTTCACACTTTTACCCCCCCCCCCACCCCCCGATCACTTGATATTAGTCGTCCGTTACAAGTCCGTTAATTGTTAATGGTGTATACCCATGCTCCATTTTCTCTCTACTTGTTGGTTGTGTGGGGAGGCTGTGTCTCCGAATGTGGCCATTCGTGATGGGCATATTTCATTTGTTTACCTACAAGTAACCTTGACACTGAGTTATTAGAACTCCGCTTAACTTCTTTAAAATATTCTTTGATGCTTTATCAGTACGATGAACCCTCATTTTGCTTTTAACTGATACATACTGATGTCAAAAGAATTCAACAAATGGTATGCTGCCATTTCATACATAATGTAATTTTATGTTTCCACAAAAAGCAAATTTTATCTGCTAGAATAAATAAGTCATGTTATTATGCTGTTATCAATTACGTCTTTTGAAGGTCGTTGAGCACGATACTTATGTACTATGTTGATAGTACTTCTAAAATTACTTTTGTTTAAATATTTTGGCCAGTTTTGAGATGGGTGGTTTCAATTTCCTAGCCAAAATAGATTTGGAAATTGTTCAATCACCACCAAGGATATACTTCCTGCTTTTTAAATTTTGCCCTTGGCGTTGTCTGTGATATGCAGGATTCAAACTCTAAGATCCCCTGTCAAAATTCTATTCTGTTTAGTTCCGCCCATTGTTTTCTCGTTTAGGGCAAACCCATTCTTTTATCTGGGGACCATACGCCGCTGAACATGGAATGGTATTAATCTGAAAATACCGCATTGAAGGTTCTATGTCCACCGCTTTATGCACACCTTCGTTTGGGATGGTCAAAATTGTACTGTTTATTGGTGTAAATATTGAATTGCGCTCAACCCGGGGCTAGACGGCGTGGGCAGTAATATGCATTTCCGTTACTGTCCATGAACAGGCTCAATCAAACCAAGACTGCAATATTTTCATATTTGTCTTGTTCGATGGCTTTCAAAGTTCCGTTTAAATCTGTGTATATGTCTTTATGATAATATCAGAGAAGACAACTTCACGTGTTGCGTCCTATTTATGCAAAATATATTTTCCACATATTTTTCAAAACATACAGTTCACTTTTAAAGTCTTTGGTGTTAGCTCGAGAAAATTATCTGAGTCAATTAACAATGGGATTTAAATTATAATATCGCTTTGCACTGTCATGGTAAACAAACAATTACTTTTAATGAGCATTTGTCCTAAAAACGAACATTCCAGACACTGTCCTTGTTTAAATTGATACTTTTAATGTCGGTTAAAATTATGTTTTGAAACTTGGTTAAAAATACGTCATTTTGATAGCACTTTGTTATCCTAATATTTCACATAATACGATCCGTTTAACGAAGTTTAGGTCTTTAGGACAATGTTGCAAAATTAAATTTATTGTCAACCCACCGAAACAGGATTAGCAATTTCAATCTTTTAAGGCTATCTTTTGTTCCTGCATTTTTGTTTGTCTCATAAAAAAGTTGAATTACACTTTTTCATAAAACAGAAGTATCTATACTATTTACAGAACATTGAAAGCAACAGAATAATTAATATATATTTTCAAGTAAGTTTTGCCTTTGTAAACAATTTATAAAAGAAGTTAAATGGTCAAAACATTTGAAAGAGTTACTGTATATGATAAACAAAATTACCTTTGCATAGAGATATTACTATAAGCCATATGACTATCACTTCCATAATTATTCCAGATAGTGTTTTTCAGATCATCTTTATTTGAAACCGCAGTAAATCTTATCGGAAAATACAAACATTTAACCAATGGCAATTGGCATGTATTTTATATTCATGTCGAAATGATATATTTCAAAGCAACAGCAGACGACAGCCGAGCAGAAGTCATTTCGTTGTTACAGCCAATAACGCTCACGTGCTATTTATTGTTACTGATTGTCAGTCTGAATGAGGGAAGGAAGTTTTCTGTTATACATGTTTTGTGGCTTATTGTTTCACATTCTACTGTTTTACTACTTCTTTAAAATAACGTTACCATTTTGTTATTGTAAATCTATTCCGTTTGCATGATTGAACATATGACAACCCATTTGATACAATGAAAAAAAAAACAAGTCTCTAAAAGAAAACACCGGGAACTTGCTTTGAAGCAACAGCAATAAAAGTGGGATTCAATAATTCTAGACGGTTGGATTCGGTTGCATTCTTTAATAATTTTATAACGTTGTGGAATATATTCATTGAGTTAAAAAAGGGTGACTATTAAAATAAGGTATTAAACATCTGGGAAATATCAAATGAACCACTTTGGCAACACTGTTTTACCACAGAAACTGATTGACTCTTGCAAACCACTAAAAATGGACATTTTCTCAGAACAAAATATTCGTGAGTAAAAAAATAACGGCTGTGTTAATATGAACTGTTTGGACACCCAGTCAACATTAAATAACGTTTGTGCATCGAAAACAATATCTGTTGCTATTTGTTTTCTATTCTACTATCTTCTTTGGATGCAAGTGGAAATTAATCTGATTTTAATACACGAAAACAAAGGATAATAAACGCACTTTACTTTAAATAAAACCTTCGTTCGTACTTATACAAATTGCAGCAATAGGGAAACTTCATGAGAAAAGTCTAAGCAAAGTTAAAAATAGATGTCAACTGATTGAAACTGAGTTACTACATATGATACCATTATGCAGATTATACATGTACACGTTAATTGATAGCTATTTGATTTTGTTGTGTTTTATTTAAGTTCGATCACTTCTGTTTGGAACTCGTAGCAGAGGAAGAGGTGCGATTTACATACCTCAAGTAAAGGCGAGTTTAAAGTCCGTCCGTTTATTTAAGAATAAGTTAATGTAAAATATATGATAAATGTTAACTACCGAGAGCGAATTCTGATCGAGTTATTTTTAGGGGCCTAGTTTTCCAACCAATGAAGTGTTGTTAATAATACGCGTTTTTATAATATATAACAGAGAGGGAAAATCAAATTAACTAAAGGTTTGCTTCACAAAAATGGAGGCAAAATGTGACCAATACACTCACCCAAAGTTCTAATTGGTCACTATTTGTCCGCAATTTTTATTAGAACAACATTGACTTAATCCTTTATTTATGATCATTTGCCAACAACAGTCTTCAATTTAAGCCTTTAGCATGTCACAATTAACTTTGGAACCGTTTGGCTAGAGTTATCCTTAATTTTACTAAAAATGCATTTCATGGTATTGAAGGTCAAGCAACTAGAAAATTGCTCTAAATTGCTTGTTTTGTATTTATAAAACCCCTTGTTAGTAGGAACAAGAAATATCTTTAAAAAAGATAAACGGCGTTGATGGAAAAGATTCATATATACATGTATATAAGAAAGAAAGAAATACAGAGAGGCAATGCAGACACAGTTTAGATATTTTATTTTATTTGTTATAGCTGTTGACGAACCTCCCTGCCTTTTTAGTATGACTTAGAGATTAAGCGACCGAATCATGACAACTCATAAATTTATTGAAAGTGTCTTAACAAAAATGTTGAAGCTGTTGCAACAATTTCATATAGTGATAACAAGTCGATTAAAGAAGCAAAATATTCAGTTTCAATAAAATACCTCGTGTAGAGTGAGAATTCAAAATGAATAAATGTCCTTGAAATTTAATAAATATAAATAATAACAGCCTGTTACAAGAGCAAAATCTACCAACTTTTACGTATATGAAGTTTAAAATAAGTGTCCGTCCTGAGTATTGAACCCGGGGCCTCCGCTTTGAGAGGCGAGAGTGTTAGCCACTACACTACAATGAACTTGTCTTACGAACTTGAAATTAACAATCAGTATCAAAGGAACTAGAAGGAACCAGTAAGAACTAGGAATATCTACACTTCTCTTTCGTTTTACACTGTGTATTGTATGCAAGTGACACCCAAGAATATTCCATATAATATTGTATTTCAGCCATCACTATTGACTTAACTGGTTACTTAAATCGTAAATATGTTTTTTCCACCAATACAACACCCACTAACAACCAATCTAATTAATCTATTTGATTTTTTCGCTGCATAATAATAAAATCCCACTAGATACCTCTCCAGCCTGCTAGATGCCTCTCTGGTGAAAATAGCTACCAATCGAAATAGTTTATTTCATTTTCCCTCTGCATAATAAGAGAATACGAGTAATATTTACAACATTTCATTGGTCGAAAAACTAGGTCAAAAGTGAGCTTAGACAGCTAACGCCGAAAAACATAAACACGTATTAAAGTGTTTTATAATTACCTCCCTTTCAATTAAAGACTGTTCTCATTTTTACCCCGCGGTGTAAATGGTTTTGGATTAATTTATGAAAACAATCGAATAAAGATTAAAAAGACATTTAATACTTTATTCCAAAACAAAACAGTTCTTTTCAAAACATCCCCTGCATAGAGAAGAAACAAAACTATCATTCATTGTAAACATATGCAATTGGTGACCAATTAGGGTGAGTGTATAGCAGTTTGCGCTGCCTGGTTTAAAACATTTGACCCTTTAGCAGATTTCACATTTGACGATGGAATTGAAAACCTATTTTATATTCATGCATTACTGTCCATTTCAGTCATTTAGTCTTATTTTTAAAAAAAAGGTGATTAAGAATTTTCAGGAAAAGAATTTGTTTTCATAACACATAACATTAGGAATACTGATAGTCTCTCCGTACTTTCAATCAGGGTTATTTGAGATCTCATTGATATGTGTGCTTTAGAAAGATGAAAAGGAAGAAGCCATCAAACAAGACAAATAATCAAACTACATGTATTGCAGGGTAGTTTTGATTGAGACTGTAGATCTCTGCTAGTAAAGCTTTAGATATTGTGAAAAAATCTAAGTATATAGAAAATCTATCTTGCAATAATTAAATTTTTATCGTTGTAGGTTGCTGTTAAATAATTTTTTATCTGTTTGTTGCCTTTATTCATATATAGTGAGGAAAGAAAATAGGAAACATTCGATCAATATCAATTAACAACAGAAGCATGTCTATAAACCTTTTAAATTTGTTTTTTGGTTCAAAATATACAAAAATATCAATTGTTTTGATTTTTCTATCTTCTAGCTCTTTAAAATATTGCTGTGTCCTTATTTCACCTGATAATTCTTGTTTTATAAGTTCATGTTTACTATGTTTTGATTAATATGCATCAGATATTACAAGACAATGGCATATTAAATAACAATCTCAGCAATAATCAAGTCAATGCAGTGCCAAACAAATAACACATTTGCAAGTGTTAACAGAAATTTATTTTTATATTTAAATTAATTTTTAAACAAATGTACTGAAATTAAATAGAACCAAGAAATTAACTTATTCGTTTTATATTTTTAATAACTATTTTCCTACTAAAATAACGCTAACTTTTTCGAAAATATGCAGGAAGTAACAATAAGACATTTTAAACGGTGTAGCTCCTTAAGCGACATTATAAATGCAATAAGATAAGAATCCCTGGTGAATAAACCACAAATAAAAGTGTTCTGTGAAGATTCTTTACTAAATTTTAAAATAAGGATGTCTAAGCCTCTTCAATATTCCCAGAGCGACTATTCTTATTTCAGGATATGTTTGAAATGTTAAATGCTTTAATCAGTCATTCTTTCTTTAAACATGCTGGGTACAAAACACATAGTTAAATTCTGAATTTAACCTATATAACAATGTGTGCATATTCAGACTGGACTGGTTCATTGATACTGTATTGGCACTGTAATTATCTATAACCTCGTTCACAAAAAGTTGTTTACAAAGTGACGAAATTAATAAATACGTTATTTATATCCTTTACTGTGATAAACATACATGTAATTATAAAAAATATTGTGTTGTTATCTATGTATTGTATATTTAAATATAGAATTAATAGCAGTACTTTGAGATACACTGTTTGTTATTTCAGTTTATTCAAATAATAGTAAAATACCAATATGGAATGACGCGAATCCAACGCGTTTGATAATGTGCGATAAAACCAATAGTTCCAGCATTATTCCTTTTACATGAGCGACATCCGTTTTCTTTGTTCTGATTTCCGTCATCTCACATTACAAGGTTAATTGTAAATATAACCTTATTCAAATAAGTTGTTCAATATTTTATAGACAAAAACACCTTTTACTTAAATCATAACGACATCAATTTTGGTACTTCGAGTTTTTTCAGTATGACATTCGACATACGAGCATGTTTACATTAAACACCCTATAAACGATTTAATCGAGCCTTTGGGTTTTATACTTTATATTCAATATATCTAGCTCAGCTCATTTAGCGCATATAATATAGATATAGTACATGTAACATGCAATCGGCATAGTTTGAGAGACGATTACCTGCATAAAAACAACGTATGCTTAAGGTTCGTATCTAGTAACTCTTCAGAAATAAACTCATCACTACCAGCCCGCTTGTTTCAGTTGTTATTGAGTACATGTCCTTATTTCTTAAAAGATCATTTAAATCAAGTGTTTGCATGTTAATCCTGGTAACATTTAGAGCAGGTGAGTAGATATGTGCTTATTCGCCAAAGCAACTTGTACCTCGTACATGCTTTTTCCGAAAAAAATAAATGCGATGCGAGTGTGAAGCTGATGCTGATGCCGATTATGCAGATTATTACCGGGCTGAAACTCTCTCTCTCTCTCTCTCTCAGTCGTTTTTTTCGTCGTTCGTTTCTGGCATTTTAAAAGACCGAGAGTTATCCTTTTGTTAAAAGCGTTGTTTTGATATGATCTAACTACCAAGGAGATACTTAGATCGCCACCTATGTCTACCAAGGAGATCGCCACCTATTCTCTTTAAAATATAACTGAAATCTATCATATATTTGTCAAACGATTACTTATTAAAGAGAAAATGAATTAAAATACCGTATACTCATATAGAAATATTCTATACTTTTCTTCACAATAAAAGTTGAACGATATCTTTGAAAAACAGACATTAACAATTATAATTCTTACAGATAATGTCTCGGTGATGATTGTGCAAATGATGCGGCAAAGCTATAAAATGCCTTGCGAGACTGTAAATGTTTTGTAAATGACGGCAATGAAAGTTAATCACTCAGAATGAGAGATGTTGTGTTATCATGCTTAATGATGTGAGCTTCTGACTTGTTAATGTTCAAAGTCGATTTTATAAAGACTGCAGGTAAGATCATTGAGTACCCGCCCTTTGGCTTTGCAATGCTATTCATGTAAGCTTCTTATGTTTTACATGTTTGTGTGCTTTTGCATGCAACATGGTTGAGCCGATGAGTGGGTTGGAGTTATTTGGAGTTGGAGTAACTTGTACTTGTTTTGTGATACGAGAGCCTGTTCAGGCAAGTGTAAGGTTGGTGAACCCTAGAACCTAGCTGAAACCCCCAGTTGCAATTTGTTTTGCCACTGACTGTTCTAAGGCGGTATCCCCAAAGGTTCCCTTTTTCGTTAATTGTTTGTGGCGTCCTATTTGAATTGACATACTTATAACAAACATGCTATCTCTCTTCCTCTCTTCTTTTTAGCTGCGTGGGGAGGCTGTGTTTCGTGAGTGTTGGCGATTCCTGATATGCATATATTACCTTTTCCATTATAATTACGCTTTGGTGACACTTCAAAAATTGTCAAATCCGATACCTAGTCATGGAAAACTGGAAGCATATATTTTATTTCGTGAATGATTTGTTTCCATGGAAGCCATACAAAGCCTCACGTTACAATTCTGTAATAAATAAAGATTTTTGAATATCTATTAGCATGTTACTTATTTTTTTGTTGTTGGAAACACTTCTAAAACATATTTTCATTTTAATATTTCTTCTTTGACTTACTCAGTGATACTACGAGTATATTCTCAGATCATTCGTTAAAATTCAATTTAGCTACCTCATTGTTTTCACATTTGGGAAACGCCTCAATTTTTATCAAAGGGTTATAAAAGAAATTAGTGGTATTAATCAAAAATACTGATTTAAAGATGTCCGATGTCGTACATGTATGCGCATCATCGCTTTTTGTAGATCAATATAACTACTGTTACTTGTGTAAATATTAAGTTACGTTTATAATATGACTAGGCAGCGTGGACTGAAATGCGTGTATACATTTCCATAATGCCCATGAACAGGCTCAGCCAAACAGAGAAAGTAGAATTTCACAACAAAATGATACATACGAAATAAATCAGCAATTCAAAGTAAACAATGTAAAAACGCCATAACAAAAATCTGATCGATACTTTATCAGCAATTTATTGTTAAAGGCACTAGGGGTTACTACACAAAAGTTGCAAAAATCGCTAGACATACTGAGTAAATTCATCACGATGAATCCGGCTTTCTTTCAAGCGGCTTCGCACGGAATTTAACAGCCGACGAAATTTCAATTGTGGAATTAGGTTCCATTCGTGAACAAGAAAACCGGGTAGATCAACTAGCTTGACCAACTTCACGTGTTCTGTCGTGTTTAGAAAGACGTTTAGGTGGCCGGTGTGGTCCGATATTTGCAATGACGGTCAAATTAACGAAAACCTTCCTTGTTGGCCATGAGAAATAAATTAATTTGAAAAAAAAAACAATGCAGATGTGTTTTTCTCAAATAAGTTTAGGTGTTGATTGCATTGGATGGTTGCTTTTATACACTTTATAAACTGGATGCATTGATTCATTAATACAGAATGGAAACGGTTCGAACGAATCATAACTTAACTGTTTTGTCATACCTTTAGGTCAATGAGTGAGACAATGCGATACTTTAATTAATAAAACTTAAGTTTGAGCGTAATTCTGGAAATGGCTTGGTATCAAATTTTGATTACCAACTGTTACTAGCATCACAGTGCATGCTCATAATTGCATAAAACAGACACTGGTGAAATGTTAAGTGATTTCATGATTTCACACCTCTATCTTGATACGTTAAATTTTGCAACTTTTGACTGTTGACCCCTATCATACTCAAAATGACATTCTCGCTTATTTACCACTGATTTTAATTTCGTTTTTGTCCTTAACTCCGCAAACAATTAATTTTGATATACATGTAAGAATTTATACCAGTTATTTGCTATATTATAAAATTAACGCAAAAGAACACTTGTGTGCAGAACTTTTATTGTTGGGTATACATATCCTGATCCAGTTGGCGATTTTCTTCAACAAAACAGCTGACTCATTTTCCAAATTATAAACGATAAAAGACAGGCCATTTTTGCCCCTTGCAACTGGATTGTTCTAAGAGTTGATAAAAAAGCAGTTAAGTGCACAGTTCAGCGCAGCTAGAGGATTTTTTGTTAAAGCCAAAGTGTACTCTCCTTTAAAGACGAGTTCGGTTGTTTCACGATTCACATTATTATTTATTTCACATGTGCACCGTTTGCATAATTGACGTTTAAGATGAAAAAGTTATAGAACAATCAATTAATCTCAATTTAAATCTAAACGCATTAATCAGCTGGCAGACGTGAGAGAATTTCTTTGATAAGGCATTCTTGTGAACCATCTTATATCGGTTTTGAAACATAGTGTCAACCAAACGGTGCGCAAATAAAATTCATAACGTTGTGAAATCGGAAGCTACTGCAATCGTCTTTAACCCTTTACAGACCTTTATGCCATGAGCTAACAGTGTAGATCCAGATCAGCCGGCACATCCGTGTCATCTGATCAGGATCGGCACTGTTCGCTATTTGATTTATTACGGTATTCTGACCAAAAAGCGACCAGTACAGATCCTGATCGGACGGCAAGGATGAGCCGGCTGATCTGGATCTACACTGATCGCACATGCGTAAAAATTCGTATATATGATGGAATGGATTAAACGATGATGAAACATAGAAACATAGAATTCCACACTTCAGGCTTCTGCACATGTAGCATGTTGTCTCATACACTGCAGGCGTCAGTAAAGTACTAAAAATTATGAACTCTCTTCGTGTTTTCTTTTTAACAAAATAAATTAAAGAACCAATTTCGCTTGTATAATGGAATTTGTTTCAAGCCATTATTCTATCGTTAAGAACCGCTGCCTCTAAGGAAAACTTATTTATCAGAACGCTTACTAACTTCGGGGCAACATCATGGACAATAATAGAAATAAGAGCGAATGCTTTAGTTTACTGCAATTCTGTTATTGCAAAGATTCTATAAAAACTTATGTTTTCGGCGAAGTATTATGAATATATCATAGAAGCAACGCTAACTACATTTATCGGATTTGAGAATAAACACTGATAATGCGTTTAAAGAAAAGCAAACAAAGAGATAATAAATGTTGGTGTTTAATAGTTTACATTTATTAATACTGCTGTGCAGTGATAATTTCCCGAAGTGTTTCGTTTTGATTCAAGGGATTGATATACTTATTTACATTATATTTTATCCCCTTTTGCCTTACTTACAAGTATTTTACATATAAAAGACTACAGTCATCATTTACAATAAAAGTCTAACATGAAAATTTCTGATAAGTGGGTGGTAAAAGTATGAAAATTATTCTAACTTCACTCTGATTTGGTATGCTTGTAACCGACGACGAGAGCAGTAATATACCTGTCCCTTATTCATCTGAACAGACTCAGATCTTGCCTGCAAGACTTTTCTGTGTATATCAATGTTGATTTCATTTTTATTTCTTCAAATAACTGAGGAATGACTGTTTTTATTAATAACAGAATCACACAACAATCAACATCTCTGACAAATTCCAATACCATTAATCCAACATTGGCACAAAATCAAACGCATGCCTTCAAACTGTAGAAGAAAATCAAGAAATTTGATAGATAATTAGGGTGTAATGTTGCAACTAATTGAGTTATTTGATATCATTTTACGAGAATAGCTTTTATATCAAAGACAAAATTAGATCAAACTTTTTGTTATTCTCTTTTGGCTGTTGACGCATAACTGCTATACAGAATGCAGATGCTAGAGCCGATGCAAAATGTGCTCAAACCATAACCTTAAAGTTCTAAAAATCTTTAATTTTTAATTATGGAAAGTGAACAAATATATTGTTTGTTGCAAAAACTGTTTTATTAACTTTGCACAAACAAAAATGCCTTATACAAGAACTTTCTCTGTGTTCATTCATTAATTACTGGAAATTGAAAGTGAATGACTATGATGGCGCCTAAGCATTTTCAATTTTAATCACTTTTTATATCACAATTAAATACAAACCCCCAAATCCCGCGGATTTTTTAAATGACTGTCCGCTTCGTAGTAAATAGTTATTTATATAATATTTTGAAAGTTCTAATTCTAATTCAAGATAAATATTTATATACACACTATGGAAATACATTAGTAGAATAATCTCTCATTTAAAAAAAAACATGCTCAAGGTAACTAGTAGTGGCGAAATTCTAAAAACATAATATGTTTTCGTTTATTGGTAAACATCGCATTAAAATCATTGCTGGACAGTGTGGACGCAATTATTTTTTAAACTGCAGATCTAATCTTTGCAAAACTCTGCTTACTTCACCTTCTGATCGTGCTTAATCTAAAATATACGAGCAACTATTGATAATACTTGAAAAAAATAATCAGTCCAATAAACGTTGTCTCAACACGCCTGCATTGTGTTCTGTATATGCTGACATCCGGTTTACCGCGTTCTGACTTCCGGAATCTTAAAATCAGACTGCACGAGTTAAATTGTTTATGCAATGGTTAACCGAACATCAAACGTTTAATATATGAAATTCAAAATATTTAATTCGTGCTCGGAAGGATATATCCGGTCGGGCATTACCAGAATCTCTCAAATTTCCCATTATAACCAGTTTACGTAATAGTGTGAAACACTTATCAATCTTAACGAGACAAAAGATATTGACGAAAAACACTAACACATAAGCTTTATCTGAACTGACATAAGGCCGGTCGGATTTTGTTAATATCGTGAATTTGTAAGCAAATCATGTTCTATAACATTATGCATGAAAAGCTTTTGTTTTCTCTTTTAAAAAAGACCTTACAGTAAAATAAATTACACATTTATAGGATGTGGCCGTTTAAGACACGTGACTGCTTCAAACATTAAACAATTTTCTTTATAATTACGTTAACGATTTATCACCTAATTTCAACTTGCTTCTCGGTATTCTAGCATTGTACTGAAGGAACCCCAGAAACATTTCTGCCATAAACAATTTAATAATTTAATTGTTAAAATAAGAACTTGTTTGGGCATGAACTCTTTCCAACTAGTGAAATGTGAATTTCAAGAAACCTGCATTTTTGTTATTAACAACTTTTGAGGTCCAACACTTTCAAGACAGACTGAGGTTTCTGCTGGTAACATTGAATCGTCCCAGGTACCAAACATATGATTACTTTCATACTCTCTATTGAAATTATCCATGATGAATGAAGAAGGTGTTTCGTACAAACATAGTTCTTTATAATGTTTTTATGTTTTGCTTTTCAACTTTCAGATAGAAC
This sequence comes from Corbicula japonica, assembly GCA_038501625.1. Classification (NCBI taxonomy): domain Eukaryota; kingdom Metazoa; phylum Mollusca; class Bivalvia; order Venerida; family Cyrenidae; genus Corbicula; species Corbicula japonica. The sequence goes on from JAZAYU010000033.1 coordinate 1,144,405, forward strand.
TGACAACACAATTATTTGCAATGCCTTTGAAAATTAATATTAATTATAATATTATATTATTATGTTAATATAAACTATTATGATTATTGATTAACTAATAGGCAATGTTAATTTCTCTCGGTTATTCTTATAAATCATCTGTAAATTCAAAAGAAAGGTTACCAACATGATATTCTTCAGCGCTCTGCATGCCTGGTGGTTAACCCATCTACAGTTGATCATTATGCTTACCTCTTTGGTTGCACGACGGTGACAGGGATTTTTGAGTTTATGAAGGTTTATATGGAAATCTTTTTTAAAAGAACCTAGAAGCTCGATTTGTTTTTTATCCCTGTCATCATGTTCTTGCTGATTTGACCCCAGGTGCTCTGGCATCGATAAGGTCATTGAGTACCCGCCCTTTTGGCTTTTCAATGCTATTAGATTTTTATGTTGTTGTTTTTTTTGTTTGAGTGCTTTTGCATGCAACTTTGTTAACTGATGGGTGGATTGGAGTTATTTCACCACGACAACTTGCTTTGTGATAGGAAAACCTGTTAGGGCAAGTTTGAGGTTGGTGCACCCTAGAACCGACAGTGGCAATTTGTTTTGCCACTGACCGTTCAAAGGCGGTAACCCAAAGGGTTGTCTTTTTCGTTAATTGTTTGTGGCATCTTATTTGAATTGACGTACTTATAACAAACATGCTCTCTCTTCCGCTCTGCTCTTAATTTTCGCTGCATGGGGAGACTGTGTTTTGTGTGTTTGGCCAATCCTGATAGGCATATTTCACTTTTTTTAATTATAGAGTTTGTCAAAACTGATATCTAATGCGAGTTGAAAAATTATTTGTTATTGCTATATTGCTAGTGCGTTTTATCATTTGTTTTGTTTTACATTACAAAAGAGTCTATTGAAAAGAGGCTAAACGGTTTGGTTGATATTGCCCAAGTGGTAACTCGCTGAAAACATCCAAGTTAACATAAACCGGACGGGTAATTTTTTAGATCTTTTGTTCCAGCCATGTGAACTTTTCATAAAACATATGAAATGCACCTTTAATGCAGTGTCAGTAATTAACGTGGAAACAGTAAGTTTTATAATCTTATTTCAACTTTTAATTTAGAGAAAAAAAGACAAACGATCCGGGCGTGCAATACTTAACGCAAGAAAATGCAGAATTCGAGTATTTGGACTCGCTGCCTCGTTCTTCAGTATTCTGCAATATTATTTATACAGCGTGTTAGTATGTTCTTTTTTAGGAAGCATCAAGTCGAAGAACATAACAATTACAGAACCGAATGTATAAGAGAGTACCAAACTTAAGTATCAACTTTAACATGCATTAATAAACACAACTACATAGACAGGGAATAACCACTATTTCAGAAATTAGAATAATTAATTGTATTAAATGACATTTAAAAGACCCAGTTTTTTCTTTGTCATTTTAAGAATTTTAGTTTGCTTTTGCTTAACAGGGATAAATATTTTCATATCTCATATTGAGTGGATTTAAATAAGTATGACAATAACAGAGAATGGCTCATTTCTCACTTTTGTTGGATCTCTATGTGTTAAAAAAATTATTTCTTTTTGTACATAACTTCTACTGCTTTATTACCAGACAATCATTGGTAATGGCATGATGAAATGAACGTTTTGTGATCACCGGCGATTGTTTTAAAACCGTAAAATATACGTATCAGAAATAGCCACATTCAGACCACACAGTACTAAACACAGCCAAAAGGTAGACATCGAAAGAAAAAGAGAACGTGAGTTGAGTTTATAATTTGATGACAGTTTCAAAAGACATTACAAACAATTAATAAAAAGGAGAATTCGACGGGTTACCGAATTGAAACGGTCTTTAGCAAAGCAACAATGTCATAGTGTAAATTAAACCAGGATCTATGGTGCAACAATCCATATCAACCTGACGGGGCAAGTGTGAGGTTGATGCATCCTAGAACCTGGTTTAGACCCCCAGTGGCAAATCGTTTTGCCACTGACCGTTCCAAAGCGGTAACCCCTCAGGTTCCCATTTATGTTTGTGGTGTCTGTTTTGAAATTTGTCAGTTTATAAACCATGCTCTCTCTTCCTCTTTTCTTCTTGGTTGTGTGGGGAGGCTTGTCCTCTGAATGTGGCAATTCCTGATATGCGTATTTTCTTTTTCACACATGCCCCATCAGATTCTCACAAGTACCCCTACAAGCTGAGTTCGTAAATTAATTCCAATCCCCCGTACACTCAACAATGTTGCACTCAAAGCACACAAATATATAAGACATACGAAGCTAATGAAATTGTGCAAAGCAAAGAAAGTAAACATTGCTAGGTACTCAGTGACGTTACTGGTTTTAAAAAACAGACGCACGATTGCAGGAATAAACCATGAGTATGACTCATATATGGCATGCGGATAGGTTAGCTCTTAACTGCTCCTGTATAGGCTAATATTAACAGTACCTGCAATATTGTCTTATTTGTAATGTTCTGTGTCAATTATATTTCCTTGTTTTCATGTATTTAAGTAACAATAACAATAACTGTATAGTTATAATAAAATAATTGAATCAGACACCGAGCAGCATCCTTGTCATATTCTAATATCATTTATCCAACATGGGCACAAAATCTAATAAATGCCCGCAAAATGCACATGACATCTAAGAAATGAGATAACTAATTACGGTTTAATGTTGCAAATAATATAATCATTCAAATCATTTTTTATATCTAGCTTTCAGCCCCATGACGGAATCTAATCAGATTCCTGGTAATGATGTGGTTGCTGCTGACGCATATCTAACAGTGTAGCAATAGCGTTGAAAAAGTATAATCAATTTTACAATACTAACAGTTTTTATCCAAAGAGAAAAATCAAGATCAGTTTAAACTTTTTCCAACATTTAGCATAAACATAATCTCGTGGACATAGTATACCAGTACATATGTTAGAATTCAACACAAAACTCATGTAAAACAATCTCATGATATGCGACAACCTCAAATGTGCACAATCAAAACAAAATGTCATCCGAAAATTTTCGGTTCAAATTTTTACATTTCTAAAATTTCTTAAAATGATATTGCCTCTACCTGGGAGCGATCACCGTTACGGGAACAGCGTATTTTATAAACATTTATAACAAAGACTGAGTTACAGTTGTCTTTATTTTTTAAATGAAATTTAAATTGCTCACATAAAATCTAAATTTACATAAAAAAAAATCACAAACAAAAAAATTCTTAGTTGATATATTACGGTATAACCAACAAAGTCTAAACAAAATATGTAATTCATTGTATCACCAACAAGGAGGTTATCCCTTAATTTTGGAGAATGAGATGTCAAAATTATGCAATGTTACAGAAATGCTATAGTAGATCAGACATTTGATATTTGAGTTTTCTTCTTTGATTCGATATTTCGGGACTTTAAAACAACTGAAAAAAGCTCCGCAATAAATTTATATTTAAATATTATGATATATCTATATAGTCCTCTCTTACGAAATGCATTAAAATGGTCAAAACGTAATACGAACTGAACAGTGAATGGAATAATAACTGTTTTCTATTGACTGCCTTTAAACGTATATATAACAAAAGTTGTATGTAAGGCATTTCCGCATGCTATCATTGTTATGGAATGAATATTTCGAAGTAGCTGCGGCGGAGAAGAAAATAGTTGCATGCAAAGTGTGCAGTCAATGAATATATGAATGTAATAAAATACAATGCTTTGTTGATTTACGATATTGCTATGAGCATGCTACATCAAATTGAACAAATGTAATTTATAGATAAATTCAACACCGAGAAGGTAGAAAATTACGGGTTTTTTTTCAAAAAGTTTACTTCAATTGTACTGAAAAAAAGATGAAACATGAACTCTCGTTTCAAAGATAAGGTGTGTTCTTTCTTTTTTAAGAACTAAATTTGATTAAGTCAGCGCTGAAATGTTAATTTGATAAAATTCTTTGAAGCCTTGGCGCACAAAGCAATTTTATTAGAATAAATTTGAAATGGATACACAGTTGCATGGGGTGGTTAATATGTACAACCGTGAATCACAGTAAATAGCAAGATAATTTTCCAAGCTAGTTTATAGTCGTTAGTCGACTATAATACCTTTTATCAACAGTACATTGGCAACACACAGAAGCAATATCAGAAAATAAGAATCATCTGGACCTTTAACGCCGGTTTGTTGCATAGAATTAAAGCACGTCGAGCACGACATTTGACTTTTTATTAACCGTTAGTTTAATAAGAACAAAATATAGTGTTGCCAGACCCTGTACATAGCTGTATACGTTTAATTAACTCTGTTTGGTGACTTTCAATGTTCACTTTTCATTTATTTTATTCATAGAAGCGTTGTTTGTGCCGTGTGGCGGCTGTAAAGGCTCGCCCCGTACATTTATTCAGTATTGTTATCAGTTACTTCTTTCCAAGGTAGTAAGCACGATTTTCATGTGTGTTAATAGTTCTTCTAAAATGGGGCACGCCACGGGAAAAGGTACCTTCGGTCATATTTTGTGACATTTTAGTTGTTACTATATTTAGAATGAACTTACAGCTATCTTTTATTTTTTCATAACTAAGAAGTGATTTTGTTACACATTTTAACAATAAAATGGTATTTTTACCGCGAAATGCATAATAAATAATGCCGTCTGCTCACATTTATGACGTCATTTCAAAGATTGACGTCAACTGTCCGAAGGTACCTTTTCCCGTGACGCGCCCCAAATTACGTTTATTTAAAATTTTAGGTCAGTTTTATAATGGATGGTATTAGTATAACAGCCAACAGAATTTGTTGGATCACCCTAAGGATATACTTCATGCTCTTTATATTTTGCTTTTGGCGTTCTCTGTGATATGCAGGATTTATATTATCAGATACCCTGTCAAAATTATATTCTGCTCAATTTCGCCCATTGTTTCTTGTAAAGGGCAAACCCATTCCTTCATCGGTGGACCATTTGCCGCTGAACATGGAATGATACTTATCTGAAAATATCGCATTGATGGTTCCATATTCACCGCCATATGCACGCCATCGTTTGGGGTGTATCTAAATGTACTGTTTATAAGGCTAATGTACGTATTGTAATGCGCAAGACCCTGGGCTAGACGATGTGGGCAGTAATGTGTATTTCAATTACTGAACAGGCTCAAGCAAACGAAGCTTGATATATTTTCACACTTGTCTTGTTCGGCGGTTCTCAAAGTTCCTGTTTCGTCTATTTCAAATTCAAACAGAATGAAAAGAATGTTAATACTATTTTATAATAACTAGTTATGTATGTTGTTGAAAGTATTTTGAATGATACATGATATATGATTGGCTGAAATGGCGAATAGTCGACTGGTCGCCATTTCAGCAATTCAGATGCGTGAGATTTGAGAATGGTCTCCAATTTTATGATCTTTGGACCTTGAATCGAACTTGCACCGGATGAGCACGTTACCGTCAACATAGCTCTACCAATACATTGCCAAAAGAATTTTAAGAACATGTAGCAGATTTAAATATTTTTGACACATGCAAGATATGTCAAAAATATATCAAATTAAGATAATCCAAAACGAAGAGTATCAAATAGATATTAATTTAAGCATTTGTTTAATTTGCGTTTTATTTCTATTTAAATTTGTACGAGAGTCGTCAATAATTCTTCAAACTGATAAAACAGTTCATATATCTTATAAGATTGCAAAAATTCTGGTTGCAACGGATCACTTAGTGTCACTATGTCATAAGGTACTAACACTGAGAATGGAAACCAGTCTCAAATCTCATGCATCTACTTGTCGCCATTTCAGCCAATCAGTCACTTAAGAATGTATAACCTTAAGATAATAACGCAGAAATCCCTGGCAAAAAGGTGAAAACGTGGTTGTGGAACTAGATTTCAAAATGGTTGACGTTATTGTTTCGATATAAGTTAAACAACATAAAAATCAAGTTTACTTACAATAATATATATTATACGTACTGGAATTCAGAGCTATATTATAAGCATTTAAATTATTATCAAAAACAATTAAACATAACGGAACAATGCAGTCCCCATTCTTACTTCAATTGTGTTTTTCTCAATTGTCATTTCTATGATTGCACTTAATACAAACCTATAGCGCGTTGTTGTAAACCAGAAATCTAAGTTTATTATATTTCAAATATATTTCAATATTCCTTATTATGTATAGGCACAACAATGTTTTATTTTATGATTTTCAGTGAATTATAGAATTTTCCTAGTGAAATAAAATTGGTATTTCACTGTTTTCAAACAGTGGAATATTATATTTATTTTCACTGATTTTTTTCACGTTGGTACCCAAACGCACATAACATACGAAATGAGAACGTTAACAAAACGGGCTCAAATTTGTGTATTTGACGTCATGACATCAACATGCGGTTTTGGCGCCATTTCTTGCAACTTTTCTGTCAAATTCACGAAAATTTTACACTAAAAGCATAAAATAAAAAAGAAAATTTGTTTTTACCAGTGAAAGATAGAAATATATTTCACTCGTGAACTCCGGAATTATGTATTTTCACTCGTAGCTTCGCCACTCGTGAAAATACGAATTCCCGAGCTCACTCGGTGAAATATATTTTTATCTTACACTGGTAAAAACAAATATCCTCTATGTTTTCCATCTTGGTGGTTGAAGATTAGTATCTATCACTGGATGTGGTCCGATGACCTGGACTACGTCCAGCTTTGTATCGCGCCCACTGATGCTGAATCTGACCAACAAATATCCTCCCCAGAACAATTCCTATCAATTGTGGAAGCCCGATTGCTATGGCAATAGCACCTATTATGGGAAGATTCTTCTTAGCTATGTCTATTACAGTATCTACACAACCAGCTGTCCATATTTTGTCACGTCTAGTAGAATTCTAAAAGTAAAGACATATTCCATTTAGTTAATAAATAAATGAAACTCAGACAGTAATAATATTTAAGCTTGTAGATGGTTCCAAAGAAGGAGATACAACGAGATACAATATAATGACAAACATAAAACGTCTTTAATCTCAATGGTGTATACTAAGAAAGAAACGCACTTTGCAATAGATCTCCTATACTGACTTGTGATAAAGTAATTTACAATCTCTTGGTGTATTTGATATGATAGGATACTGTAAAGGAACTCGGCACTGCGCCCAGTTGCCATTTCAACCATTACGATGCTTGAGATTTGAGACTGGTATCCAATCTTTTATGATCTTGGGCCCTGGTATTTTAGGTCATGAGGATAAAGACAAACTGGACTTACGGTTCCTAATGTTTCAGCTCCGCACAAAATATTTATCAAACCAGGCTAGAAAAAAAAGAAATATATATTTATATGCCAAGTATTGAATAATGACTGATCGGTACAAACTATCTAATAATTTAAGCCAGTTTGCTCGTTTTAAAGCTATTTCATACATGAGCAGAGAAATATATGTTTGGTTATGACTGTGCAAGTTTCAAAAAGAGTTTTCCTACGGTATTGCAATATAAATACATCTACACCAATCACGAGATTGCTATAAATTCCATCGTAATTGTATAAAAGTCTGGCCGATGTCATGTGTACATATCGCGCCATGTTATGCACCAACACCACACAAAGATGCATAAGTATATGTTTGTTTAGTAGAGTTCAAACATCTTTATACGTTAAAGATGAAGAATATTATCAACTGAAGACATTGAACCTGTAACAAACAAGAGCCAGTCGGAAACGACTGCATGCCCGACTATTCGAATTGTCGGAAATAAAGCACATTTTAAATTGGGCGTCATTTTAACTGGAGAGTGTGTCAGGAGTTCAATCTGATCCTTCCACACCTTCCCTACCAAAACAATATTGGTTTGAGTTTTGAAAGAAAAAAATGATTTTGGAGTAATGGGACAGGTTACAAGTGGAGTGGCATCCCCGCCACACCCACTAACAACAAAACACACTGGTTGGTTTAAGTTAAAAACTTAAACAATAGCATAACATAGCATAACATATCATAGCATAGCATAGCATATCATGTCATAGCATTGACAAGAAACACGAAGGAAACGTACAAACCAATCAGAATTTAAGAGTCTTAACAAAATTTGAGTTATACACGATAACGCAGGTACAACTATGTTGATGGTTTCTTTTACCTTATTCATTATATGTATAAATTCACTTTTGTATCCAAATTTTGGGACGCATGTCCTTTTCAAGAATAAAAATAGCATTAAATGTAAATAAGTTACATCCATGTTCGTATAATTGACGTTACCTTAAATATGTCTGTTTGAATATGAAGATGAAAACATTGTTTTCATATAATTCTTTTCTTATTCGAAAAAAAACAAGTACATGTGTCCGAAAACTTGAATAGAAGAGTGGAAATTTACAAAGAATTATATCGAACTTCCCTACAGGAAGAATTTATGCATTTGTGAAAACAATGTTTTCATCTTCTCGACAACTCAGTAATACGAATTAAGGCACTGCTCCGTTCGTCATTGCTTTGTCATAGACAGAAAAGAAAAATATCAAAATCTCTCTAAAGGCTAAATGCAGCTCAATAAAACTTTGCACAAACCAATGTTATTAATACATGTTTATTTTACATATGCTTAGAAAAGATTGAACAGTAAAGAAAAAAGATAGACCTACAAATCCCTAAAATTTTATTTTTATGCAATTTATCACAAAACGAAGCAACACTAACCATCAATTAAAATGTCTTCATGAGTTATGAGTTACTTACAACAATATCCAAGGTCCTTTGGTCTAACAAATTTATAAATTGTGAGTTATTTGTAAAAGTGTGTTTGACCTTCAATTTCCTGGTTGCAAAAATGGATGACCAAAATATAAAAATGTTGATTTTTCTCTTAATAATTGAAAGTTCTTTTCAATGACCTTAGACAATGTTACGAGTATCAGTATCATTTCACTCATGTTGGCCTTAGAATTGGTGTTTTGTGTTGATTTGTTTTTGTGAAAAATTGCTACTAGCATTGTAGATTTTTTAAGTCTAACTTTTTTCTTTACTGTTCAAACTTTTCTAAATGAATGTAAAATAATCATACTCTTAGCATTAATTTATGCAAACTTTTATAGAGCTGCATCGTGTGGTTTGAAAGATTTTGATATGTTTCTTTTTTGTCGATGACAAAGCAATGACGAACGGAGCAATGCCTTAACTTGAGGCCTTGTATAGAAAGGTTTCAAATGATAAAATTATCTATGACAGGTGGTAACTTAACAATTAGTTGGTGCTTTTTTATTGAAAGTTTGCAAACCCATATCTTACCGTTAATTCATCTGGGTCCTTACAGCACGAGTAAGGAACGGCGCATTTTAATGGACTGCGATTAGTGGTTGAGCAATTGAAATATATATTGCTGTTCCAGTCGGTATATCCTCGTATGCCACAACATTTAAACTGAAATAATCGAAATTACATTGTTAGTGTAATAAAAGTAATTGCTAGAATTGATATTTGTGTAGCTCTTAGTGTAAAAAGTTCCCGTCCGTCGAAAACGATACCATAACAACAAAACGTAGGTCAATTGTGAATATAAAAATAATCTCCCGTCCATACGCCGCTGAATATGGAATGGTATTAATCTGAAAATACCTCATTGAACGTTCCATGTCCATGTAAAAAGGGAACTTTGAAAGCCATCAAACACGACAAATATGACACTATTGCAGGCTCGGTTCGATTGAGCCTGTTCATGGACAGTATGAACGCACATTACTACCCACGCCGCCTTGCCCCGGGTTGAGCGCAACTCAATATTAACACCAATAAACAAATAGACCATCCCAAAACGATGATATGCATATGGCGGAGGACATGGAACGTTAAATGAGGTATCTTCAGACTAATACCATTCCATGTTCAGCGGCGTATTATCCCCAAATAAAGGAATGGGTTTGCCCTAAACGAAAAAACAATAGGTGGAACTGAATAGAATAAATTATTTTCATAGGATATGAGAATATAAATCCTGAATATCACAGAGAATGGCAAAGGCTAACATAAAAAAGAAGTATATCCTTTGGGAGAATGAACACTATCTAAATCTATCACTTGTTGTTCGTTTAGACGTACTTGTTCTTGGAAGTAGTCCATGACTGATTCCACATCATCCTGATAACTCTCGACATACACTTTCTTGAAGACGCTGCCCAGAATGTCCACTGCCTTATCCTTGAACGCAAACGCCAATGCGCCCGCAACAATTTCCGCCACAAATATGATAGCAAGTGCTATGTAAAACTGTAAAACGTAAAATATGAATATCTGGAATTGCCACACCCAGAAGTTCAAGTCTCCCCAAGTAGCCAACATAAACAGAGCATCGATTTATCAAATGACCAGTTTCAAATCTGACACCACAAACAATTAAGGATATTTCTCATTTTTCAGTATGGAGAGTTACAATTCAATGACCTCAACAATTGGATAATAGGAACATTTTAACAGGGTATCTGTATTTAAAAAACGTTTTGGCCTGTGACTGGATTTGATTGAAATAAGAGCATAACTATGACTACGAGTTTGAAAGCATTTAATACAGGAATTCGTAAGATGAGAAAATGATAAAAGGTTTTATGTAGACCAGAATTGACGACAGTGGCGACAACGACAAAATAGTCAACTATTGTATAACTTGCCATGTTCCTCGCATGTAACATGAGTCATATGTTTAAAAATATAAAATAATATAATCATTGAATATTAAAGTCGGTTTAATTTAATCTAACCAAGGGCAAATATAAAAATGAGCACTGTGAAGTTAGCAGTGGGCAGTTACAGCAGTGGCAGCAGTAAGATCGTTTTTACTGCGGCAGTAACAGCAGTGACAGCAGTAAGATCGTTTTTACTGCGGCAGTAACAGCAGTGACAGCAGTAAGATCGTTTTTACTGCGGCAGTAACAGCAGTGACAGCAGTAAGATCGTTTTTACTCTGCAGTAACAGCAGTGACAGCAGTAAGATCGTTTTTACTGCGGCAGTAACAGCAGTTACAGCAGTAAGATCGTTTTACTTCGGCAGTTACAGCAGATACAGCAGTTACAGTAGTAATGTGTTCTTATTTTCAAAAATTATCACAAAAATCATCTTACTGCCGCAGTTACAGCAGTGACAGCAGTAAGATCTTTTAACTGCGGCAGTTACAGCAGTTCCAGCAGTTACAGTGGTAATATGTTCTTATTTTCAAAAATTATCACAAAAATCATCTTACTGCCGCAGTTACAGCAGTGACAGCAGTGAGATCGTTATCACTGCGGCAGAAGTAGCAGTTACAGCAGTAAGATGTACGTAGATGAAAAAAAAAACGACAAGAATTATCTTACTGCCGCAGTTATAGCAGTTACAGCAGTAAGATCGTTTTACTGCGGCAGTTACAGCAGTTACAGCAGTAATATGTTCGTACATTAAAAAATATATATAAAAAATCATCTTACTGCCGCAGTGACAGCAGTGACAGCAGTAAGATCTTTTTACTGCGGCAGTTACAGCAGTTACAGCAGTTACAGTGGTAATATGTTCTTATTTTCAAAAATTATCACAAAAATCATCTTACTGCCGCAGTTACAGCAGTGACAGCAGTGAGATCGTTTTCACTGCGGCAGTAGTAGCAGTTACAGCAGTAAGAAGTACGTAGATGAAAAAAAACGACAAAAATTATCTTACTGCAGCAGTTATAGCAGTTACAGCAGTAAGATCGTTTTACTGCGGCAGTTACAGCAGTTACAGCAGTAATATGTTCGTACATTAAAATTATATATATAAAATCATCTTACTGCCGCAGTTACAGCAGTGACAGCAGTAAGATCTTTTTACTGCGGCAGTTACAGCAGTTACAGCAGTTACAGTGGTAATATGTTCTTATTTTCAAAAATTATCACAAAAATCATCTTACTGCCGCAGTTACAGCAGTGACAGCAGTGAGATCGTTTTCACTGCGGCAGTAGTAGCAGTTACAGCAGTAAGAAGTACGTAGATGAAAAAAAAAACGACAAAAATTATCTTACTGCCGCAGTGATAGCAGTTACAGCAGTAAGATCGTTTTACTGCGGCAGTTACAGCAGTTACAGCAGTAATATGTTCGTACATTAAAAAATATATATAAAAAATCATCTTACTGCCGCAGTTACAGCAGTAAGATCTTTTTACTGCGGCAGTTACAGCAGTTACAGCAGTTACAGTGGTAATATGTTCTTATTTTCAAAAATTATCTCAAAAATCATCTTACTGCCGCAGTTACAGCAGTGACAGCAGTGAGATCGTTTTCACTGCGGCAGTAGTAGCAGTTACAGCAGTAAGATGTACGTAGATGAAAAAACAACAACAAAAATTATCTTACTGCCGCAGTTATAGCAGTTACAGCAGTAACATCTTTTTACTGCGGCAGTTACAGCAGTTACAGCAGAAATATGTTCGTACATTAAAAAATATATATAAAAAATCATCTTACTGCCGCAGTTACAGCAGTGACAGCAGTAAGATCTTTTTACTGCGGCAGTTACAGCAGTTACAGCAGTTACAGTGGTAATATGTTCTTATTTTCAAAAATTATCACAAAAATCATCTTACTGCCGCAGTTACAGCAGTGACAGCAGTGAGATAGTTTTCACTGCGGCAGTAGTAGCAGTTACAGCAGTAAGATGTACGTAGATAAAAAACAACAACAAAAATTATATTACTGCCGCAGTTATAGCAGTTACAGCAGTAAGATCGTTTTACTGCGGCAGTTACAGCAGTTACAGCAGTAATATGTTCGTACATTAAAAAATATATATAAAAATCATCTTACTGCCGCAGTTACAGCAGTGACAGCAGTAAGATCGTTTTACTGCGGCAGTTACAGCAGTAATATGTTCGAACATTAAAAGATATATATAAAAAATCATCTTACTGCCGCAGTTACAGCAATGACAGCAGTAAGATCTTTTTACTGCGGCAGTTACAGCAGTTACAGTGGTAATATGTTCTTAATTTCTAAAATTATCACAAAAATCATCTTACTGCCGCAGTTACAGCAGTGACAGCAGTGAGATCGTTTTCACTGCGGCAGTAGTAGCAGTTACAGCAGTAAGAAGTACGTAGATGAAAAAAACGACAAAAATTATCTTACTGCCGCAGTTATAGCAGTTACAGCAGTAAGATCGTTTTACTGCGGCAGTTACAGCAGTTACAGCAGTAATATGTTCGAACATTAAATAATATATATAAAAAATCATCTTACTGCCGCAGTTACAGCAGTGACAGCAGTAAGATCTTTTTACTGCGGCAGTTACAGCAGTTACAGCAGTTACAGTGGTAATATGTTCTTATTTTCAAAAATTATCACAAAAATCATCTTACTGCCGCAGTTTCAGCAGTGACAGCAGTGAGATCGTTTTCACTGCGGCAGTAGTAGCAGTTTCAGCAGTAAGATGTACGTAGATGAAAAAAAACGACAAAAATTATCTTACTGCAGCAGTTATAGCAGTTACAGCAGTAAGATCGATTTACTGCGGCAATTACAGCAGTTCCAGCAGTAATATGTTCGTACATTAAAATATATATATAAAAAATCATCTTACTGCCGCAGTTACAGCAGTGACAGCAGTAAGATCTTTTAACTGCGGCAGTTACAGCAGTTACAGTGGTAATATGTTCTTATTTTCAAAAATTATCTCAAAAATCATCTTACTGCCGCAGTTACAGCAGTGACAGCAGTGAGATCGTTTTCACTGCGGCAGTAGTAGCAGTTACAGCAGTAAGATGTACGTAGATGAAAAAACAACAACAAAAATTATCTTACTGCCGCAGTTATAGCAGTTACAGCAGTAACATCTTTTTACTGCGGCAGTTACAGCAGTTACAGCAGAAATATGTTCGTACATTAAAAAATATATATAAAAAATCATCTTACTGCCGCAGTTACAGCAGTGACAGCAGTAAGATCTTTTTACTGCGGCAGTTACAGCAGTTACAGCAGTTACAGTGGTAATGTGTTCTTATTTTCAAAAATTATCACAAAAATCATCTTACTGCCGCAGTTACAGCAGTGACAGCAGTGAGATAGTTTTCACTGCGGCAGTAGTAGCAGTTACAGCAGTAAGATGTACGTAGATGAAAAAAAAACGACAAAAATTATCTTACTGCAGCAGTTATAGCAGTTACAGCAGTAAGATCGATTTACTGCGGCAGTTACAGCAGTTACAGCAGTAATATGTTCGTACATTAAAAAATATATATAAAAAATCATCTTACTGCCGCAGTTACAGCAGTGACAGCAGTAAGATCTTTTAACTGCGGCAGTTACAGCAGTTACAGCAGTTACAGTGGTAATATGTTCTTATTTTCAAAAATTATCACAAAAATCATCTTACTGCCCCAGTTACAGCAGTGACAGCAGTGAGATCGTTTTCACTGCGTCAGTAGTAGCAGTTACAGCAGTAAGATTTACGTAGATGAAGAAAAAAAACGACAAAAATTATCTTACTGCCGCAGTTATAGCAGTTACAGCAGTAAGATCTTTTTACTGCGGCAGTTACAGCAGTTACAGCAGTTACAGTAGTAATATGTTCTTAATTTCATAAATTAGATATATATATAAAAAATCATCTTACTGCGGCAGTTACAGCAGTTACAGCAGTAATATGTTCGTACATTAAAATATATATAAAAAAAATCATCTTACTGCCGCAGTTACAGCAGTGACAGCAGTAAGATCTTTTTACTGCGGCAGTTACAGCAGTAACAGCAGTTACAGTTGTAATATGTTCTTATTTTCAAAAATTATCACAAAAATCATCTTACTGCCGCAGTTACAGCAGTGACAGCAGTGAGATCGTTTTCACTGCGGCAGTAGTAGCAGTTTCAGCAGTAAGATATACGTAGATGAAAAAAAACGACAAAAATTATCTTACTGCCGCAGTGATAGCAGTTACAGCAGTAAGATCGTTTTACTGCGGCAGTTACAGCAGTTACAGCAGTAATATGTTCGTACATTAAAAAATATATATAAAAAATCATCTTACTGCCGCAGTTACAGCAGTGACAGCAGTAAGATCTTTTTTCTGCGGCAGTTACAGCAGTTACAGCAGTTACAGTGGTAATATGTTCTTATTTTCAAAAGTTATCACAAAAATCATCTTACTGCCGCAGTTACAGCAGTGACAGCAGTGTGATCGTCTTCACTGCGGCAGTAGTAGCAGTTACAGCAGTAAGATGTACGTAGATGAAAAAAAAACGACAAAAATTATCTTACTGCCGCAGTTATAGCAGTTACAGCAGTAAGATCGTTTTACTGCGGCAGTTACAGCAGTTACAGCAGTAATATGATCGTACATTAAAAATATATATATATAATCATCTTACTGCCGCAGTTACAGCAGTGACAGCAGTAAGGTCTTTTTACTGCGGCAGTTACAGCAGTTACAGCAGTTACAGTGGTAATATGTTCTTAATTTCAAAAATTATCACAAAAATCATCTTACTGCCGCAGTTACAGCAGTGACAGCAGTGAGATCGTTTTCACTGCGGCAGTAGTAGCAGTTACAGCAGTAAGAAGTACGTAGATGAAAAAAAACGACAAAAATTATCTTACTGCCGCAGTTATAGAAGTTAGAGCAGTAAGATCTTTTTACTGCGGCTGTTACAGCTGTTACAGCAGAAATATGTTCGTACATTAAAAAATATATATAAAAAATCATCTTACTGCCGCAGTTACAGCAGTGACAGCAGTAAGATCTTTTTACTGCGGCAGTTACAGCAGTTACAGCAGTTACAGTGGTAATATGTTCTTATTTTCAAAAATGATCACAAAAATCATCTTACTGCCGCAGTTACAGCAGTGACAGCAGTGAGATCGTTTTCACTGCGGCAGTAGTAGCAGTTACAGCAGTAAGATGTACGTAGATGAAAAAACAACAACAAAAATTATCTTACTGCCGCAGTTATAGCAGTTACAGCAGTAAGATCGTTTTACTGCGGCAGTTACAGCAGTTACAGCAGAAATATGTTCGTACAATAAAAAATATATATAAAAAAATCATCTTACTGCCGCAGTTACAGCAGTGACAGCAGTAAGATCGTTTTACTGCGGCAGTTACAGCAGTAATATGTTCGTACATTAAAAAATATATATAAAAAATCATCTTACTGCCGCAGTTACAGCAATGACAGCAGTAAGATCTTTTTACTGCGGCAGTTACAGCAGTTACAGCAGTTACAGTGGTAATATGTTCTTAATTTCAAAAATTATCACAAAAATCATCTTACTGCCGCAGTTACAGCTGTGACAGCAGTGAGATCGTTTTCACTGCGGCAGTAGTAGCAGTTACAGCAGTAAGAAGTACGTAGATGAAAAAAAAACGACAAAAATTATCTTACTGCCGCAGTTATAGAAGTTACAGCAGTAAGATCGTTTTGCTGCGGCAGTTACAGCAGTTACAGCAGTAATTTGTTCCTACATTAAAAAATATATATAAAAAATAATCTTACTGCCGCAGTTACAGGAGTGACAGCAGTAAGATCTTTTTACTGCGGCAGTTACAGCAGTTACAGCAGTTACAGTGGTAATATGTTCTTATTTTCAAAAGTTATCACAAAAATCATCTTACTGCCGCAGTTACAGCAGTGACAGCAGTGAGATCGTTTTCACTGCGGCAGTAGTAGCAGTTACAGCAGTAAGATGTACGTAGATGAAAAAAAAAACGACAAAAATTATCTTACTGCCGCAGTGATAGCAGTTACAGCAGTAAGATCGTTTTACTGCGGCAGTTACAGCAGTTACAGCAGTAATATGATCGTACATTAAAAATATATATATATAATCTTTACTGCCGCAGTTGCAGCAGTGACAGCAGTAAGATCTTTTTACTGCGGCAGTTACAGCAGTTACAGCAGTAATATGTTCTTATTTTCAAAAACTATCACAAAAATCATCTTACTGCCGCAGTTACAGCAGTGACAGCAGTAAGATCTTTTTACTGCGGCGGTTACAGCAGTTACAGTAGTAATATGTTCTTATTTTCAAAAATTATCACAAAAATCATCTTACTGCCGCAGTTACAGCAGTGACAGCAGTGAGATCGTTTTCGCTGCGGCAGTAGTAGCAGTTACAGCAGTAAGATGTACGTAGAGTAAAAAAAACGACAAAAACATCTAACTGCCGCAGTTATAGCAGTTACAGCAGTAAAATCGTTTTACTGCGGCAGTAACAGCAGTTACAGCAGTAATATGTTCTTATATTTAAAAAAATGTAACAAAAATCATCTTACTGCCGCAGTTACAGCAGTGACAGCAGTAAGATCGTTTTTCTGCGGCAGTAACAGCAGTGACAGCAGTAAGATCAGTACGATGTTCTTAGATTATAAAACACAATACCAAAATCATCTTACTGCCGCAGTTACAGCAGTGACAGCAGTAAGATCGTTTGTACTGCGGCAATTACAGCAGTTACATCAGTAATATGTTCTTATATTTAAAAAAATGTAACAAAAATCATCTTACTGCCGCAGTTACAGCAGTGACAGCAGTAAGATCGTTTTTCTGCGGCAGTAACAGCAGTGACAGCAGTAAGATTAGTACGATGTTCTTAGATGATAAAACACAATACCAAAATCATCTTTCTGCCGCAGTTACAGCAGTGACAGCAGTAAGATAGTTTTTACTGCCGCAGTCACAGCAGTGACAGCAGTAAGATGATCTTATTTGCAATAAACTTTGACGAGTGATCCGGAACTGCCAGAATTTTATGTTTTGTTGAAATAAATTTGATTTCTACATTTACTTACAATTAATTGTATAGTAACTGAATCGTATTTTTGTTTCGGAATGCTGTTTACTGTCTTTTTTTACAATTTTGAAGGAGTATGGTACAATTGTTAAAGTAGAACCATTTTTATTTTAAAAATTCTTGGTTAACTTTTAGTGACCAGAAACTTTCCTGACTAAATTTTTGGACTCGGGAAGTAATGTTCAGGCGATAGCCGGAAATGATCCGGAATACCCATGTTGGGGTGATCCAGGACTACCTAATTTTTTGAATTTTTAATAAATGAAACGCAGTTTCCATATTTACGCACGCGCATTTCTTTTACCTTAATTCCGAATAAGACTGTTTTTTTACTATTTTGAGAATTACGGTACAGTTGCTTAAATAGCATCAATTTTACCGTTCAACTTCTTAGATTAAAAACAACACCAAAATCATCTTACAGCAGTTACAGCAGTGACAGCAGTAAGATGATAGCCTTTACTGCAGCAGTAACAGCAGTGGCAGCAGTAAGATCGTTTTTTCTGTGGCAGTAACGGCAGTGACAGCAGTAAGATCGTTTTTACTGTGGCAGTAACAGCAGTTACTGCAGTAAGATCGTTTATACTGCGGCAGTAACAGCAGTTACAGCAGTAAGATCAGTACGATGTTCTTAGATTATAAAAAACAACATCAAAATCATCTTACTGCCGCAGTTACAGCAGTGACAGCAGTAAGATGATAGCCTTTACTGCAGCAGTAACAGCAGCGGCAGCAGTAAGATCGTTTTTTCTGTGGCAGTAACGGCAGTGACAGCAGTAAGATCGTTTTTACTGTGGCAGTAACAGCAGTTACTGCAGTAAGATCGTTTATACTACGGCAGTAACAGCAGTTACAGCAGTAAGATCAGTACGATGTTCTTAGATTATAAAAAACAACATCAAAATCATCTTACTGTCGCAGTTACAGCAGTGACAGCAGTAAGATAGTTTTTACTGCCGCAGTCACAGCAGTTAAAGCAGTAAGATCATCTTATTAGCAATAAACTTTGATGAGTGATCCGGAACTACCAGAATTTTATATCTTGTTAAATTTAACTTGATTTCTACATTTACTTACAATTAATTGTATAGTAACTGAATCTTATTTTTATTCGGAATGCTGTTTACTGTCTTTTTTAGCATTTTGAAGGAATATGGTACAATTGTTAAAGTAGAACCATTTTTATTTTAAAAGTTCTTGGTTATCTTTTAGTGACCAGAAACTTTCCGGACTGATTTTTTGGACTCGGGAAGTAATGTTCAGGCGATAGCCGGAAGTGATCCTGAATAACCCATGTTTGGTAGAACCTGAACTACCTAATTTTTTGAATTTTCAATGATTGAAACGCAGTTTCCATATTTACGCACGCGCATATCTTTAACCTTTATTTCCAAAAAAAGTGACTGTTTTTAAAATATTTTGAGAATTACGGTAGAGTTGGTTAAACAGCGTCAATTTTACATTGCAAAGTCTTAGATTATGAAAAACAACACCAAAATCATCTTACCCAACTAAAACTACACTTTATGAATGTTGATAATGAATACTGAATATAATAAGCATCGCTTTTCTGCTCAATGTACAAATAAGCATCGACTGTGGAAAGTTCTATGGTACCTCTTTGAGCATTCGTTAATGTAACATATGCATCCGATTCGCTGGTGCTTAAACAACGTCATTATTTCTACACATCCTGAATAAAAAAAAATAAATAACGTCTACTAGAGACATGATTATTTATATTAATGTCTTTATCCGGTACACGTCTTCTTCATGTTTCAATCAATCAAACATCAGCCGTTCAAATTTGTTTGCATTCTATAAAGTAACCGCATGGTAGAGTGTATATATGTTCCCTTGTTTAAGTTTTGTACATACAGAGAAATGAAAATAAACTTGAAACTTGAAATATCAACAAAATTTACTAATAGTTTGTCAGATACAATCTGTGTAACATTGATCAACAGAAAACTGGCAATATCATTGACTTCCATTGGTCCAAAAGTAAATACAAGCACAAATACATACCTACTTATTCTCTTTTTTTTGCTAATAAACGACTAGCTTTTTGGAAAGCTAAAACTTGTTAAAAAGCAGCTAATCAAGAGTTTCCATGGTCTAGGTTATCTAGTGCGTAGAGGTCAGCGTACACTATTGCGTTTCCCTATATGTTCTATATAGAGTCTTGGGAGTCTCCTTGATTTATTTATTCTTAGACAATATCGGGCATGGTCTTCTGATGAAGTTTGAATATAAATCTACATAAAAACATAAATGAAATACCACCATGACCGTAGGTTTCTACCTCAAATTTCACTTTGAAGACTACTACCCTTGCCTATTGACTAAATTTACTTGTGGCTAACCTGTTTATAGGCATTATTTTAAAAGTAATTTTTTTCTCATTCAAAATGTTTTGGATAATGATTTTTGGTTCCAACAGCCGCAGAAATACACAATTTCTATTTTTAGAAGGAGTTTTATTTTTTCTTTAGCTATATCGGCCAATCAGCTAATTTAAGGGCGCAGGGGACAGTTTCCAAGCTTCCGCCAGAGTCTGCGACCCCGTGCAAGCTTACATTGACCGAAAATAAAAACTTTGCACAGCTAAAATTGTGTTGTTGTACTTTCTGTGTTGCAGGGGTCTAGCTTTTTTCAAACCACAACCAAAGGTTCCACAGAACCACTCATTTGATCTACACAGGCATTTAAAGTAACCCCAAGTCCTGATTTTCCAATGCAAATTTGGCCGAAATTCTACATATTTGAGAACCTGCAAAATATTTCCTGCAATGAATTTTCAAATAAAACCCCTTTCATGCTAATATTTTATGTGTCCCTAATCTCCCAAGCAGCTGGAAAGTGTCTCCCATCCGTCTCGATTTTTCAGCATTTGACATTGAAATACCTCACCCCCAAATTATTCTCAAATTCAGCCCGGCCGAATGCGTTTTCATCCGGCAACTATTCAACTCAGAACATACAAAGCTAGCATCAATGCATTTGAGCCACTGTGACCAGATTTCACATTTCATATACTACACAATATTATAAAAGAATATGCCATCTTTAATTCAAACAATGATTTTAATGCATTTTATTCACGGCTACCCCAAATACTTAGAAAATCGACCGGGACCAAAGTGCGAAACTATCCCCTGGCCCTTTAAGATTTTTTGTCTTACCCTCAAATTGCATAAAAAGCTCTTCTTTTCCGAATTTCATCTATTCCTGACTCAACAAACAACTCTAAACATGTATTGCAAGCCAACCACGGTCAATAGCGCTAGTTTGACATATATACATTGGTAAAGGAAAATAACAAGAAAATTACCCTCCTGGGCACAAGTGCACTATATCCCTTTCACAAGTCTCCAAGTGCACTATATCCCTTTCAAAACAAGGAAAACTCACCGAATCTTATTCAAACCAAGTCCAGATATTAAATTCCCATGTTTTCAAAGTCAACTTTCGCATAATAAAAATATTCAGTTTTGCCTTAAGGGCGCAGGGGACAGTTTCCGAGCTTCCGCCAGAGTCTGCGACCCCGTGCAAGCTTACATTGACCGAAAATAAAAACTTTGCACAGCTAAAATTGTGTTGTTGTACTTTCTGTGTTGCAGGGGTCTAGCTTTTTCAAACCACAACCAAAGGTTCCACAGAACCACTCATTTGATCTACACAGGCATTTAAAGTAACCCCAAGTCCTGATTTTCCAATGCAAATTTGGCCGAAATTCTACATATTTGAGAACCTGCAAAATATTTCCTGCAATGAATTTTCAAATAAAACCCCTTTCATGCTAATATTTTATGTGTCCCTAATCTCCCAAGCAGCTGGAAAGTGTCTCCCATCCGTCTCGATTTTTCAGCATTTGACATTCAAATACCTCACCCCCAAATTATTCTCAAATTCAGCCCGGCCGAATGCGTTTTCATCCGGCAACTATTCAACTCAGAACATACAAAGCTAGCATCAATGCATTTGAGCCACTGTGACCAGATTTCACATTTCAGGTGTAAGACCTGTAAATAGATTTCCCTATATAAGCTATAGTAAACATGACATGCTTCAACATGCTGGCAATCATAGCTGGTACCATTTCCCAAGGGGTTAACTTACATGCTTTTAAAGCTAAGTGTTTGTATTATCCATTTCCAGCAAGAAAAGTAGGGGTCATGTATCAATTAACAGAGATTTGCCATCTTGAATCCGGTGGTCTGTTTTTTCACTACGGTGTGAACTTCAAAACTGTTTTTCATATGCCGTCTTAAAACCGGGGCCTTTTTTCATAGATTGCATTTCTAAACATAAATTTGGTATCAGTGTGTCAGTAAAAGCATGCCATTTACTAAACATGTCCCTTTCAGCCCATACTTGTCAATTAATGCCCCCAAAATGCAAAAAAAATGGGACTATTTATGTCAGCCATTGCTTGACTAGCCCGAGTAGGAACATCCGGTGGACTATTTACAAGTAATTAACCTATAAGAAAACTTGTGTTTTTCAATATCTTATATTTTCTGTTTTTATTCAATAATATGATGTTTGCAATATATCTACCAAGTTTCAGCATTCAGTTAGCAAAAATGAACTCAATAAGAGGAATTTTCCAACACCACCTATTCTGGTACGCGTTTGCGGCCAAGCGCCTAAACCTAAGAATTCATTTCTTTCTAATATAAATTGAAAACCATCAAATTTCTCAAAAACATGGTTATGAATAAAAGTAAAACATCTCAACTAATAAAAGCAACTCACTTTTTGAGCTGACACATGCAAAATGGGCCACACAGGGTATCAATTGTGGCATTTTTAAGGCAAAAACAGTTTAAAAAGGCCCCAAACCTAATTTTGCCTCCTGTAACACAGTTATACTGATTTTTGACTTTCATGTTTGCTTAAAATTGGTCAGCAGACAATTTTAGTGGAAAATAACATTGCAGACAATATAAATATTCAAATTCTGCCCTCCACTTGTACTTCTTATAGGTGTAAGACCTGTAAATAGATTTCCCTATATAAGCTATAGTAAACATGACATGCTTCAACATGCTGGCAATCATAGCTGGTACCATTTCCCAAGGGGTTAACTTACATGCTTTTAAAGCTAAGTGTTTGTATTATCCATTTCCAGCAAGAAAAGTAGGGGTCGTGTATCAATTAACAGAGATTTGCCATCTTGAATCCGGTGGTCTGTTTTTTTCACTACGGTGTGAACTTCAAAACTGTTTTTCATATGCCGTCTTAAAACCGGGGCCTTTTTTCATAGATTGCATTTCTAAACATAAATTTGGTATCAGTGTGTCAGTAAAAGCATGCCATTTACTAAACATGTCCCTTTCAGCCCATACTTGTCAATTAATGCCCCCAAAATGCAAAAAAATGGGACTATTTATGTCAGCCATTGCTTGACTAGCCCGAGTAGGAACATCCGGTGGACTATTTACAAGTAATTAACCTTCATATACTACACAATATTATAAAAGAATATGCCATCTTTAATTCAAACAATGATTTTAATGCATTTTATTCACGGCTACCCCAAATACTTAGAAAATCGACCGGGACCAAAGTGCGAAACTATCCCCTGCCCCGCGGTCATCCTGATGACCGACATATTTTAATCGACCAAATTGAGATCTTTAGCCCGAACACCTGTTAACAGTGATATCACGTACCAGACGGAACGCATAATTTAGACTATGCCACCTGTTTACGGATGCAAAATGATAGTGTAGAGGCTGATGTTTGATTGCTTGATATATAGAAAAGATGTTTACCGGAAAAGACTTCAATGTTGATAATTGTGTTACTTGTATACTTAATTTAATTGTCGGTCACCCTGATGACCGACATATTATAATGGGCCAAACTTGATCTTTGAAGGGCAATACCGGCCAACAGCGGCACAGGACCTTGTCACTTTAGACAAAACCGCCCGTTTAAAGCTTGCGAATGCTATTTCGTTCTCCCTGCTTGCAAGAAAATTCAATTAAATGTTGATGAAACAATATTTGAACATTGTAGTTATGACAAATCAGAAATTGAGCTGATCTTTAATGACATGTTAAATTATGTAAACAAACGTATGTTGTATTTTCTACAGCGTATAGAAATAATATTATGCGTCTTTATTTAGAAAGTCACGTGATGCAAACCTTTATAGCAAAATTTTTAGTTGCACATAAGTTGATCAGATCCTTTATTTGAATCAAACAACTATTCAGGATGATGCCATATATGAAATAGATTCGTTAAGTTATCTTGATTTGTTCGTCAAAAGCAAGAAACCGTTTATGTTTTTCTTAGAGACTCACGAATATCCGTCTTTGGCGGGAAATGCTGTCTGTAAACACAAGTTTACAAAAAGCTAGTCGTCATTAGCATAACCTTTAACCAAAATAAAACATGGCACTGAAGTTAAAAGTTTAAGCCGCTTTGAAATAAAATAAAATTTTATATGATGCCATACAAAATAGGTTTACTTATATATATTTCCGTTTTTTTTAAGTAATGCATTAAAGCCGGTGATAAATCTTACCATTTTGCAGCAGCAGCATCACAGGGACTCAAACGGATTATAATTACTATTCTGATTGTCATCAATTTCGTTTGAATGTTGGTATTGCTATTTATTTAGAACTTCAACATGTAATATGTTACAGGTTCTTGCACATTTTCTTGTTGGTATATTTTGTTTGTTTTAATGATGTCAATATAGGTGTATGCCATGTTATATAAAATAATGTGGGTCTCAAAATACTCCTGTCACTGCGTTCATTTTGAAAATTGATGAGAACGTCTACCCATGCGTTCACATTAAATTTTTTTCTAACATGTGGTATAAATCAATAAACATATGGTCGTGAAATAGTGGAGGCTTATAGGATATGACAAGAGGTTTTAAATATGCATCTAGGACGAAGCAAATGCTCAGAACTTTGCTTAATTGTAAAAATATTGACTTTTAAAGAGAGATCTTGCTTTTTGTGATTTCCATTCCAAATGATGTGAATGTTCTTAGAAGTTAACAGAAGTTAAGCGAATGTGAGATGACCATTGTTTAAAGTAAACTTAGGGAGGTCAGGGATTTTGCAATTTGTGTGCGATATTCAGTGCAATTTGGTGAATGTTCTCAGAAATAACCGGTTTAGCGAACGTGAGATGACACTTATTTAATATAGGAGATCAGCATGGACCCATTTTTTAAAATCTAAAATCATAAGCGTAGTCGGCGGTACGCTAAAAGACAGTCATCGATACGTATAATTAGCTACGAACGTCAGAGATTAACGAATACACTTTATGATTACACGTTCAGAGTGTCAGGGTAGTATCAATAATGAGTTTGTTTTTTGTTTTTGTCTTATATCAATTAATATGATAAAAAGGCGTCATGTTACCTCAGTTTTTCGTGTCATATATTAACAAGTACTTCGTAAGTCAAACATGTTGAAAAATCATTTCAATCCGTAACAAGTTGTGATCAGCTAATCAACCTCAGAATTTTGATTGTTAAAACCCGAGCTGCGAGCGTTTCAAACTAGTTGGTTTGATGACTTTTCATATCTTCATTGCATTACATTTTATCTTTTATTTGCAATTACTCATTCAGATGAACATTTATATGCCATGCTCTTTCTCAAAGATTTGCAATACAGCGCCTAATTTTGAGCTTGTTGCGCAAAGACTGTCCTGTTTTTTTTTTAGATCTGTCTATTTCCTGTCGTTTTAAAATCCAAACTGGAGCACTGATTACGATGTGGTATTTATGTTTTTGATGCCAGAAAGTCTTAAACAGTCTCAGTCAAACCGAGCCTGCAATATTTTTATATTGGTCGTGTTCGGGGGTTTTCAAAGTTACCTGTCTATTTTAAGGGGTCGCAAACATTGCAAATTTCAAGGCGAAAACTGGATAAAATTTAAAAAATAAATTTGGGGGAATACTTATTGTATCCTAGATTTTAGTGAAGAAATGTATTTAGCTAAGGATGCACTAATGTTTGAAAGCTCAATTTATTTAGTCTAATTCATGTTCTTATTACCAAGCATATACTAAAACAAAAAATAAACCGTTAGCATGAGAACTCTGAAATTCGTGAACAATATATCAAAGCAACCCATACCTGAATAAGTATATTCTGGTCTTTAATGTTTAGTGCCAATTCGTCAAAATAATAGTGAAAGATTGGACTCGCCGCAGTTTCAATCCAAATTGAGTTTAACTTTTAAAAAATTTCCGGGGATACCCCTGACCCCGATGTCTGCTAATACATACAAACGCAATATAACGGATCTGGTTTCGGTACAGTAAGGTAGACAATACATGCACTATCATTACTACGTAAGGGCGATCTACTAGAATATACTGCAAGCAATGCAAAACCATCCTTTAAAGTAAAAAAAATAATTGTGATAAAATTTCAGAACAGTGGCATAACGAGAATTTCATATATTAATTTTAATACAAATAGTGCTTCTCGAGATTCTGTAATAGTTTCAGAGAAAATCGTTCTAACACAAACAAAAAATATTAGCAGTATAAAGCTTAAGTGAAAAATAATAAATACATCAACATCCTATTTATTGTTTACTTCTTCTAACGCTCATCAACTTCAGGTTTGACCAGATCTGCAGACTCAACTAAAACTACACTTTATCAATGTTGGTAAAGAATAATGCTCACTGTACAAATAAGCATCGACTGTGGAAAGTTCTATGGTACCTCTGTGAGCATTCGTGTTAATAGAACGAATTTAATTCCAACTCGCTGGTTCTTAAACGTCATTATTTCTACATAAAATACATGAATAAAATACTGTAGTATCATTTAATTTCGCAGGAACGAATTTTCGCGCAACAGAAGTAAATAACAACTCAGCGCAACTGTGTTTTCCTGTTAAAGAGTTTAATTTCGCTGGGGTTGAATTTCCCGATCTTGCCGTAATGCGAAATACGCGAAAATTAAACCCGCGCGAAATGAAATGAAATACGATTTTACTGCTGTCACTGCTGTTACTGCCGCAGTAAAAATTATCTTACTGCTGTCATTGCTGTTACTGCCGCTGTAAAAACGACCTTACTGCTGTCACTGCTGTAACTGCCGCAGTGAAATAAATTAGGTGTTGTTGTTTTTTAATCTAAAAACATCGAACTGATCTTACTCTAACTGTGGCAGTAAGATGATTTTGGTATTGTGTTTTATAATCTAAGAACATCGCTATGCTCTAACTGCTGTAACTGCTGTTACTGCCGAAGTAAAAACGATCTTACTGCTGACACTGCTGTTACTGCCGCAGTAAAAACGATCTTACTGCTGTCACTGCTGTAACTGCCGCAGTTAAAACGATCTTACTGCTGTCACTGCTGTAACTGCCGCAGTTAAAAGATCTTACTGCTGTCACTGCTGTAACTGCGGCAATAAGATGATTTTGGTGTTATTGTTTTATAATCTATGAACATCGTACTGATCTTACTGCTGTAACTGCTGTAACTGCCGCAGTAAAACGATCTTACTGCTGTAACTGCTATAACTGTGGCAGTAAGATGATTTTTGTGGTGTTTCTTTTTCATCTACGTACATCTTACTGCTGTAACTGCTACTACTGCCGCAGTGAAAACGATCTCACTGCTGTCACTGCTGTAACTGCGGCAGTAAGATGATTTTTGTGATAATTTTTGAAAATAAGAACATATTACTACTGTAACTGCTGTAACTGCTGTAACTGCCGCAGTAAAAAGATCTTACTGCTGTCACTGCTGTAACTGCGGCAGTAAGATGATTTTTTATATATATTTTTTAATGTACGAACATATTACTGCTGTAACTGCTGTAACTGCCGCAGTAAAACGATCGTACTGCTGTAACTGCTATAACTGCGGCAGTAAGATAATTTTTGTCGTTTTTTTTTCATCTACGTACATCTTACTGCTGTAACTGCTACTACTGTTGCAGCGAATACGATCTCACTGCTGTCACTGCTGTAACTGCGACAGTAAGATGATTTTTGTGATAATTTTTGAAAATAAGAACATATTACCACTGTAACTGCTGTAACTGCTGTAACTGCCGCAGTAAAAAGATCTTACTGCTGTCACTGCTGTAACTGCGGCAGTAAGATGATTTTTTATATATATTATTTAATGTACGAACATATTACTGCTGTAACTGCTGTAACTGCCGCAGTAAAACGATCTTACTGCTGTAACTGCTATAACTGCGGCAGTAAGATAATTTTTGTCGTTTTTTTCATCTACGTACTTCTTACTGCTGTAACTGCTACTACTGCCGCAGTGAAAACGATCTCACTGCTGTCACTGCTGTAACTGCGGCAGTAAGATGATTTTTGTGATAATTTTAGAAATTAAGAACATATTACCACTGTAACTGCTGTAACTGCTCTAACTGCCGCAGTAAAAAGATCTTACTGCTGTCATTGCTGTAACTGCGGCAGTAAGATGATTTTTTATATATATCTTTTAATGTTCGAACATATTACTGCTGTAACTGCCGCAGTAAAACGATCTTACTGCTGTCACTGCTGTAACTGCGGCAGTAAGATGATTTTTATATATATTTTTTAATGTACGAACATATTACTGCTGTAACTGCTGTAACTGCCGCAGTAAAACGATCTTACTGCTGTAACTGCTATAACTGCGGCAGTAATATAATTTTTGTTGTTGTTTTTTTCATCTACGTACATCTTACTGCTGTAACTGCTACTACTGCCGCAGTGAAAACTATCTCACTGTTGTCACTGCTGTAACTGCGGCAGTAAGATGATTTTTGTGATAATTTTTGAAAATAAGAACATATTACCACTGTAACTGCTGTAACTGCTGTAACTGCCGCAGTAAAAAGATCTTACTGCTGTCACTGCTGTAACTGCGGCAGTAAGATGATTTTTTATATATATTATTTAATGTACGAACATATTACTGCTGTAACTGCTGTAACTGCCGCAGTAAAACGATCTTACTGCTGTAACTGCTATAACTGCGGCAGTAAGATAATTTTTGTCGTTTTTTTCATCTACGTACTTCTTACTGCTGTAACTGCTACTACTGCCGCAGTGAAAACGATCTCACTGCTGTCACTGCTGTAACTGCGGCAGTAAGATGATTTTTGTGATAATTTTAGAAATTAAGAACATATTACCACTGTAACTGCTGTAACTGCTGTAACTGCCGCAGTAAAAAGATCTTACTGCTGTCATTGCTGTAACTGCGGCAGTAAGATGATTTTTTTATATATATCTTTTAATGTACGAACATATTACTGCTGTAACTGCCGCAGTAAAACGATCTTACTGCTGTCACTGCTGTAACTGCGGCAGAAAGATGATTTTTATATATATTTTTTAATGTACGAACATATTACTGCTGTAACTGCTGTAACTGCCGCAGTAAAACGATCTTACTGCTGTAACTGCTATAACTGCGGCAGTAATATAATTTTTGTTGTTGTTTTTTCATCTACGTACATCTTACTGCTGTAACTGCTACTACTGCCGCAGTGAAAACTATCTCACTGCTGTCACTGCTGTAACTGCGGCAGTAAGATGATTTTTGTGATAATTTTTGAAAATAAGAACATATTACCACTGTAACTGCTGTAACTGCTGTAACTGCCGCAGTAAAAAGATCTTACTGCTGTCACTGCTGTAACTGCGGCAGTAAGATGATTTTTTATATATATTTTTTAATGTACGAACATATTTCTGCTGTAACTGCTGTAACTGCCGCAGCAAAAAGATGTTACTGCTGTAACTGCTATAACTGCGGCAGTAAGATAATTTTTGTTGTTGTTTTTTCATCTACGTACATCTTACTGCTGTAACTGCTACTACTGCCGCAGTGAAAACGATCTCACTGCTGTCACTGCTGTAACTGCGGCAGTAAGATGATTTTTGAGATAATTTTTGAAAATAAGAACATATTACCACTGTAACTGCTGTAACTGCTGTAACTGCCGCAGTTAAAAGATCTTACTGCTGTCACTGCTGTAACTGCGGCAGTAAGATGATTTTTTATATATATTTTTTAATGTACGAACATATTACTGCTGTAACTGCTGTAACTGCCGCAGTAAATCGATCTTACTGCTGTAACTGCTATAACTGCTGCAGTAAGATAATTTTTGTCGTTTTTTTTTCATCTACGTACATCTTACTGCTGTAACTGCTACTACTGCCGCAGTGAAAACGATCTCACTGCTGTCACTGCTGAAACTGCGGCAGTAAGATGATTTTTGTGATAATTTTTGAAAATAAGAACATATTACCACTGTAACTGCTGTAACTGCTGTAACTGCCGCAGTAAAAAGATCTTACTGCTGTCACTGCTGTAACTGCGGCAGTAAGATGATTTTTTATATATATTATTTAATGTACGAACATATTACTGCTGTAACTGCTGTAACTGCCGCAGTAAAACGATCTTACTGCTGTAACTGCTATAACTGCGGCAGTAAGATAATTTTTGTCGTTTTTTTCATCTACGTACTTCTTACTGCTGTAACTGCTACTACTGCCGCAGTGAAAACGATCTCACTGCTGTCACTGCTGTAACTGCGGCAGTAAGATGATTTTTGTGATAATTTTAGAAATTAAGAACATATTACCACTGTAACTGCTGTAACTGCTCTAACTGCCGCAGTAAAAAGATCTTACTGCTGTCATTGCTGTAACTGCGGCAGTAAGATGATTTTTTATATATATCTTTTAATGTTCGAACATATTACTGCTGTAACTGCCGCAGTAAAACGATCTTACTGCTGTCACTGCTGTAACTGCGGCAGTAAGATGATTTTTATATATATTTTTTAATGTACGAACATATTACTGCTGTAACTGCTGTAACTGCCGCAGTAAAACGATCTTACTGCTGTAACTGCTATAACTGCGGCAGTAATATAATTTTTGTTGTTGTTTTTTTCATCTACGTACATCTTACTGCTGTAACTGCTACTACTGCCGCAGTGAAAACTATCTCACTGCTGTCACTGCTGTAACTGCGGCAGTAAGATGATTTTTGTGATAATTTTTGAAAATAAGAACATATTACCACTGTAACTGCTGTAACTGCTGTAACTGCCGCAGTAAAACGATCTTACTGCTGTAACTGCTATAACTGCGGCAGTAAGATAATTTTTGTCGTTTTTTTCATCTACGTACTTCTTACTGCTGTAACTGCTACTACTGCCGCAGTGAAAACGATCTCACTGCTGTCACTGCTGTAACTGCGGCAGTAAGATGATTTTTGTGATAATTTTAGAAATTAAGAACATATTACCACTGTAACTGCTGTAACTGCTGTAACTGCCGCAGTAAAAAGATCTTACTGCTGTCATTGCTGTAACTGCGGCAGTAAGATGATTTTTTTATATATATCTTTTAATGTACGAACATATTACTGCTGTAACTGCCGCAGTAAAACGATCTTACTGCTGTCACTGCTGTAACTGCGGCAGAAAGATGATTTTTATATATATTTTTAATGTACGAACATATTACTGCTGTAACTGCTGTAACTGCCGCAGTAAAACGATCTTACTGCTGTAACTGCTATAACTGCGGCAGTAATATAATTTTTGTTGTTGTTTTTTCATCTACGTACATCTTACTGCTGTAACTGCTACTACTGCCGCAGTGAAAACTATCTCACTGCTGTCACTGCTGTAACTGCGGCAGTAAGATGATTTTTGTGATAATTTTTGAAAATAAGAACATATTACCACTGTAACTGCTGTAACTGCTGTAACTGCCGCAGTAAAAAGATCTTACTGCTGTCACTGCTGTAACTGCGGCAGTAAGATGATTTTTTATATATATTTTTTAATGTACGAACATATTTCTGCTGTAACTGCTGTAACTGCCGCAGTAAAAAGATGTTACTGCTGTAACTGCTATAACTGCGGCAGTAATATAATTTTTGTTGTTGTTTTTTCATCTACGTACATCTTACTGCTGTAACTGCTACTACTGCCGCAGTGAAAACGATCTCACTGCTGTCACTGCTGTAACTGCGGCAGTAAGATGATTTTTGTGATAATTTTTGAAAATAAGAACATATTACCACTGTAACTGCTGTAACTGCTGTAACTGCCGCAGTAAAAAGATCTTACTGCTGTCACTGCTGTAACTGCGGCAGTAAGATGATTTTTTATATATATTTTTTAATGTACGAACATATTTCTGCTGTAACTGCTGTAACTGCCGCAGTAAAAAGATGTTACTGCTGTAACTGCTATAACTGCGGCAGTAAGATAATTTTTGTTGTTGTTTTTTCATCTACGTACATCTTACTGCTGTAACTGCTACTACTGCCGCAGTGAAAACGATCTCACTGCTGTCACTGCTGTAACTGCGGCAGTAAGATGATTTTTGAGATAATTTTTGAAAATAAGAACATATTACCACTGTAACTGCTGTAACTGCTGTAACTGCCGCAGTTAAAAGATCTTACTGCTGTCACTGCTGTAACTGCGGCAGTAAGATGATTTTTTATATATATTTTTTAATGTACGAACATATTACTGCAGTAACTGCTGTAACTGCCGCAGTAAATCGATCTTACTGCTGTAACTGCTATAACTGCTGCAGTAAGATAATTTTTGTCGTTTTTTTTCATCTACGTACATCTTACTGCTGTAACTGCTACTACTGCCGCAGTGAAAACGATCTCACTGCTGTCACTGCTGTAACTGCGGCAGTAAGATGATTTTTGTGATAATTTTTGAAAATAAGAACATATTACCACTGTAACTGCTGTAACTGCTGTAACTGCCGCAGTAAAAAGATCTTACTGCTGTCACTGCTGTAACTGCGGCAGTAAGATGATTTTTTATATATATTATTTAATGTACGAACATATTACTGCTGTAACTGCTGTAACTGCCGCAGTAAAACGATCTTACTGCTGTAACTGCTATAACTGCGGCAGTAAGATAATTTTTGTCGTTTTTTTCATCTACGTACTTCTTACTGCTGTAACTGCTACTACTGCCGCAGTGAAAACGATCTCACTGCTGTCACTGCTGTAACTGCGGCAGTAAGATGATTTTTGTGATAATTTTAGAAATTAAGAACATATTACCACTGTAACTGCTGTAACTGCTCTAACTGCCGCAGTAAAAAGATCTTACTGCTGTCATTGCTGTAACTGCGGCAGTAAGATGATTTTTTATATATATCTTTTAATGTTCGAACATATTTCTGCTGTAACTGCCGCAGTAAAACGATCTTACTGCTGTCACTGCTGTAACTGCGGCAGTAAGATGATTTTTATATATATTTTTTAATGTACGAACATATTACTGCTGTAACTGCTGTAACTGCCGCAGTAAAACGATCTTACTGCTGTAACTGCTATAACTGCGGCAGTAATATAATTTTTGTTGTTGTTTTTTTCATCTACGTACATCTTACTGCTGTAACTGCTACTACTGCCGCAGTGAAAACTATCTCACTGCTGTCACTGCTGTAACTGCGGCAGTAAGATGATTTTTGTGATAATTTTTGAAAATAAGAACATATTACCACTGTAACTGCTGTAACTGCTGTAACTGCCGCAGTAAAAAGATCTTACTGCTGTCACTGCTGTAACTGCGGCAGTAAGATGATTTTTTTATATATATTTTTTAATGTACGAACATATTTCTGCTGAAACTGCTGTAACTGCCGCAGTAAAACGATCTTACTGCTGTAACTGCTATAACTGCGGCAGTAAGATAATTTTTGTTGTTGTTTTTTCATCTACGTACATCTTACTGCTGTAACTGCTACTACTGCCGCAGTGAAAACGATCTCACTGCTGTCACTGCTGTAACTGCGACAGTAAGATGATTTTTGAGATAATTTTTGAAAATAAGAACATATTACCACTGTAACTGCTGTAACTGCTGTAACTGCCGCAGTAAAAAGATCTTACTGCTGTAACTGCGGCAGTAAGATGATTTTTATATATATATTTTAATGTACGAACATATTACTGCTGTAACTGCTGTAACTGCCGCAGTAAAACGATCTTACTGCTGTAACTGCTATCACTGCGGCAGTAAGATAATTTTTGTCGTTTTTTTTTCATCTACGTACTTCTTACTGCTGTAACTGCTACTACTGCCGCAGTGAAAACGATCTCACTGCTGTCACTGCTGTAACTGCGGCAGTAAGATGATTTTTGTGATAATTTTTGAAAATAAGAACATATTACCACTGTAACTGCTGTAACTGCTGTAACTGCCGCAGTAAAAAGATCTTACTGCTGTCACTGCTGTAACTGCGGCAGTAAGATGATTTTATATATATAATTTTAATGTACGAACATATTACTGCTGTAACTGCTGTAACTGCCGCAGTAAAACGATCTTACTGCTGTAACTGCTATAACTGCTGCAGTAAGATAATTTTTGTCGTTTTTTTTTCATCTACGTACTTCTTACTGCTGTAACTGCTACTACTGCCGCAGTGAAAACGATCTCACTGCTGTCACTGCTGTAACTGCGGCAGTAAGATGATTTTTGTGATAATTTTTGAAAATAAGAACATATTACCACTGTAACTGCTGTAACTGCTGTAACTGCCGCAGTAAAAAGATCTTACTGCTGTCACTGCTGTCACTGCGGCAGTAAGATGATTTTTTATATATATTTTTTAATGTACGAACATATTACTGCTGTAACTGCTGTAACTGCCGCAGTAAAACGATCTTACTGCTGTAACTGCTATAACTGCGGCAGTAAGATAGTTCTTGTCGTTTTTTTTTTCATCTACGTACATCTTACTGCTGTAACTGCTACTTCTGCCGCAGTGATAACGATCTCACTGCTGTCACTGCTGTAACTGCGGCAGTAAGATGATTTTTGTGATAATTTTTGAAAATAAGAACATATTACCACTGTAACTGCTGGAACTGCTGTAACTGCCGCAGTTAAAAGATCTTACTGCTGTCACTGCTGTAACTGCGGCAGTAAGATGATTTTTGTGATAATTTTTGAAAATAAGAACATATTACTACTGTAACTGCTGTAACTGCTGTAACTGCCGCAGTAAAACGATCTTACTGCTGTAACTGCTGTTACTGCCGCAGTAAAAACGATCTTACTGCTGTCACTGCTGTTACTGCCGCAGTAAAAACGATCTTACTGCTGTCACTGCTGTTACTGCCGCAGTAAAAACGATCTTACTGCTGTCACTGCTGTTACTGCCGCAGTAAAAACGATCTTACTGCTGTCACTGCTGTTACTGCCGCAGTAAAAACGATCTTACTGCTGTCACTGCTGTTCATGCCGCAGTAAAAACGATCTTACTGCTGTAACTGCTGTTCATGCCGCAGTAAAAACGATCTTACTGCTGTAACTGCTGTTACTGCCGCAGTAAAAACGATCTTACTGCTGTAACTGCTGTTACTGCCGCAGTAAAAACGATCTTATTGCTGTAACTGCTGTTACTGCCGCAGTAAAAACGATCTTACTGCTGCCACTGCTGTCACTGCGGCAGTTATATCATCTCACTGCTGTCACTGCTGTAACTGCTCACTGCTAACTTCACGTTCCCATAAAAATGTAAGTTTCTATCCGAGACAATGCTAGAGGGATATTTCGACTTCCAAATTAGACATACCTAACGTTAAATAATAATTCTATGCAAGCTTAAGTTTTTAAACGATATACCCCGTATCCCTTATTATTGATGCCTGGGAAAGGAAACAACACAGCGAATAAGGGAAAATATGCGCACTGTGGTTTGCAAATATTGGCTTGTCCATTTTTATCGGCTCAGCAGAAACCCTTCTTGAAATGATTTGTCCGTTTGGTCATAAAATGCTGCATTTATTCATAATATCTCAACTTAAAAACTTTAGGATGACATCATAAACATAAAATCATTTTTATCTATAATTCGCTTATCGGGTACATAAAGGAACAGAGTTCATATTTCACTATCATTTTGATATATTATCAGACCAAACACTGGAGAAAGACATGGTAGCTTTTTACGGTTTATGCTATATGTCTATAAAAACAAAGTTTTGATGTTAAATATACCTACGAATCATGCGCGTGTCGTTATATGATATTTATCAATGTTTACGCTCAGAGTAACACATAAGAATATTTCACTCATGTAAAAAGATTGCCGCATAATTATCTGAACACCTAGTTTAGTAAATAAGTATTGTTACCAACGAGCTTCAAGCAACATTAGTTTAATGTTCAGTGACATTTTACGCAGCAAAGCAGCAAAACGACAGATTTGTATATAGGTATATACATTTGTAATAAAGATCCATTGTAATTGAGTAATTGTAACCCGTGTTTCACTGGAAATACTGGGTTTTTCAAAAATATGTTTATTCTTTTTCCAAAATTTTGCCTTCTATGTAAACGAATAATCGTTAAACAGTAATGTTGTACATACATGTCTGTCACCTGTAATTTCTCTGTTTTTTTATATTATTATACTCTGTAAAAATTAGTTTAACAAGATCATTCATCAGATTGATTTGGAGTATTTAAATCTATTTTGAGTGTAAAATTCATTTGTTATTGTGCTCTTTGTAAAATAACATAATTTAGTGCATTTATAAAAAGTGTCCTAAAGGTTATTGTCCTATTTTTGCCAGGAGACATTAATTAATGTTACATCTGAACTTAAGGACACATTTTGTCTTTCAAATTGTAAAAAAGACGTATTAAAAAACAATAACAACAACAGACCGCTTTATAATCTAAAAGTCACTGTGACTGTGTAATTTGTATGATATATGTTGTGAAAAACGACTTTTAGGAAAGTAACATTCCTTAACATATTTTTTTTTTGGGGGGGGGGGGGTGGAATCTAAATAGATTTTTCCATTGTATTCCTTTCCATCGCTGGGAATCTACGGAAATTAACAATATCTGAATTGGAAAAAAAAACAACATTGTATACGCCTTTCCAATAAACAGTTTCGCAGTCCTGTACGAGTTACTTCCCGTGACCAGATATCAACCCAAAACGAGGCTTCACAGGAAAGCTGAACTATCGGACTATGGCTTAAGCACATAAGGCCTAACATAATCCATTAAATTTCAGGTGTGTAATCGTCGCCGCCGGTCGAAAATAAGTTACTGGTCTGTTATTCTAGTCAGACATTTTTATTTTCACTATTTGTTAGATATTTGCATTTTTAATATTGTAAGAACATGTACCATTCTTGTTGATATTGGGCAGTATGAAACGCGATTCGGATAAACGTTAGTATTAATGTTACGAATTTCTATATAGCATTTTCATCTTTATGTATTTTATAATTAAAATTATATTTAACTGGTATGAAATTCGCAAATTGCTAAGACCGATAATGTACTATACTCCGGAAATCGTGACATGTCAACATTCGGTTACAGTATCTGTACGTTATACTTGTACTCATCTATTACTTGAAT
Organism: Corbicula japonica; assembly: GCA_038501625.1. NCBI lineage: Eukaryota > Metazoa > Mollusca > Bivalvia > Venerida > Cyrenidae > Corbicula > Corbicula japonica. Next base: position 1,181,652 of record JAZAYU010000033.1, read on the forward strand.
TCATCGTACCGTTAATGTTCAACGAAAAATAATTTTGAATTTTTGAAAACGTCACGTATACTTCACAAGCAAAAATACGGTACGATTGATTTTGTCTTGAAATTAAGAAGGATCAATAAGGTTATCTGATTGTTCCTATCATTCATAGAATAAAATTCAAGGATTCTGATGCTGGCTTCTAATAAAGATGGAGATGCCGGCTTCAAATAATGATGGGAACATTTATATTAACATTAAGACTGCTATTGATTGAATATTTATAAAATGTTCTGCTAAGATGAGTTTCTAATTGATGTCTTATGGTTCTACTTGTCGTATTAAGGATTAATAATTCATATAACTGCTATATCAAATACTTTTGCTACCCGATTCAGTAATTAAGGATTTCGATATACTTATTAATTGGGAGGTGGAGGTACATAAAAAAGTAAACCGATCTCTATTGGTCAGTGATATCTTCTTCTTAGTAATTGACAGGGGACCCCTTGTGCGCGACAATTTGGCATTTTTATGACATGCCGCTTTCAAAATCAATCGCAGCCGGCATGTCAGTAGTTGATAAGACAAAATAGTTTTATATCTTGTGCAACTTTTTCACTACTCTTACAAACAGTAAATCAGACTTTGAGGGAGACTTGCCACTAGTATGATAATAAGTTTGCATTGTCTTATTTTTTTACACATCATAACAAAATGTTATAGCTATTCTTTCTTTTTACACGGCACTGAGAAAGATGCCTGTATTATCATGAGGTTCAAGGACGGATGTAGACTTGGTGAATATTAATAGTTGAAAAATTAAAGAAAACAAAATACTTCATCGCCTGTTATCCAGGCTAACTTTGAGACATATACCCGGTAAACTCACAAAGGTAAGCAGGCATGTGTTTTCTCTCAAAGATCCAACGAAGCCGCATGCAGTTATAATGAACATCACACCTCCGACAACAATGAGCAGGATTGACAGGTCAAAGATGACATCATACGCGTCTTCTATTGGCTGGTAGAAGAACTTGTTCTTCTCAACATATGCCCAGACTCCAATCCCAACGAGTGTACCACCGGCCAGCTAGAAATATATGTAACAGAGACAGACTGGTTAGCCTCGGTGCAAAGTAACAAATGATACTGATGAAAATTGTCATATATACATGCATTCGATGTACATTGTATATGACTGATTTTTATATGTTTTGAAAAGTGCGATATTTGTTAATGTGGTACAGTATAAATTTCAGTTAAGCAAGTATATAAAACAAGTCTTTTATCATTTTTTAAAGTTCCTGGCGATATTTATAATCTGGTGCACTTCAATATACTCAATTCTGTTGTTATTTTTTAAAATGATTAAAAGAGAATTATGAAATCAACAAATATGAAAATACTGCAGGCTGTGTTTGATTCAGTCTGTTCAAGAACAGTATTGGAAATGAATGTTACTGTTCACGCAACCTAGCCCTAAGTTAAGCGCAAAGTATTATCTACAATAGTACTCGGTTCTCATTTTGATCCATTCCAAACGATGACATGTGCAAGACGGTAAACATAGCGTTATCATTGCTTTGTTTAGTTGAAATTCACCTCCATTGATTTATGACATTTTACTGGGATATAAGACACCGAAACGCCTTCATCTGTCATTTTCTTTATGCAAAACTATGTCCCTTTTAATCTCTCCTATATATGTTTTCGATGTAACTTAATTTCACCAGTATTTTATACGTACATATATTACCAATTTAAGGTTAGTCGACTGGTGCTGTTTTTTTTAAGTGCATGCTTCAGTCGAGCCGATGTATCTTAGTAATGTTCTCCGGCGATTTTTTGCGTTAAGGCGAAATAGAATTTTAATCTCGTTACAAAATCTACACGAATCGATGGCATTCTACAAAATATTTACATTTGTTTCGCAGCAACTTAATTATTGTGAAGAATTAGGCTTTCATTGTGTGAAGATTTAACTGTCACCTTTGAACTTAGAATCATAATTTCGATTATTCTTAAAGTTATCTCAGACAAACACTCAAAAGCGTAAACAACTGTCTCTTAAATCTTTGATCCTTTTATAAATGGAGTCTTCGGTCAAAAGCACAACAGAAACTCTTAAAACTAGTTTGGCTTAATGCTTGTTCATAACAAATATCAATTGTCCGGACTTGATCTTTGTTCATAGTGAGTTTAAGGTTGTCGTTTTCCAGTAATATATTTCTTTTAACCAACTTATGGTTACATCATAATTATAAAGTAAGTTTAGCGCGAACATAAAACGTAATGAAGAGAGAGATTGTACAATGCAAATAGAGCGAAGTCCATGTCTGAATGATTTCTTTAAGCTGTTTGTCCTGCCTGTCTGTTTTTTACTTAGTGCACTGCCTTGTAAGGCTGATATAGAAATAACCTTATCTTTTGTCAAGGTTGAGTAGATAGAACATATTTTGTCTTCATAAAATGAAGAATTTGTGAATTTTCTCAGAAAAAACATTTGATGGTTCCGAGTAAATCAGTTAATTGACTTCAAGCTTCAAACAACCATTCCTTACATATCTCGTAACTTGTGAGTTTGTATATAAAAAATCAAAATCTTCATACAAGATTATTTTCTGAGATACTGCGATCTTACAAGAAATGATTAGCGACGATCGGACATAAGCACATAACGTCCCATAACTCTAACATTTTACATTTTAAAGTTGTCTCCAAATAAAAATAGACGGACCGCCTATAACACATAAAGTTTTCTATATAATTCTCAGATATACAGCACGTCTATGTGTCTTTGAACATAGTCTTTAAAATGACTACATAATAGACGAAATTCCTTGGTATGCCATTTGCGGTGAAATTTAAAATTTGACAATCAAAATGTGTAATACAATCACATTTTAGTTATGAAAGAATGAAAGATAATTGTAAGACCTTTTCAAATATAGTCATAACAAAAATTTCACTAAAGGCACCTTTACCCATGACGTGCCTAATTTAAGAATTATACTAGTTTGATCACTCTTAACCTTAATGTTTAATAATTTTCACAGCTTTATTTTACAACTCGTTGATTTTTGTGAATAACTTTCATTATTCTTTGTTAAACACTCCTTATATTTCTTTTTGACATGCGTGTTATTGTGAACTAATTTGAAGGATATAGATTTTTTTGTACTTACCCAGTGTAGAAATGTCCCTACCAACAGAATATATTTGATGACAGGACTGACCACAGAGTCTCCGTCCGGACAAAACCCCATCCTCAAGTGAAGATGTGAAACTTATACTGCCATTGGTTTCACAAATAAAGATTTCTTAGATTCCACTTAACTACTTAAAAAGTAGTTTAAAAACTAAGGTTATATTTAATCCATTTGAACATGAACATCCGCGTATTTATCTGGTTCAATAATGTCGTATTTTAAGTCATGTTGTGTTTGTGAAAACGAATTCTTTACATTTTACCTTATGATTATCTGTTTACCTTTAACTCATCCTTTTTATTATAAACATTGTTTCATGATACACCACATAATCACATTTTTACATAGGATTTAGTAATAAAAACTCCCTCATCGTTGTAAACTTATTGTAGCCGGAGTATATGTTATTGTTTTCACAATTCAGTCATGTAGAAAAAAAAACTTGTCGAATCTTCGGTTCAGTAAATTTTGACTTTAAGCCGTTTCACGCTTGCTAGGTCTATGTATGATACAGTCGAATTCGATTGAAAAAAAATTGAAATAAGTTGTTATTGTGAATGGCTTGTGCATTAAGATCAATTTTGTAATGTTGTCTTCCATCCTCGGGCTTTTTTGTTTATTTGTTACTGATGAACCGATTAATCTTACACTACATGATTTGCTACGGTTTTTGTGAATTCGTTAATGAAATATACAAAATACAGTTATTTATTACTGTTGTCAATAATATGAGATGAATTGTAAAACACAGTACATTTTAACATAATGTTTTACCCCAATTCCCAGAATTCGTGACCATTCAACTTTCCCGTTATATCCGTAGCGGAAAAAAGGTCCCGTGGCACATGGGTCCTTGGGCTGTCAACGCCGCATAGCCGCCGGTTTGAAGCTATTCAACATCTACACAAACAAATATCGCGCTGAACGTTCTTCGAAGAGCATATTTGACAACAATACTGATTGAATCTACGGGGTGACGTTTTACAGCCTCCACACGGTACAATCAACGCTACTGTGATATTTGTTTAAATAGATGGAAAAGTCACTTTGAAAGCCATCGATCACGACAGATATCAAAATATTGCAGGCTCGGTTTGATTGAACCCAATCATGGGCAGAAATGTGAACATAGCCCCGGGTTGAGGCTATCGACTGTATTTTGAAAAATACCTTCATTAAGATATTTGTGGCTTAGAAGAAACTTGAACACGATATCTTAATGATATTTTCTTCAATTTTAAATACAAACTCTTTCAGTCGACATTTCAATACCATTGATGAATTCAAATTGCACAAGCCATCTCGGAATAGGAAGAGCCAATTATTGTTTGTTGGTTTTATTGTTTGTTGGTTCTTGCTATATCAGTTAATCATTAAATATCATTTATGAGAATCTAGCTATCAGTTCCGTTATAAAACGAGATGCTCGTCTTGTAGTGTGTCAATCATGTTAAATCTATGCTGATAGATAAACTGATATAGAACAGTTGTGGGTCTCGCAAACTTCCAAGAAGTGTAAAATCAGGCAGTTTCAATAGTTGTGTACGAATGTTGTAAGAATACGTAGACGGATTAACGAAATTGTTTACAATATAAGAAAGAGAACTTAGAAAGCCACCTAATACGATAAAAATGAAAATATTGCAGGCTCCGTTTAACTGAGCCTGTTCATGGGCAGTAATGGAAATTCATAGATCTACCCTCACCGCCTAGCCCCGGGTTAAGCGGAACTCAATTTTAAGCAAGTAAGCATTACAATTGCGATCAACCCTTAGCGGCAAGCAATTTACATAATTTTAAAAATATGTTATTGTATATTGAAATAAAACTTGTAAAATATTAAAAAGAATTTACAAATATTATTAGCGTAAAATATAACTAATGCAACACTTGACATATACAATTTTATATGATTGACATGAAGATTTCCGGTGCCTTGGAAACCAAATATTTCCGTTGTGTCATGATTTAACCAATTAGCAAAAAAATTCTCTATCCCTTGTCATTTAACATGGTAACGAGCCTTTTCTTGTCTTTGTTTAGGGTTTTCGAAAACCTTTCACGTGAAAATTCCTAATTTAAACTCATCAATCAGTTTTGAAACTGACAAATTGGTTCTTAAATCTCCTTAGCGAGTTTGCACAATGCTTTTCAAATTGATTTGCATCATCTGGTAGCTACTGATTACCTATAACCAATGTGGATAGCGCAAACTCCTATCATACTTAAGTATCATCTATTTTGCCCATCATTCTTATCTTGAAGATCGGCGAACACTTTAGATGTTTTTTTATAACATTCGATATTAATTAATAAATAACTTAATTTAAAAAAATATATAATGTACATATGTAGTTTGCCAAATAAGAATGATTTCATACACCTTGCTGTTACTGAAAGTTAAAAACTTTATGGATTTTTTTAGTATTGTTTTGTCATATCATGTCATTACAAATAAATATTACTCTTGAATTCACTTATTGTTTTTGTTAAAAGCAAACATATTTATCATGGAGGGACCTTGAGATGCATTTCATACTTTCATATTTTAAACTACCGCATTCAAGGTTTAATGCACATCGTTTTTCAGGTATTTTAAGTTTCTAGAATATCATAAATTGCGCATATATTATACAAACTAAATACACTCCATTTTCAGGTGACTCATGTCGCTTATTTTTTGTCTAAGGCTGAAACTTAGCTTGATTCGTTAAGGGCTGGTATCTGACGAAGACGAGATGAAGTATAACAGAAATATAACCATTAAACAACGTTAGTTAAAGTAAACATAACCTGTATTTACAAGTTATGCATGTCTCTTTAATTTACTGATTCACAGCTGAGCAAAGCTACAGCTGATAATCCAACTTTTAGTTGTTGAAGGTTTATTATAGCGTATTTTAATAAATATTCATCAATACTTCCGTTTAACTCTTAACTTGAAGAACTTTATCAACTGTTTTGAAGTATCATATTTCCAAATCAATAATACCCATTGGTTTTTACATTACATACCTACTGTTATAGTACATATTGTTGTGGATTTTGATTTAGTAAACAATCACAATGGTTAAAGTTTTTAAATTTTGTCATTAATTTAAGTAGAATGAGTGTAAGTTACAAAGAGCTTTTAATATACATTGTTGTGAACGGTAAGTGAGTTTCGCTTCAACCAACAGTTTAGTTCCATAGCGAAGGTACATGTATTGTCATATGTGCATTCATTTTGTCGTTGTAGTTGTACGTAATTTGTATATAACTGACCATCACAAAGGAAGTTACTTTAATATCATTATATGACTTTAAAACTCCGAAAATAGTATGACTGCAAATGAAAAGAAGCCACTTCAAGGGAATGAACTGCGCCAAAAGGAAATTGTTATCCCATCAGGGTATAGACGCTTGAACAAAGTATAGCCAATTTAGATAGACATATATAATTTTATGCAACTACGTGTTTTGTTTTTGGCTTTGTCTTTTGTTCTGTTGTTGTTGTTATTGTTGTCGTCATTGTTGTTGTTGTGCTGCTGCTGTTGTTGTTTTTGTTGTTGTTGTGTCGCCGTGTTGTGTTCATTTGGTTGTTTTAACTGTGGTTTCCATCGGGACTGAATAAAAATGCAATCTACACGTTCAGAAAGCACATGTTTAATTCGCATCGTACTAATAAGAGAATAGCACGATAAAATATCAACAGAATAAACCACCGGGATTGTCCTCTTAGAACGAACAGTGGTAAATATATATGTTGTATTACCTTTCATTTTGCAGTTTGTGTTATAGTTTGCAATGTGACTGAAGCAGTTACCACAAACTCAGCAGCTACAGTAAATTCCACAACAGCAACTACCAATACGACAACTTCACAGGACAATAACGAGGACGACGAGGAAAAATGGTAAGCAGTCACCGGAATAATTTGAATAACACTCTATGGAGAATTTATCGCAAGACATTCTGATCAGTTCATTGTTTGGTGGCGATTAATCTATTCTATGAGTAAAGTGGTGTAGTCCTAATCCGGACAGTGTGATCCGAAAGAGATGATATTCTTTTGCAATATCATCAAGAAGCTACAGTTGAGTTAGATTTATTTTTTAATCTGAACGATCTTTTTCGCAGTCGATGTAAACAATACGTTGTGCCCTATTGTTTGCAGTACAGTCAAACCTGTCTACAAAGACCACTCAGGGGACAGCCCAAAATTGGGCTTTAATAATCTCGGATAATGATTTATATTAAAAAATAATTTGTTTCTAACATTTGTTAGCCTACTCATGCACGATAAAATTATGTGATTTTTTGGAAAGTCTACATCAACTTAATTCAGCTGGACAACTGGCAATCTGACTTTTACTAAACATTTGGGTTTTTAATGTGTAAACTCAAAGGCTTCTTGCTTAAATTTACAACCCAAATGTTTTCCATTATCTCAATTAATGCAATATTGAATATTGATAAATTCTTCATTGATACATGTAATTTCTAAATATTATGTCACATTGTCACATGTGCATGAAAATTAATATATTATTGTCTGAAAAATAAATTTTATTTTTAAAAATGTTACCTTGATTCATTTGTAACTTGCAATTGCACAAAATTGTCCCATGCTATTCAAATAAATATATATGCATGTATATGAATAAAGTTATAATCTAGACCTAAAAAGTACTGTTTTAATATACATGTACATCAAATTAACACCACATTGAGACTTCAATGTGTATTGTGATACATCACCTAGATTTTGGGGCATATTTGTGAAGTCATTTGAAAATATCTCCAGGAATGACAATGCCATAGGAATTTTCAGTTATTAACAACAGTAATTTGAAGCTATAGATTCTGTGTGAAAAATATTGTGACAATATGGTACATATTTGGTGACAATAAGGTACATATTTGAGCCAAGTTACTTGAATGTGCATGATAGAATTACTTATTTAAGTTGAAAAATAGTTCAGCTATTAGGCCAAAATAGATGAAATAATCTCAATCAATTACACATAAACTTGTACAATGTCATGTAGTCTGATTATCCACATGTAACACTCCTTTACAGGTCTTAGTAACTGATTTGAAACAAAATGCTTCTTTATATCTATTTTCATTACATAAATGAATTGCGGTTGGTCCATTTTATAAAATGTATAATAACAATGTAAATAGACTAATGTTTTCAAAAAAAATGTAAACCCATGAACACATCAATTAGCAGTTAAAAATGCCATTATTCATAACCACTTTTGGATCTCTGTCTGGTAAGTATTTTATAAATGTAATATATATACTGGAAAATGTGAATTTCAAATTCTGAAGCTCATTCCAGTTGGTATTTTCCTGATTTTGTATTTTTCATTGCAGAAATTTAGGCAAAACTACTTTAAAATAGGTAAATTTCTCTTTAAAAAGTACCATATATTAAAAAATGTAAACTTTTCTACTGTTACAATTGCTAAAACATAAACATACAAAAGAAAAAAATCATTGTTTTTATTATGAGTGCAACTTCCAGTTTTCTTTGTAAAAGTCCAGCTTAAGCAGATCAAAGTACGGGTATATTCAGATTTTTACATGTATTTAAAGAGGTCAAAACCCCACTGACATGGCAAGAAATGTTTTTCTTCCTCTTCACAGCAATCTACTTTTTTTTCAACAATTTAAATGATTATGAAAGCTTTGATTTTTTTATTTTCTAAAACACAACTTTTTGATGCTGAGCAAATTTAGTGACACCATGAATATTTAACAAAATTTGCAAAAATAAAACAAAACAAAACAGACACCTTGTAAATAGTGTATTTGATTATACATGTACCTCACATACATATTTTGATTATGAAATCATGTTGAAATGTGCACATGACAGAAAATATGGTAATAATAGAACACTTTTAATTCCCAAAATGAGCACTAACTTGATATTTGATGCTATTCTTGGTACACATGTATTCTGCTTTCTGGTCAAACTTTTTGGTCCCAACTGATGATAATATATTGGTGATTAACCCTTTCCTCCTGTAAACACCTTTGTGGCATGGAAAAACTGTGTAGATTCAGATCAGCCAGCACATCCATGTCTGATCAGGATCTGCAATGTTCACTTGTTTAAATCATTAGGTTATTTCTGACCAAAAAGTGAACAGTGCAGATCCTGATCAGATGTGCCAGCTAATTTGGATCTACACTGGTCTCACATGGGTAAAAAGGCATGTCTGTAGAGTAAAAGGGTAAATTTCTCTTTTATTTAAAATCTCGTAACTGTGTATTAAAATTAAAAAGGTAATACTCAGTAGTTACTGTGAGAAAATTATTGTCTATAACATTTATAAAACCTGAAATTTCATACATTTTGGACAATCTGTCATGTTTTTGGCCAAAATATTAAAAAAATGTTTCTGCAGGTAAATTGTTTCTGGAGGTACCATGTCCAATAGGCCACAATTCAGGCAGTACTTGTAAGTCTATTGTATATGGCAATCACTGTAAAGAGTTAGTTTTGTTTTTAGATTTACACAAGCTTTAAAAAATATCATTGTTTAATTGATATCTAAAATTGTGCTTGTCATCCTGAAACCCAAGAAAAAATAAAAACATCATCTGATTGTCATTTTTGCTTTAAAAATTGGACAGTCATCAAAAAGTAAATTAATTTATGTTACAGACATAATCTCTTCCCTACAACTACCCAAGGTGTTGATTTAATCAGTTTTGTCAGGGTGTCACGCTGTTACATAAAATCACAATTTACAACACTTGCAGTAAAAGTCAGAGGTGCTTATGCAATCAAAGGTGTCATATTTAATAAATAAATAAATTTATTTCTAAACCAATTTCCATGTTGGACAATGCAAAATACACAGCTTATGTTGCAACCATCAATATTTGATTCTGTGCTAGTGTAAACCGAGTGACTTTTGTAGACTAAGGTCATTGATGAAAAGAGCATATTGACATATAAATGATGTCTTTTCTTTTGTTGCAACATTTTGTTAATTGTTTTCCCACCTGTTTAGTCATGATAGTCTTGGACAAAAATCCAGAAAAGTACATGTTGCTTTGTACAAAATGTCCAATCTATGAAGCAACTTGTTCATGAAAAATATTTTATAAAACATCATAAACTGACATAGAACATATTAACACAATGATACTAAAAACTTTATAAATAAAATAAAAATGTGGCCTATTTTGAGGCCTATTTGAGCTTTTTCAAAATAAAGTATGGCTCATTTGACTTGTTTGTGGCCTATTGACTATAATCCATATACAAATTCCATGGTATTTGATCATAAATTTGGTGTGAATAGACTGATAACGATCCTAATCTATCAACCAAAACAATAAACATTATGTTTATGCAGTGTAGACCCAGTGTAGACCCTTATTTTTTAGGGGGGAAGGGTTTTTTTTTTAGAAAACAGGGTCAGTCTTCAAAGCCCCTGTGGTGTAGATTTGCTCGTGCCATGTGTTTTATAAGAATAAATAAAAGAAATCTCATACCTCGTGTTCAGTACTCTCACAAACAAAATCTTCGACTGCCATGAGCTCACATGTCTGAAATGACGAACATGACCAGTGACAAAAAAGTCTTATACAAAACTGAATTGTGGCGCTGGTCTACGCTAAGCTCAGTGTGTCTCACAATGTGACTGTGAGTGACTGAACATTGCGAGGTCCATTTCACAATGCAACTTCACATAAAAGTTGGTTCTCACGAGCCTTACATCTTGTTTTCAAGAAAAACTCCTTGCATCTGATTGTTCCGTCACTGGGCCTTATGCTACTTTTAATTAAAAGGCCTAATAATCCACTGACAAGCTACCATTCAGTAGTTTTTAACTTGATTTCTTCAGTCTAATTTCTAAAAATGGCCGATTGCTAGTATTGCTATTGGTTACAACGAACGACAACCTACTCTCTAAACTGACGATTTAGTTTTTTTTTTGCTTTCCAAAATGCCAGTCCGATAACAATGCTACCGAATAATAAGTTTTAATTTTTAAAGATATTTTGCAATTAGCGATTTATAAAAATAAAGTCAATAACAAAATTTGTCAAAACAATACTTTGCCGTTAGTTTTTAGCGATCAGGTTTTTTCCCGTGTTTACATGCCCTTATGCTTTGCACAACCAGTAACCAGCGCAAACGGAAGGACATCGTTTTTTTTAGCTTAGTGAATGGGCATTCCTGCGACATTAAGACAAGCTTAACGCTCGGGTCGCTTCGCGACCCGAGCTAGAGCTCGATATTACCGTTTCGGTTACAGCACATCCATTTGCAAAAATGAAAGTATATGCTTATGTCCTTGTTACAGCAAGTTTTGATATTGTAAACATGCACAAATACAATCTTTGACAATTTCAAACAAGGTTGTGCATATGACTGTGATTTTGCAACCTTCAGTTAGGCATTTTCTCGTTCACTTCATTTACTACGGAGACAATCACGAGATTTCTAAAACTAATTAGCAATAGATTGAACTTATTTTTGCAAATCGTTAAAGATATTTGTCCAGATCTCTTTTGTACCTCAACATGTTTCAGGTTTGGTAATCCGTTCTGGAATTCCTGTTTCAGGTTTGTTAATCCGTTGTGGAATTCCTGATCAGGATTGGCAATCCATTCTTAAATTCCTGTTTCTGGTTTGGCAATTCGTTCTTAAATTCCTGTTTCAGGTTTGGCAATCAGTTCTTAAATTCTTGTTTCAGGTTTGGCAATCCGTTCTTAAATTCTTGTTGCAGGTTTGACAATCCGTTTTTAAAGTCCTGTTTCAGATTTAGCAATCCGTTCTTAAATTCCTGTTTCAAGTTTGACACTCCGTTCTTAAATTCTTGTTTCAGGTTTGGCATTCCGTTTTTAAATTCTTGTTTCAGGTTTGGCAATCCGTTTTGGTTGGGATTCACAGTAGTACTGTTGTGTGTTTTACTCGTTGTATCTGTAAGTGTTGCCCTCGCCGTCGGCATATACAAACGCCGGAAATATCATAAGAAACATGGATTATATACAAGTAAGAAGTTATTTAGGTTTTTGTTTCCGCTACTGTTAAAAATGCAAACTGTTATGTTTACTGTAGGAATATAATAAATTTGACATTACCCGTGGGTTTAATTTTTTAGTGAAAAATCGATGAAATCTATTGATTTAGATTATTATACACTTATGTATTCAATTAGCACATTACGATATAAACAACTAAAGGAAGACAAACTCCAATATTTCACTACGCGTTTCGAGTTTATTTGACCATTCTTCAGGTGAATGTTATTGTATCAACATCTCTTATAAACAATGTCTTATTTTGGCGTAAAAAAATGATGTAATTTTAATATACTAAACTAACGTCACCATTTGGCGTAAAAAAGACGTCACATAGCAATATAAACGACGTCAACTTTGGCGCAAAAAGAAGTTGCACATTATTTGGCACAAGCAACAATAAAAAAAATTAAAATTAGCACATTTTTGGGGCAATTATAATTTTGAACTAGAATCAACTGAACAGTTTCATTCGTTTGAACGGTTGCCGACAACAGCAATCTGGTCCAGTCATTAGACAATTTCGTAATATCCGTCAAAGTGCCTGTATCTTTGCAAATACCTTATTTATTAATCTCTTTAAATCCTGAGTATATTAATATACTGATTGTTTGCCTTTAGAAAAGAACGCAGTCGATGGAGAAGACAGCGGTGATAATCTCGGACCAGACTATGACATGTTCACAGTCACTCTGACCAGTTCACGAGAATCAACGAATGATTCTTACATCGGTTCTAGTTGATATTGGAGAGGTTTAAAGGACGGACAAGTGTTAAAAGATTTCGGACTTAACTATTTCACGGACATTTAACTACATGCATAATATATGCAAAATATTACGATATGGCAGACATTGATATTTAGAAAACAGGCTCAAGTTTGGGTATATGACAGGCGCCCTGACGCAATGTCATGAACAAACATTATTTGCGACATCTCATGCATCTTCATGTAAAATTCACGCTAATCATGCATAAAAGTATTAAATTCAAAATTATTTTTACCAATGAAAGATATAAATATATTTTACTCGTAATTTCCGGAATAATGTGTGTTCAGTCGTGGTCAAGTCACTCGTGAAAATACGAATTCCGAAGCACACTTGTTAAAACATATTTCTATTTTATCCTCTAAAAACAAATGTGTTGAAATTATCGAATATTTGTGGACATTGTTACTACAAACTAAGAATTAATTGTTTTTAATGTCTCTGCTTAAAAATATTTTAACTTGGTTCTGTGGATGCTGAAATGTTGTAACTTGCGGGCATAAATGATTGTGCGCCTTTCTCACACAAGCGTTTGAACCCTCTCATTACTAAACGTACAAAGGAATTTCATGAATTTTTGTATTACAGAATCGTGCATGAACGCATGATAATTTTTCAAACATTGTTACATATATGTATGTTAAATTTGTAAATATTTGTACAAAATTATATCGTAGCATATGATTTTATTTTGGCCGAAATAAAGGCTGCAGGTTAAGAAAATTCATTGACAAACAGAATGAAAGCAGCCAGAGCACCCACTAAGTGTTATAACATCAATTTTTAAGCACCTTAACATCGAACATCCATAATAATATCAAATTACGCATGTAATATCAAACAGCAATAATAAATTATACAATGAAGAAACTTACAAAAAGAAGAGGGTGGGTGGGTGGGAAATCAATTTAGACAACCGCTCACTGCGACGAAAAACTTACAATGAAAGCGGTGAGCGCAAAATGCAGTCAAGCGGATAAGGGGGCGGAAGAATTAAATCCCTTATAATTATTATTTTTCTAAGTAAAAATTGTAAATTATATCGGGAAAATGAAAACACACAAGTTATGCATATGATTTTATTTTGGCCGAAATAAAGGCTGCAGGTTAAGAAAATTCATTGACAAACAGAATGAAAGCAGCCAGAGCACCCAAAACTAACTCGGCCAAAACCATAAACCGACAATTAAATTGACAAAGCTACTTTTTTTGCCGCATGAATCAAAGTTTCATCAGAACATCTTAAATATCGCAAATAACAGTCCGACTTCCAGTTGCCAAATAACTGAACTAGCTCCCCCGTCACTCCGCCTTTCAAGTAGAAGGAGGCACCGCCTCTTCTAAAAGAGTGTAAGGTATATTCCGCGGCTCCTGATACGGACGTGCGCTTCATGATACGTTTAAAAGTTTTATCAAGCGTACTTGCATCTAACGGAAATAAAGAGGAAGACTCTTTAACACAAAAAAGAGGATCTGAAGCGGCCACCGGAACTAGTTCACACATATCGAAAAAGGCGGCAACTGGACAAAGATCAGATTTGTCATTCTTGTACATAGGTAAAATGACATTCCTGTCACCAAATTGATTAGTCTTGGCATATTTTAAATTAACGAGAATGCCAAAATTAGACACAGCAACATCATTTCGACATAAATATTTAGTAGTATCAAACGCCAGCTTAGTCGGAGGGACAATACTAGATTTCCTACACATCATATAAAATGAAAATAAAAGCACACACCAAATAGTTGCGTAAAAAGGTGATTTTAAATCAATCACACTTCTAATTTCACGTAAAATCCATGGAGTTACAGGAGGCGCTTGATGAGGCGAATGAAATAAAAGTTTCGCAAGACCTCTGAAGGTCAACTGCAAAGAAATATTTGAAATTTCTGGGAATTCACAATCTCTAAAAACATGATATAAACGTACACCGTTAATATAATTCTTGATAGACTGGACAGATTTCATACTTCTACTTAAAAACTGTGCATACAAACACAACGTGTCTTCATTAACCGGACAGTCATTAAGATCAAAGTAAGCACAGAAAAGTAAATAGGAACGAATTTGAGTCTGAAGATTTTTGTAAGTACCAAGAGCATAAGCGGATTTCTGTGTAACTTTCAACTGACGACGGAGACAGTCTATTCCACAGGTAGCCACGTCAGTGACATCTGTTAAATAAACAAAAAAAATTTTTTTTTTAACACAAAATACTTAAGAAAATTTACACTAGAGCCTAACGCATTCTAAGCCTCGATGAACCAACACATTAACGAATTTAGTTTTAAATAAACCAAAATTTATAGAGAAACTTAAATAGCCTAATCTATGCTAAAATCAAACAATTAAACAACATTCATATAAGGGGTATGCACCGATTAAATATAAAGCATATTTCACTAAAATCACAAGCTCAGCACATCAAATTGACATATTATTAAATGAATCAGATGGACCATAATTCACCATCTATTTTCAAACTTAAATAATAAGTCATCCACTTCAACCTCATTTAAATCACAGGTGTCCGCTTCCTCAAAGAACTGAGTTTTATAGCGCGGGCTTAGATGCCAGCGGCTAAGTAAATCCGCAAGTCGGTTATCTGTGGAAGATAGGTGAACGGCTCGAATCTCAAACTCCTGTGTGCAAGCGAGAAAAACCACCTCTCTCATGCATTGAAGAAGAACAGAATCTTTGGTTCTACCAGAATTTAACACTTAACAAACTGCTTCATTATCACAAAATATAGTTATTTTTCTACCTTTCCATTTGCGTGACCACAATTTCAACGCAACCATAATACAGAATAACTCTAGCTGAGCGATATTAGAGCACATTTGTAACACAAATTCTGGAAAAACTCTATGAAAATACTCTCTATTTTCCTGAATAGCACCACATCCTGAAAGACAAGCATCACTTGCAAACACGACATCAGGAGCTGACCAATTACAGGTCTTAATCATGGACACACCGTTGTAAATCTCAACAAATTTTTGCCACCACACTATATCTCTCCTGAATTCTGCATTTAATCTTACTTTATGATTTTGTAAGTTTAGACCACGTAAAAGCACAAGTATACGTGAAATAAAAACACGACTAGGCTTAACACATTTGCCTACAAACTGCAATTTTCCTAATAACGATTGAAGCTGACACTTGGAGGCATGTTTACGGTTGATCCAAGATAGAAGTAGGTCACGAATTTCGGTTAACCTCTCCTGGGTGACACGGAGTTCCATGCGCTCTGAATCCAGCAAGATTCCAAGAAAGACCATACTCGTGGAAGGAGGGCACGCCTTCTTGATGTTCTCTTGAGCACCGATACGTTCCAACGTCTCAGACATTATTGCAAACGACTGAGAACAGCGTTCGGGGGTATCAGCACCACCAAAGTCGTCCAGGTAGTTAACAGCCCTGACATTTTGTAACATCAACATGTAACGTATCATGTTCGTTACACGTTGGCAAATGTACGCCGCAGAACGTAATCCAAACGGCAAAGCGCAGTCAATATAAATATTATTACGCCAATGTACTGCTAGGAAATGGATATCTCCTGGATCAACAAATATCTGTCTATATGCCCGAGATAAATCCGTTTTGAACATACAAGCACCTCGTCCGCATTTCAGCACTATTTCTACTAATGAATCTACCGACGGATACGTCAATGTAATCTCCTCACCAAGATAAAAATCCTTCAGAATACCACTATTAACTGAAGTCAATTCTGGCCAGCTTAGGTCCACAATAACTCTTCTTGAACGTTCATCTTTCTCGACCGTATTCAAAGGAGAAAAACACAAATCACAACACAATGGATTCTCCTTAAAAGGTCCTATAATAGCTCCATGTTGTAATTCCGTAGCAATATGCTTGTCTACATGCTCCGCATAACGCAAGGCACCTTTATGATTTGTAAGGTCGGAAACAGGGAGCTTAGATGCGCAGTAGCCGATTGGAAAACCATATTCCAACAAATCACATATTTCATAGTCTTCATAATCAAATAGAACTTTACGTAAATATAAAATATTCCAACCAGTCTTCAAAGGAATTCTAGCACCTTTAAAATTTGGAACACCGGAATTGTAAACAACATTATGTATCTGTACAATGTTCACAGTTCCGTGGTCACACTGATCCGACGAGCTATTAGTCAACTTTACAGCGTCCGATCCGTGATAACGATCAAAAGAATCAGACTCAGTTAACGATATGAGAGGAATGCTTTCAAGCCCCGGGTTAACGACCACCGACTTTTGAAAACGATAAAAAAAAACCAGGGTCAGACGACATCAACGAGATCCCGGAAATGTCAGCATCAGACGAAGAACTCAAACGATTAATGGACGTGACGCACAAGAGGGAACTGGACACATCGGACGTACAGGGTCCAGTATCTAGTCAGTCTTGCTTATGTGGACAGGAACCGGAAGTCTCCGGGTGTTCTCTTAGTTCACGATCTTTCATATAACACGTAGCACACACATGTTTTACAGTTCTTAATTGTGATCCAATACGAGCCTCGTGAGGAGCTGCTATTTTGCACGCACCCTTCTGATATAAAGAGCAGAACCACGTGCGCTTTCTAGACGATCCAGACGGAGAAGAAAACTGCACCGAGGAGCGGACCGCGGTAGCCTCATGTCCCCGATCTAACAGAAGATTTAAACTTTCAATATCTGCAAAGCTGTCACTCTAATAGCGATTGCCTCTTTCAATGTCCAGTAATATTTCCTGGTGTATATTTAAAATACTAGTCCACTGATACACCTGTGCAAAACACATCATAGAACGTAAATGTGTAATCCTGCTGATCATTTCATTCAATGAATTCCTCGAGCCCTCGTTGAATAAGTAAGCCAAAATTGAACAATACTGCACCGAGGAGCGGACCGCGGTAGCCTCATGTCCCCGATCTAACAGAAGATTTAAACTATCAATATCTGCACTCCAATAGCGATTGCCTCTTTCAATGTCCAGTAATATTTCCTGGTGTATATTTAAAATACTAGTCCACTGATACACCTGTGATACACCTGTGCAAAACACATCATAGAACGTAAATGTGTAATCCTGCTGATCATTTCATTCAATGAATTCCTCGAGCCCTCGTTGAATAAGTAAGCCAAAATTGAACAATACCCCGCAATAAATTGAGTCATTGACAAGTCATTGTACTCGATCTCGGATTGTTTGCACAACTGGCTAGGGACAAATGCATGAGGCCACAATTGGGGTTTCTTTACTTGAATATCAGTGCATTTTGAAGATTTTCCGGATTTAATTTTTTTTAATTTTTCGTTACCTTCAACGCCGGACAAAAGTTCCGCTGGCATCTTAGCATCCACTCTGCGATTTAACGCTTCTGACAAACGAAGAGTCTGCATGTTCTCTGGGCCCCGAGGAAAGATACCGGGTATAACTGAATGCGGCTCGGGGTGTTCGGAAACATCCACTGCTTCAAGCTGCCCCCTCAACTCCTCGATTTCCCGACGTAACCGCCTTGCCTCGGAGAATTTACGGCGCTCTTCCACCAAACGCTGAAGGGTAGCCTTTTCTTCCCGTAGCACATCCAAATTATCGGGATCAGATTTTGATTTTGGGCTCAATATCTCCAAATCACTTTTTAACTCATTTCCCTTTTGCTCCAATTCCGCAATTTCATCATTCAACGACTGTCTCTTTGAACGGGATGTTTTTGGCCTAGCTCCCGTATCCGTCATTGTAAATTCAAATCCAATATAAAAATTCAAATCCAAAAGCGGATGTCGTATCCTCGAAGCGCTCCATAAATCCGCGTTCTGATAACAAGCACTGTGCAGATGGTGAATGCGCCGAGCAGTTTTCGCCGGTTTTCATAGAAAATACACCTTTAACATGTGATCAAAGACTGTCAAATTGTTCTCGCAATGATGTAACGTTTGCGCACATTAATGCTACTTTGGGTACACCAAAAAGTCCTCGAGCCTTAGGGGCAAACTTGAGGGAGAAATCTAATAAATTAAGTTCTAATCCCCTTAAACAGATTCCTGTGAGAATCTCGGACCGTCAAAAGTCGGCTGATATTTTCGACGATGAAGAGGACTTTAGCGTTCATGTGCGTAAGCGAAACAGGTCTAAACGATACTTTGTTGGTGGATTTAAGAGGTCAATAACAATTCCTCTCTTAATGCAGTATATATCCCGTCGGGGCCCGAAGGCAACATTCATAAGAATCTTCCCTTCTAAACGTTCCGAGGAGGATGTTATTATACGTATTAATGTTGAGGTAAACGACGAAATGACTCTTATTGAACAGAAACGATTCTGGCCGAAAGGTGTATATTGTAAGCCATGGTTAAACCAGAGCTCACGGTACTCAAATCAGAGGCCTGTACAAAATAATCCTATGTCAAATAAAGTAAAAGAACGAGGCAGTTATGACTCGTTTGATAGTGTTCACAAGAACAGATTTGAGTACTTGTGCTCGGGTGTTGAATAATAATATTAATTCATGTTACAAGCATTTAATCTGAGTATATTAACTTGGAATGCAACTGGCATAATGTCGAGTTGCTCATATCTATCAGACGTGTTACGCAAACATAAAATAGATATATGTGGCATTTCCGAGCATTGGCTTTATCAACATAACCTTGATTTCTTGAATTCTATTGATAGCCAATATAGAAGTTTTAGCATGTCCGATAAAAGTTTGTTACTACCTAGCAACCGTAGAGTCGGAAAGGGAGGTGTGTCAATTCTTTGGCATATTAAGTATGATAGATATATATCACCAATAGATATAGATGATGATAGGATTGTTGGTATACAATTGCAACTTTCTCCTTCTCAATTTGCGTTCTTTTTTCAAGTTTACCTACCATGTGGAAACCATGCCATTGCTTGCTTCCTTGAGTATATTGATAAGTTGTATGATATATGGAATATGTACTGTCAGCAGGGACTAGTTATTTTTAAAGGAGATTTTAACTCTTCATTCCTTAACTCTGCAACAAACGACAGTAGAAAAGCATACTTGTTAAACCTTGCTAATTTATGTAATATTGTTCCAGTTAACTCCCTTAGCTGTTGTACAGGTGCATCCAGTACTTTTGTCACATATGACAACCGATTTACTTCGACAATTGATTATATATTTATGCCAGTCGAATACGTAGATATTGTAGCACATTGTGAAATTCTTGATGATGATTGTTTGAATGTCTCCAGACACAGACCGGTGCTATGTACTGTTAATTTACCTCTAGTTGAGGACTCTTATGTGTATAGTTTGCAGCATGATTCTAATGTCAGCTGGAAAAAAGTAACCCAGGTACATATTGATTCGTACTTAGCTGCAATTCATTCAACATTATCTGGTTTTGAAGATGCCTTCACTTTAAATGACGAAGCGGAAATAGAACGGTTTTGCTCGTTTTTAACTGACACCGTTGTCTCATGTGGCAAACAAGCATTTCCAAAGTCTAAATTTAGACATTATTTAAAACCGTACTGGAACGAACAACTCTCTGATTTTCATACGGTTATGAGACATAAACGTGATTCTTGGTGTAGAGCTGGTAGGCCAAGAAATCCCGCTAACAAAGCCTTTTACGAATACAAATCGTCAAAACGAGTCTTTAGGAACTTACATAGAAAATGTATATCCGCGTTTGAAAGTAATAATAATGATGAAATAAACAAAACCGCCGAGCTCGATAAAGATCAATTTTGGAAACTGATTAACAAAAAAAGAAACAGCGCGAACGTTAAAACACCTACTGCAATGTCATTTAATGGTCAGATATTTCGTGATCAAAAATCGATAACAAATCAATGGCAATTATATTTTGAAAATTTATATAGTCCCACAGTAAATGACTTGTTCGATCAACATTGGTATGATTATGTCAATATTTTGCTACATGAAGCTGTTCAAAATTCCGTCCCTTCTCAACACGTAACTGTATCTTCACAAGAAGTTAAAGATGCACTTAAATCGTGTAAAAGAAATAAAGCTTGTGGGTATGACATGGTTTATTATGAACATCTTATTCTCGGTGGAGATCAAATCTGCGATTCATTATCGTATTTATTTTCGTCTATGTTGAAAAAATGTTACATTCCTGAATCATTAAAAAAGGGAGTCATTGTCACTCTTCACAAGGGAGGTAATAAGCGAAAAGATAACCCTGATAATTATCGAGCGATTTCTCTAACACCAGCGACTCTTAAAGTTTTCGAAAAAATACTGCTTAATAGAAGTAAAGACATAATATTATCAAAAATTAATCCACAACAAGGCGGTTTTCAAGATGGGTTGAGTTGCCTTATGACGTCATTTTATTTTAAAGAATCCATACTCTATGGCAAAGAACATGGTAGCAAAGTTCATGTATGTTTCCTTGATGCTAAACAAGCTTTTGATAGGGTGTGGCATGAAGGCATCCTATGGAAATTATTTAATTGTAATTTAGACTCAAACACATTTCTCTGCTTTGTGAACTTATACAAGGAGATGAAAAGTTGTGTTAAGTTTAAAGGCGAACTCTCCCAATGGTTTAATGTTATGCAGGGAACCAGACAGGGAGGAATAAGTTCTCCCATTTTATATCTCCTTTTCATAAATGACCTGATAAATGAATTACAGGAAAGTTCCCCGACTGTCGCAGATGATATGGTCCTACTTTCATATTCTAAGTTAGGACTACAGAAAATGATTGACATATGCAATAACTACTCTAAAAAGTGGCGATTTTTGTACAATGCGTCTAAGTGTTCCGTTATAACATTAAACGCAACTAGTCTAAACAATAACATGCTTAAACTGGGTGATGAACTTATTCCAACAAGTAACAGTTATAAACACCTTGGCATATTGTGTGACAGTTATTTGAACATGCGTGATGCCATGGCAGAAATTAACTCTAAATTAAGGAGTACTTTTTTCAGTCTTTTAAACTGTGGTTTATTGCCAAATGAGGTTAATCCTACAACATGGTTAACTGTTTATCAGTCGATAGTTTTACCAAAAGCATTATATGGATGCGAGCTGTTAAATTCGTTGAGTCAAACGCAATTATTAACACTTGAAAAGAGTCACAGACTTTGTTTAAAACGTGTTCAGGGCCTACCTGTCTCTGCACCGAATGAAATAGCTTTAGGGGCTCTAGGGGTATACTCTATTGAATCAATCATCGATACAAAAAAACTTCTCTTCTTTGGACAGCTCTGTCGCCTCCCGGCAAAATATCTTGCTAAAAGATTCTTTATTCATCGGTTATTGCGTTTTATAACAGTCGACCTTCAAACGCAAGGTTTTATCCCTGATATATATCGACTAGTCGTTAAGTACGATTTGAAGTTGTATTTAGACCAATTTTTGATTACTGGCAATTTCCCTTCAAAACAAATTTGGAATCGGCAAGTAACAAACAACATAATTAATTTTCACTATAATGAAAGGAAAAGGAAAATTACCGAAAATATGGATACTGATATATTTGAGAATTTTTTTGATCGGTCTAACAATTGCATTCTCTGGGAGTTAAGAAGGAATTGTAATAACTCTAGCTGGTTATGTAAAACAGCTTTAAATAGTATGTGCAGGGTTTATGCCAAATATAATTACCCGGAAGTTTGTTCAAAATGCAAATTATTAAGCAACAATATCATATTACATAAAGTTCACCATTGTACATTTAATCAGTACGACAGGAATGCTATGTACAATTTTATTATTTACCAATATGGTTATTCACCTTTCTTTAAATTCATGAAGAAAAATAGCTGCAATCAAATCTTCGCGATTGTTGGTGGCCTTAAATGTGTATCAGATAATTATGATGTTAAAGTTCATCTCATGTTATTGAGACATCTTATCAAACTGCTTACATAATGACTCTATCTCTGAGAATATATCACCGGCAAATTTCTTTTTCAATAGTCTCACTTAAATTTCGTTTCGTTTTGTGAGAGTTTGTACGAGAGTATGCTGATGATACTTTATTGAAGATTTATTGTTTTTTTGTTGTTGTTTTTTGTTGTTTTTTTTTGTTGTTTTTTTTTTATCTTCAACATTTTAGAATAACTATGTGCTTACCGATGGCTTGTGACGGTATAGTTAGAATTTTCACTGTGCCCTCGGTATGTTTCCTTAAATTTAAGGAGACGCACACTCAGTCTGTTGTTGTTATTATTATTGTTATTATTAATTGCATGCTGGTAACGTCTACATATGTCATCATGGTGTTAATTAAGCCGATATGACAGAAATATTCTGTTTCTTTCTCTTTTGTATTTGTCATTGTATGATTACATTGTAAATATGTTATGCTCTCCCACGTGGAGGAAATAAAGGTATCTAAAGGTATCTAATTTAGACAACCGCTCACTGCGACGAAAAACTTACAATGAAAGCGGTGAGCGCCAAATGCAGTCAAGCGGATAAGGGGGCGGAAGAATTAAATCCCTTATAATTATTATTTTTCTAAGTAAAAATTGTAAATGCTTATATTGCCATCACATTTCATGTGTGTATACATGTATGCATATTTTCGTCTTTAAAATATTTGTCATTTAAACAAATACTCAGCAAATGAACTGTTATGCTACATTAATTATTGTGTTAGTTGTTTAGCTCTCTAAACCACCAATGAGATAATTGATACCACTGCATCGTCATCAAAATATTTGTCATTTAAAAATACTCAGTAAATAAACTGTAACGTTACATTAATTATTGTGTTAGATGTTTATCTCTTTAACACACCCGTGAGATATTGGAACCACTGCAGAACATGGCTCACATGCATGTTGCACACTAGTTTCCATTATCAACAATGTGGCGGCGGTAAAAAGTCTCCCCGAACATATAGTCAGTAAAATAATCCGTTACCGATGCCATGCAGTGGTGATAACTTATATCAATGCTATTTGATCAACCTTTTTTCGTGGGGGGGGGGGGTCTAGCTCAATTGGTTGCGTTGTCGGAATTACAAGGCTAAGTGCTGTCGCCGTGGTGGCGTGGGTTCGCTCCATGGTAGAGGCAATATCATTATAATTATTATAATTATCTTATATCAATGTCAGTATCAGTGACAAGCAGGTGACCATAATTATGACGTCTTGGATAATTCTTAAAGCAATATCTACAAACTGTTTCTAGAATGGTGTACAGTAATTTTCTTTTTTATCAATGTCTATGCAAGCGGATCTGCGTTGAATTCGCCAGCTGTCGGTGTCATTATCATTGATCACAGTAGTGCTGTCCGTGTGGCGGCCCTCCATTTGATACCTAACGGACGTGACACAATACGATCGTCGAAGGTCCAATGCGTTAGTTTATATATAGTTTGTCTTAATACATGTTTTATCGTTATTATGTTAGCTCATGACGGTTTCTTATTATTAACTTGATTGATTTCATATGTTAAATCACCAGTCAAAGTCCTATAACGATTACGTTTCACTTTTTACATGTTGTTTCAGTGTTTCAACCAATCTTAGGAACACCTGTTTCTGGTTATGTTGAGGTTTCCAAACCGAAAGGGAGGTTTCTTGATCGAAGTCAAAATAGTTAGGGAGGAAACTATTCTCGCTGTAGCGTAGTAGTTAAATAATCCCAGGTGTATTGAAACGAACACTTGTTAAAGTTTCTAAATAGATTTACTTTTCGACTTCCAAAGTTTATAGATCAAATAATTATATTAAAGTTTCTGAACAGTTTTCCATAAGCAAATAACATAACATAAATTTCTGTTTGCATATATCCCGACTGACATAAGTTCGCCTTATAATAATTTGGTAATTTAGAATTCCCCTTGCCAAAAGAATCCGAATGTGAATTGTTTTCTGCCGTCCTTGGCTCGGTTTTTATTAGAATTTCACGAGACGGTCGCATAGTACCCGAATGAATCATTTTGACATAATGACAGTTTTTAAGGTGTACTTGCGTCGTTCATTCGAGATATATGCGTGCAATCATTATAATAATAACAAAACGACATAAAAGTTATTAGCAAGTCACGAATACATGAAAATGACCTACGAACAAAAGTTACTTGACAGTTTGATAAATGAATGACACATGTACATTTTATAACCCTATATGATGAACACTTAAACTTTTAAAAGAAACCTTATAAAATAAAATCCTAAAACCTTTTAAGAATATTAAGAAATAAACTTTTAAATTTTAGAGTACATAAGTAAACTATAATATGATGGGGCAAATTATAAATATAATTTCCCCATTACATTACATCCCGAAAATAACTTATTTATCAGAAGCCCTGGAAAATACGTAATATTCATTGTGCGCGCCTTGAATCTACTTAATGGGTCACCGTCTCTGACATGCATTCATTTCTTACATTGTTTTTCTCAATATTATGCTTATAAAATTATTTACTGTTCAAATCGACATTATGCTTTATGCTGCTGCAACTAAAGATTTTATTGTAAATTACAATATGATTAAGTTTTACCAAACATAGCCACAGTCAAAAAACACAGCATCCCCACACAGCCAAAAAGCATAGAAAAAGAGACCATGGGTTTATAAAAAGATCAATTAATAAAGAACCTGATAGGTTACCGTCTTGGTACGGTCTGTGGCAAACAATGGAGGTTGTTTATATTGAAGAGTTGTTGCATTCTTAATTACGAAATGAACGTTTCTTACTGTTATCAGATAAATAGAGGATACAACGTGAGTGGTCATTTTACACTGAAATTATTAAACTCGTCATCTAAGTCGATATAAAACTCGGCTCTTCAGTATAAAATGAACACGAATGATGTATTCTATTTATCAAATAACCTTAAAGACGAGCAATGTCCCTTTCTGTAGCCTAGTAGAGCGAATTTAGAAAGTGTATCGGGTGATACACCAGCTAGTCCCGACAAAATATGTTATCATACCGTTGTCCTATTTGCCAAAACATGTAATAAAAATAATTTGAACTGTGCTAGAGTGAAATAAACAACAGTTATAGGCTAATGACGTCGTGTTATAAACAAATACATCGGTTATCTCTGACGTCATTTGTGTAAAAATTCATAGTGGCATGTCCAACATTTGATTTTTTGCTGGAAGTAAAATCAAATTGGATTGAAAATGTGTCTAAACATTTCTCTTTTGTACTGGAGATGTTGTAAGATCAAACCGACGATGTTCTACAAACGATGTCAGAGTCTGGGTCATATTGTTTTCCATTTTATCGAAAACAAAATGGCTTTATTACCCCCGTTCACACACCGCTTCTACTACGATCAAAGCGTGGCCGAAAACGTGGCCGATCGTTACAAATCGCAGGAGAAACGTATTGGAGTCTTCATAAACGCAGTATGATCGCGATAGGGTCTTCATGATCGGAGAGCTCTACGCTCTGGCCATGCATATTTTGAACATGCTCAAAACAAGCGTAGCGGCATCGTGGCCAACAAGAATCTTAAAAGGAGCGTAGTAGAATCGTCGTAATCGTACAAGCAGCGCGGAAGCATCGTGAAAAACTTTTTTCAGATCGTGGCTTGATCGGGGATCGTCGCAGCTCGGTGTGAACGGAGGGTAATAGTCAAGATGTCAAGAATAATCAAGATGTCGGAAAGTTACATTTTCCGTGGATATTATCAATATTATTAGGGATGTTCAAGTTCCTTACATAAGTTTGCTGGTGTGATATTGAAAAATTAGTACTAGCTTTACATGTTAATCGAATGACGTTAAAATATAGCTTTACTTGACGTTGACGACCTCGCATAGAAACGACGTCATATTTGTATTTTCTATGTTTTTGACCGTTGAATAAACCTTCGCGTCATGAAAAGATGGCGAATGTAAGTCATTTTTATAAAGGTGTTCTGGTTGTTGAAAACGCGAATGAATAGTGATTCAGCTACGATATATAATTGGTTATATATAAAACAAATATGAGAAATGTTATAACATTCCTATATTAAAACATTCCCACACCGGAAGGTACGATAAACAAAATTATTAAGTTTCCAAAAAAGCTAAAATAAACTATAGACTATTAAATTTTTTCTTGTGCGTTCATTGACTTTCGGTTAAATAACGTTGGAAACGTGAAATAATTAAATGATGTCCGATTCTTAACCGAAATTACTGACAAGGTCTGTAAATTACTAACAACAACAAGCTCTGTACAATCTGTAATCATGAAGGTTATCATAATTATAGAGAGAGTTAATACCGCGTTTCGGAAACAATGACTATCCAGTCTAAGACCGTTGATCTCTTGAAATTAAGACAATATTCAAAACTGACCAAATACAAGCTTTTCAAGGTTGGTCAAAGTTTAAATAGATTTGCGTCTCATGAGGCTCGTTTGGTGTTGTTTTTTTATTGTGAGCGATTTGTGTGCGTGTGTTCTTTATTTTCAAAATGTTCCGGTGATAAAAAAGTCGCAGAAGAATCTCATTTATTGTGCGACTCTGGGACTGATGTCTAAGTTCATATGTTATTTTAAGTTTTATGATGGCGGGAATCATTTCAGGCATGGACAACATCTGACTTGAGCAACCGCAAGCTGGCAGTAAATTCTGAAGACTACGAGAAAGCAAACCGATTCAAATAATAATAGTTCTGTGTTGCCTAGGTAAGGACAGTAAGGATTGGGGAATGGGTAATCAGTGGTAATGAGTCAGGATCCAGGCCGAACCAAAATGAAATGTGACCCACAATGTTCCACGAAAGAGTATAACTTCAGAATAACCTATTACATGTACCTGCATTAGATATTATTGCTGTAATAATAAGGACCATTTCTATTCATAATGGAGGTTATTTCTCCAAAGTCACTCATTCTATTTATTCAACAACTTCTACTACTCTACTCCAACTCTATCCTTACAACGTATGAAAAGACTTATTTGCCTTTTATTGTTTTCTAGTGATCTCATTAAGGGTCCACCACACTCCTCCCCTGCACGTTCATGGATAAAAAGAAAAATATCAAAATCTCAATAAAGACAAAATGTCAGACAATGAAACTTTTCACAAATTAGTGTTACTAATGTATCTTTATTTTGCATATGGTAAGACACGTTGGAACAGTAAAGAAAAATAGCGAGATCTTAAAATTCCGTAAACTTCTATTTACATAAATTCACAAACTAACAACACAAAACATCATTTTAAATGCCAACTTGAGATATATGATACAGACAACAATATCACGTGTCCTCATGACTTACATATGTAAACTGTGAGATATTAGAAAAAAAAAAGTTTGACCTTCAATTTCCTGGTCGCTTCCTTGACGCGTAAACGGATGACAATCATCGATAACTCTTTTAGTAGTTGAAAATTCTTTAAAAAGTACACAACATTTTCTTGTCAGTATCATTACACTAACGTGGGAATTTAAATTTATGTTTTGTATTGCTTGCTAATTGTGAATTTATGTAAATAGAGTTTTAAGGAATTTTTAGGTCTAGCTTTTTTTCTTTACTTTCCTAACGTGTCTTACTGTATGCAAAATAAAGATACATTATTGAGTAACATTCATTTGTGCAAAGTATCGTTGAACGACATTTTACTGTTATTGAGATTTTGATAATTTTCTTTTTATCGATGAACGTGCAAGAGGAGAAGTGCAGCTGGCCCTTAAATAGAGTTGTATCCCTGAAGCTTGAATAACAGATAATTGAATAACAAGCCGGTCTCTTTTATGTGTATACAGTGTTCAACGGAATTAGTAAGACTTGAAAACCAAAAGTGGGACGCTGTAACGCCGCATATCACAATTGCCGCATAAACAAACTGTCCGTTTATGTGTGTCGATTTTCAACGCATAAACAGGGCGACCGAGTCTATGCATAAAGCAGAAATTTCTTATATGGGGCGCAACTGTGACTTTTTGCCACATTAAGAGTATTAATTAAGACATTTATTTTAAAGCTTAAAAAACAGTTCTAATATTTGAAGAATGATGGTGATGACGTTAATGATGATGCTGTCCGCCTGTTTCGAAATTTTATTACATGGGAATCTCCAGAGTATTCTATTCATTGGTGTAGGAAGCTGTTGTCTGCTTTATTTATTTTTATTATTATTGTTCCAGTAACGACAGAATTATGGAATTAAGTCAAGACTAAGATATTCTTTTCATTAATAAACGCGTATATAAATGACATGCTCTTTGGCCTAGTCAGTAAATTTTGTTTTATTGTTATTTTGTGGCACCAGTTGTCCTTTAAAAACCATTGACGATTTTTATAACCTTGCTTATTATACGTAATGGTAATCACTGCCCCATCCCCGGCGTGGCAGGGTCTTTCCTAGGGATTTTTAAAGGCCCCGGTATTTCCCGAAATTAGGGGAATAGTTAGAAATCACATGCGCATTACATGCGACTTATTGCAACGGATATAAAAACAAGTAAAGTTAAAAAAAACGTCATTCTTTGGTTTGGTCACAATTAAACCGATCTTACTAAATCTTTGTCAGAATTTACCCATCTAAAAGTCAAGTTCAAAGCTTGGTTAAGTGGACACAGAACACTCGATCGTTTTGGTTCAATTAAATTGACATTACTTAATCTTTGTCAGAATGTACCTCTCTGAAAGTCTGGACACAAAAAAAACTAAATCCGATATTGATGATATTATATCAACCACTTTTGTAAAAGAATGTGTTTTAATTGTTTTATGCAGTAAAGTGCGTCTTTTTGCCTCATTAAAAGTTTTTTATGCGTTAAAATCGCCGCTTAACGATAAAACATTTAGGCGGCGATGCTGTTACGAGGCGTTACAGGGGGAAAGGTCGCTTTGAACAGCTAAAGCCAATTCTTTGAATTCAAAAAGTTTAACAGGCGACATTTTTTACTATTATCCATTTCGCGGTAAAAAAATATTATTTAGTAGAAATGTGTAAAAATAATAAATTCCTATCAGTTATGGGAAAATAATAGAGACATGTAAGTTCTTTCAAATAAAGAAACACGTGAAATGCAAAAAGATATCACCGATGTGTGGAGAGCTCTTCCTGTGACGTGCCCCACTTATAATTACTTCGGGGTTACTAAACACAAAAAAATAAGCGAAATTAATATTTAAAAAAGCAACAACAACATGAAAATACAAACAATGAATAACAAATCCAATTTTATTATCTAAATATTACCAGATGACGGCAGTTCATTCGTCCGTGAGACTGCGTTCAAGTAGACTTCCATGGGGCACCATTCTGAAGCCAGAGTTCGGACTAGGGTACCAGAAAATGAAGGACTACGAAATCGAGCAGACAGTGAATCGTCTTTATCAGATACCAGAACCAGAGCAAAGACCTTGTTCACGTCTCGGCGAAATGGTACGAACTGATGTAAAGACGTCCTCCGAATTTTTCTTAAATGCGTGAACGCATTTAAACTTGAGATTTAACACTGACCCTCAAAATTTGTAACTTTGTTTGTATTTTTGTTAAATACGCTACGAATAAATATCGATTTTAATTAATTATTCTAAATGACATTTTACCAGCATTATATATTATTGCTTTATTGAATAATAAGGACTATCTGTATTCATAGCGGGGGTTATTTCTCCATATACATTTATGCCATTTATAATAAAACAACAACAACAAATATTACTACTGCTACTGCTACTACTACTACTACTACTACTCCTACTCCTACTACTACTACTACTACTACTACTACTACTACTACTACTACTATTACTACTACTGGACTATATTAAAAGTAATCACATGTGTGTATTCATATACCGTTAAGATTTTAAATTGTTGTTGTTTTGTAGTAAATATATTTTGTTAATTTTGATGGCCGCTTTCTGCGAAATCAAAATTTACAACCGTTTGCGCTCTTTTCCGTTTCACTCTCTACATATTATGCAGCACATGTGCTTTTTTAAATGAATTTTTGCATAACACACAGTTGTAACTGCATACAATATCAATTTTAAAGATACAAATACGCTTGACAATATAATTAACCTTTTAAGTTATACAAATTTACAATTTACACCGTCCTTCTATCGAAACGCAGGCAAATCATTGAATGACGAGTTCAGACGGTGGCACAAACTATGAACATGAACAAAACATTATTGAAACTATTGTATTTCTTTTTTGCACAGAGAAAACTTATCTTTTAATGAAGTTTTTATGATGGAGGATCTTTAATCGAAAACAATCAAAACCTGTTTTAATTCGCTTTATCAATTCACTATTTAATAGAGTAAAACACGCAATAGTATTATTAACAACCACATTATATTTTGGGAGAGAAACTGAGTCTTTGTAAAGCTCACGTCAATCCTTTTAATGACGTCATAAAGTTGAGCAGACCACATTTTAGGCTATTATCTATTTCATGGTTAAAAAATATTTCTAATCGAAATATTTATGACTCAAATTTCAGTTATGAGAAAATAAGATATAGATGTATGTTCTTTCAAAAACTGGTATCACGTGAAATGTGAAATGATATCACCGACATGTCGTGTGCTCTTCCTGTGACGTGCCCCATTTATAATCATTTCGGGACTGCAGGCTATAGAACAGGAAAATGAATGGATTTAGTGATATAAACAAATAAATAATAAATACACTAAAACAACATAACAATACAACAATTAATCACAAAATCCTAATTTGTCTCTATGTATTTTATTATAACAAGATGGCGGCAGATCATTTGTCCGTGCGAACTTGTTCAGGCAAACTTCCATGGGGCACCATTCTGAAGCCAGAGTTCGGACTAGGGTATCAGAAAATGAACGTCTACGAGATCGAGCAAACAGTGAACCGCCTCAACAAGCTTCCAGAACAGAAGCAAAGGACATACCCACGTGTCGGCAAGAAGATAGACGAGGACAAAATTAACGCAATGGTACGAACCGGTATAAAGACGACCTCCGACTTTTTGTTAACATTGACCCACAAAATTGGTCACTTGTTCATATTGTTCCCAAATATGCCACGACTAACTTCGATTTCAATTAATTATATCAAATGACAATTTATTTGTGTGGTGGTTTAACCTTTGGCTAGCGCAAATAATTATCATGTAGTAATGATTACGGTTATCAGGGTTTGCCGTTATATGTTGCATGAAAAACATCGTCCGATTTCGTGATTGTATTAATCAGCAAATCAAATCATAGGGTTTCACCAAGAGTAATTTGGAAGTAATTAAAATCATTTTTCAATATAATTAGAACATAATATTATGTCGATTTGTCAAGTTTGGAACAAAAAGGTTAAATATTTATATGAACAAAAGCCAATAAAAATCAGCCTCTCTTCACAGTAGAAATGTAAAGCTGGGGGTAAGAGAACCGGTGTTTATATTATATCCATTTAAAAAACGACAACACAAACAATTATCACAAATGATAACCAAATTTGTTCTTACCTTTGAAAGGTCAGCGACAAAGCATTTTGCCACAGGGTCTGGTGAACAGACAAGCCAAGTTACCTTAGTGCATGAACTCAAAGCAATCCAATACCCACAAGAACACAAGTATGTATAAAAGCCTCAAACGTTAAAACAAATCACGGGCTTGGAAATTTATTTCTTGCTTGTACTAGAAAATGATTTTGTGGGGTTTAAAGAATAAATTATTGTATTTTTTTATTCTGCTGATTAACAAACAAATCGATAAACCCTACCCCCCCCCCCCCCCAAAAAAAAAAAAAATAAATGAAATGATTACTTCCAATTACTTTTAAGAAATGAAATCGCAAAAGAAATAATGTTCTTTCCTACGAAGTAAATGACCAAGAAGTGGTTCATCTCTTGCATTACGGTTACCGCTAAATTAATTTCAAACATGTCCATTGATGCCCATGAAAGAGTAAACTATTCATATATTGCATTACAATTTTTCAGCTTGAAAGGTTGACGAAAGTGAATAAGGAGAAAATTCCTGACCATGACAGGCGAATGAAAGCGTCTCCGTACAAACCGATGGGCGTGGTTTCCTCGTATGCCTGGCAACTTGAAGGTTACAACCCAATCCCGTGCTGCTCACGTTTTGCCGAGTAACGAATGCAACTTCGATGTGAGCATCAAGAAAACTCGTTTCTTCATTGTTAAAGTTTACTTTTACGTTTGGAAAGAAACAACATTGTTCTTTTTATATTTTGGGTAAATAAAAATATTTAATCAAAAAATGTGTAATCAAAATTAAAAATCATTATATAATTAGATGTTTTATCTCTTGGCGTTGCCTCATATATTGTCCACACTGTTGCCAACACCAAATACATAATGTTTTCAATAATATCACTTATACTACTAATTTTGTGCATGATAACTTGCAAAAGACATTGATAACATTTATTTCGCATTCGTTCTTTGATTGCGTTGCGCACAATACTTATGTACTATGTTAATAGTACTTCTACAATTACTTCTGTTTAAATAGTTTGACCCGTTTAAAGATGGGTGATTTCAATATCCCAGCCAATATAGATTTTGATATTATTCAATAACCCCAAGGAAATACTTCTTGCATGTGATATGAAGGATTTATATTTTCAGATCCCCTATTGAAATATATTCTGTTTAGTTCCACCCATGGTTTTCTCGTTTAGGGCAAACCCATTTATTTGTGGACCATATGCCGCCGAACATTGAATGGTATTTATCTGAAAAAAGCCGCATTGAATGTTCCATGTTCACCGTTATATGCATACCATCGTTTGGGATGAATAAAATTGTACTGTTTACTGGTGTAAATATTAAATTTCGCTCAACCCGGGGCTAGGCGGCGTGACTAGTAATGTTCATTTCCATTAAGACCCAGGCTCAATCAAACCGAGCCTGAAATATTTTCATATTTGTCGTGTTCAGTGGCTGTTAAAGTTCCCTTTTCAGCTTATTTATTTGTTTCACACTTGTATTTTATAAATCCACTGTTACAAAGTGCCGATTCAAAATGATTGTAACATTTGTTTATTATGTTTCGAACTTATGCAGTAATATACAGGAAAAAAATGATACATAAAATAATTCGTTGTCCGTTTAAACTTTCTATATAATAAGCTGAAGTACAATGAGGAAGATACATTTGAAAACAACACAGTTACTTGTGTTTGTAGAAGAGCTAGTAGATAAGCTGTTTCGAGTTTCACTGAATTCCCAGCGTATTTTGAATACAAAAATTACAGTCACTTTAAGTTTGATTGTCATTTCGTACTAACGTACGTAAAGAAAAATAGTTTGACCTAAACAATCCCTTAATTGCTCTTGCTAATTTGACTCCATGGGGCTCTGGTCTCGGTAAGTTCATCGAGTAATCGTCCATTTGGCTTTGCAATGCTATTAGCTTCTTATGTTTTATATGTTTGTGTGCAACATTGATGAGCTGATGGGTTAGTTGGAGTCATTTTACCAAGACAACTTGTACTTGTTTGTTAATATGAGAACTTGTTGGGGCAAGTGTGAGGTTGGTGCACCCTAGAACCTGGTTTAAACCCCCTGTGGCATTTTGTTTTGCCACTGATCGTTCCAAGGCGGTATTCCCAAAGGTTCTCTTTTATCCGTTAATTGTTTGTGGCGTCCTATTTGAATTGACATACTTACATCTAACATGTTCTCTCTCTCTCTCTCTCTCTCTCTCTCTCTCTCTCTCTCTCTCTCTCTCTCTCTCTCTCTCTTCCTCTTCTTTTTCTCTGCGTGGGTAGGCTGTGTTTTGTGAGTGTAGCGAATCCTGATATGCATATTTCACTTTTTTATTAATATTTTATTTTTACACCATGCACGCGGTCTGTTTCTCTTTCATTAAGAACTCACCATCATCATAAACTATGACATTATCTTCGTAGTACTCAACGACTGTGATTTCACTCTGTAGTACTTTTGGATCACCAGTTCATCATACGAATCATTCTCTGGATATGTGTCAACTTCTTGCTGTATCTGTAGGTTGTCGGTATTTGAAAACACATAGCAGTTCTTCAGACGTTTGCATGAGTTCAGACCACGATTTAAAAGATAAGACTTGGGGAATGCAGATATTTTCCAGTCAATAATCCAGTACTCTTCTTTCAGTCTCTCTAAAATACCAAGCGCACATGAAATTATTCATTACCTTTATAGTCATGGGACATAATTGATCATCCAACTGACAAAAATTGGTTTTCTATAGAAGTTGTCTCTCTTTAGTCAGTAATTCCTACCGAGGATAAGAACATGGCAATGTTTTCTTATACATACAGCTTTATCATATTCCAATCTCTAGTTTCTGATTGACTTAAATGTAAATGTAAATTGTAAATGTAAAAAAATGTAAAAGCTAAAGAAATAAAATTAATCTTAAATGGAAATAATCAAACACAATACTTTTAAATGTTGTTACACACTTGTTATTGAAATTAATCTCCCCATACAACAAACAGGGGGCCAGGCAGAAGTCAGACGTTATAATTACTAAGGTATCTCCACTGTTTGGCTCATTTCTCTCCCATTTACCACAGAAACTCCAAAATTAACAGTTTACAGGTTTTGTTTTTTTTTGTTCTTTTGTAATATTCTCTTTGATCGTCATTTTTCTTCAGTAGACACAAATTTGTCACTCCAGAAAAAAAGAAAGCCTAGAGAAAGATTCGTTTCTGGTTTGTATTCGGTTCGGCAGCGCAAGTAAGGGGAGCACAGCCTGTCCGACAATGGCACACAAAAGATGAATCTAAAATGCTGCCGACTTAGCGACCTTGAATACATTTCAGAGATGGCGGTGAGATGGACTAACCCCCACAAATACCGGCTTTAAACCCGGAAAAGCAACAAAACCTGCTGAACATGTGGCTTTAAGAGGTCGCAAACATTGCAAATGGCGAAAACTAGCTAAAATTTCCAAAATAAATTTTGGGGGAAATACTTATTGCCGCCTAGATTTTAGTAAAGAAATGTATTTAGCTATGGATGTAGTAAATGTTTGCAAGCTCAATTTAGTCTAATTCATGTTCTAATTACCAAGCACCAGGAAGTAAGTTTTTATTGAATTTCATGAAAACCCTAACATTATTTTGAAGAATTGGCACTAAACATTGTAGACCATCATATACTTATTACAGGTATGAGTTGCTTTGATATATTGTCCATGAATTTCAGAGTTCTCATGCAAACGGGTTTTCTTTTGTTTTAGTATGTGCTTGGTAATTAGAACATGAATTAGACTAAATTGAGCTTGCGAATATTAACTACATCCTTAGCTAAAACATTTCTTTTCTAAAATCTAGGTGGCAATAAGTTTTTCCCCCAAAATTCATTTTTAAAATTTTAGCTAGTTTTCGCCATTTGCAATGTTTGCAACCCCTTAATATTTAAATATAAATATAAATGTAAATTGCTAATGGCCTCTTAATAAACATCTTACATAAACAGTATGGTAACCCTATACTCCATGAAAAATGATGTTAAAGGCAAGTAATGTAGATCCAGATCAGTCAGCGCATGCGTGTACTCTGATCAGGATAAACACTGTTCGCTTTTAGATTCATCGGGGTTTTCAGTTTTTTCAGACAAAAAGACCACCAGTTTAGACCCATTGACGCTCTATTGATCATTAAAACACAAATCACAAACACGTACCTTGTTCATTGTGTGCCTGGCTGCAACATGATATTTGACCTCCTCGTTCCTTATGAAATTAATCTCAATCATTAAGACGCTCTGGTTTCGCAAATGCAGTGTAATACTGATAAATGACAGAACGTCTTGATGATCTAGACCATATGAAAGTCTTTGCACAAAATGTGCATACGAGATTTTTTTTGATCCGTGCCTTTTCAAGTGACGAACTAACGCGGAAACACTTGCGAACTACTTGCCACAAGATGAAAACGTGATATCAACCTCCATCATGATTCTCTCAGGCAGAATGATAAAACAATGCTGAAGGTTATAAAACTGAGATTTGAAGCCAGTCTCAAATCAAAAGCATCTGATTGGTTGAAATTGCGACTAGTCGCCATTTCAGCTTATCAAATCCTTTGGATTTGAGACTGGTTTACATTTTCAGTTTTATAATCTTGGGACCAAGGCAAATATTTTGAAAAGTCAGGCACGTGTGAATTCGGCTGAATATCGGTGATTCCCCGAATACAGCTAAAAAGAGATAACAAACACAGACCCGTCTTCAATGACTTCCATGGTCAAATCTCAATATTTGCAAGAAAGTGTAGTGTAAGTTTACTTAAGTGCCACCTCTACTGAAAGGGCCAACCGCTCGGACTTGCAAGACACGTTGTTTACATGAACATGTTTACTTGCGGATAACCAACAAGATATTTAAACAAAGAACAGGTGTAGAAACTGCAAAACATAGAGCGGTTAGAAAATTAAGAATGTCACATCAATATTTGTTTCAGACCTGTATCTAACATACAAAGTATTCACAATGTCCGCGTTAATGTTATAGTTTCATTGTTTACTTTGAGAGTAACAGAAGAGAAAATTTAACGTAATTTTACGGATAACTTCAAGGGTCACCAGTACTATAAGAATGCAGATAAAAGCTTAAACGAGTGTAGACCAAAGCTCTTCAGCAAAAAGCACTGAATATTAAATAATTGCAAAACCAACTCACAGATTCCTTAACGGCTTGCCACACTCCTCCCAATCCCGTTCATCGATAAAAAGAAAATTATCAAAATCTCAATAATGGCAAAATGCCGTTCAATGAAACTTTCATTGATTAACAGGATTGGGAGGAGTGTGGTAAGCCCTTAAAATGTGATTTTCTTTCTGCAGACTTTAGACCACCTCTTTTATATTTCTTTGAAAGGGAATTAGTCCACATAGAAGGCTGCGCATGGTGTAATAAAATCACTGTCACAGTGATAAAAATAATTCAATTTCTTCCCAATTTAATAATCAAATTTAATTTGTTGTCTGAAAAATATGCATGCCGTTGTCTTTTAAAGCCAATTTAGTTCTTCCAGATTAATCATCATACTTTGAAACAGCTGTGATGTTTGTAAGGAGGAACACAAGCTATGTATCCGCAGAGTTGGAAATTGTTGGCTGTCCAGTATGAACTTTGTGCGGAGAAGCAGGTACAGGTTAAAGAGTTTAAACATTCACACCTGAAAACTGTCTCGAGTTTTATATCACATTGCCAAACAAATACAAAATCTACTATTATTAAGGTTATACGAATAACTGCAAACCGTTTGCATAACCTAAACTCACTGTTGGACTTCATGGTGCGGACATCAATATGCCGTTTATTTGTAATGTCCTGAATTCAGGAGTTGTAATTTTAAGGCAGGGTGGTTTTGACGTCATAAATTAAACACAGATGTATAAGAATGAGTTTTCTGAGAAAAACTTCTAACAATCTTAACCGACGAACCAAGAAGCTATGACTTAAGCTCATCCAGAAACGGACATTTTACTAATAATCACCGACTGTATATTTAAAAGGAAAATTAAAAACAATAAAAATATAAGTAGCAAACTGTATTTATTATTCAGATAATTTAAGATTAAAATAATACAAGACTAAAATTATACATATATTTTATTAAACAAGGAAAGATACAAGTGAATAATCTTTTAAAATTACCATAATGCTATTACATAATGAATAAATTTATATTGGGCATTTACAAACGAATAATTAGAAGTCCTAACTACATGATGTTTACAATACGAACTGAGCAACAAAAGCAACATGTATTTGCCTAAATATAGAAGCATTAGGACGTGATCGACTCGCCGAGGAAAAACTGAAATATAAACCCACCCTTTTTTGGGAAAAAACAGAAACCTCTGCCTGTTTGTCAGTGTCTTGTATCACTAGATGTCAGGCCTCATCTCCCGTAAGCTCCTTTACAACAGTGTATATAAATTAAGTTACTTAATATAATGTTCAAGACATTAAAAGGAACAACTATAATGTTAAAGTATTAAGTTATAGGTAGTGTATTATTAAGTAGTTTTAACAACTAAGAAATCTAAAGGAAATGGAGACAAGAAACCGTGGTTTCTTAATTGTTAAAACTTCACATAAAATACACTAAGTAACTATAGTGATCACAATTTTACTTACAACTGTCAGATACGAAGACATAACCTTATGAATAATCAGTACTTAACATAAATTAAATGGTTAAGTTGTTTAATATGTAGTTATAAGTTATTGGTAGTGTATATTAAGGGAAGTTTTAACAATTGAGAAACCTAAAGGGAATGGAGCGCAGACAAGTGATCTTGGTTTCCTAGTTGTTAAATCTTCACATAAAATACACTAAATAACTTAGTGATCACATTTTTACCTTTCAACTATCAGAATATACAGTTCTAAACAAACATTAAATGATTAACACATTCCTCCATATATATACCTTTAATGCATGGATGAACAATTAATGTAGATCCAGATCAACCGGCACATCTGAACAGGATCTACACTGTTTGCTTTTTGATTCGTTCGGTTATTTTGACCAAAATGCGACCAGTGCAGATCCTGATCAGACTGTGCCAGCTGATCTGGATCTACATTGTTCGCAATGCATAAAAATGCGTATACATGTATACGGAGGAAAGGTTTAAGTAGTTTTAAGATATAGTGAGTGTATATTAAGTGAAGTTTTAACACTTAAAATATTCTAAGGGAACGGAGCGTAGCGAAGAGACCATGTTTTTTTTAATTGTTACAACTTCACTTAATAGTCAAGTCAAGTCAAAGAATTTAATAGCATATTCAAAAAGCACAATGCTAAATAACATACATAACAATGAATGGCATGTCGTGGAAAAAAATACATGAAAAGAAAGAAAAACAAAACAACACAATATGGGAAAAGAAACAAACAGAAATATAAGCTAAACTATAAGATGTATTTTGTTATTGTAACATCATGATATTATTATCGGAGAAAAGTGTGTGTAATAAAGTGGGAAAAAATCTTGAGGTTTCAGCAAAAAATTCAAACGTTTTTTATTGGTTGCCAGTGATAAGTACATAGCAAGATTATACAATATCTTTTTATTAGTACATGACAAAAGATTAGTAAATTTGTTCATATTTGGCCAATGCCTATAGTATTTTGGTAAATATTTATTCCTTAGATCTCTATACAGAGGGCATATTTAAAG
The DNA here is from genome assembly GCA_038501625.1 of Corbicula japonica. Taxonomy (NCBI): domain Eukaryota; kingdom Metazoa; phylum Mollusca; class Bivalvia; order Venerida; family Cyrenidae; genus Corbicula; species Corbicula japonica. Next base: position 1,221,751 of record JAZAYU010000033.1, read on the forward strand.
AAATGGTACTCATTTTCTATTACTTTCATGTTACATTTGGTACATAGCCTATTTTCATCTGTTAATATTCCTATATCTACCTTCTTCAATATTTAGTTTGTGTGCGGAACATATAAATATAGTCAATATAATTCTAAGTTTTTTTGTTGTTTATACATTTAATGTAGGGTTCTAAGTTGAAATTGTGTTTAAACGTTGCATAACAATCAAGTTTTGGTGAATTTCTTAAATGTTCATACCTACTTTGTTAAGTACCAAATAATCGCCTAACAACGGTATCATTTGTAACTGAGAAACGATATTCAATTCAATCAAGTATGAGAAGCCAAGACTATCAAAAAGCTGCTTTACATTTACGCTCCAGTGAATCAGGGTTATTCGTTATCTTAAACCAGTATTTAATAACTCTTATTTTTCTAAATAAACTTAATGGAAATCTTGCCAACTCGCCATATGCAGCTGTATTGCAAGTTTGTTGCCTAACGCCAAGTAGCTGTTTTAAAAAATTTAACTGTATCCTTTCTAATCCTGACTTTTATGAAAGCCCCAAACTTCAGACCCATAGTTAAGAATTGAACATATCATAGCATCAAACAATTTAAGTTTATCGCTCACATCTAAAGAACTTTCATCAAACAATTTGTTAAGAGAAAATAATGCGCGTGATGCTTGTTCTGGTAATTGTTTTGAGCTTGATAAAATGTTCCATTTTGTGAAAGCGTAACTCCAAGATATGTGAATTTTGTACAACATTTAGTTTTATTCTATCTAAGTATAAATCGACATTTTCTGGTCTATTGCCCTTTTTACAAATCATAACAAAACTTTTGTCTGTATTTACTGTAATTCCCCACCCAGTACAATAATTATGTAACTTATCTAATAATAGTTGTAATCCTTCTTTTATTTAGTATACGAAAATAGCACTGTACCGTCGGCGAACATCAATAAGTGTATTTTTAATTCTTCAATACTAACAGCATCAATATTATCAGAAGAGAAATAATTTTCCATATCATTTATTAAAAACAAAAATAGGAGCTGAGATAGAGGCTCGCCTTGTTTCAAACCCATATGACTCTCAAAGAAATCGGTATATTCTGAATTTACACGGACACACGATTTAAAAGATTCATATATTTTTCGCAACATATTAACAATTTTCGTAAAAGCACCATATTTTATAAATACACTTAACACAGTGATTACCATAACATTACCTTACAACTATCAGATATTTAACAACAGACTAGATTAATGTCCTGCTTCACAGTTGTTTTGGGAATGGCATTATGCACTCAATTGTCGGTTCTCCCAGCAACTCTTACACAATTCCTGTAGTTCTCAGAAAATGTCAAACATAATTGATTCATACTGGGTTACACAAGAGATACTTCCTGTTCATTTGAGGAATCAAAAATGAGTTGTTTTTTTAATCCCTTCTATGTGTTCACAAAAATGTCTCTCCATTTAAAATCTTCAGGAATAATGGTACTTCGAATAGGCCGACATCCCGAACATTGTCATCTTCCCTCATACACAGTTAATTCTGAAATACAATCAAAATTACATTTTTGATAAAAGTACTTGCCATACAGCTATACAAAAAAGATATTGTCTGATATTGCTGCCAAACCTCCATAACTACTAGTATATGAATCTGTTTTTTATTGGAACAGAGGGGTAGAGAGGTAGGCAGAGTAAGATCAAGAATTGACACCTCAGCGGTCTGTAACCACAGATAACACGGTCATCTGCCACGGTACACTACATCTACAAATTGTTTCCTCTAGTTAAGAAACTCCAAATCTTAACAACTTTTTGAAAAGTATGTCTATCAGTTTTAAAAGGGCAAATTTAATTAACACCATTGTCTTTTTTTCTATTTTATAAGATAATAAACAAAAATGTGTATGATTGAATTGCCTTTAAACATGCGACGATCTTCAAATTCATTAGATGTGCGAAGCTCTGAATATGTCATACTTCAAGTCAAAAATACCTACCAGATTGATGAAATATGAATGGCTTCATATGATACTTAAAGTTTCAAATTACAACTTATTTTAAAATGAAACTGATTGGTGAAATATGAATGGCTTCAAATGAAATTAACAGTTTACAAAATTTAATTATCAATACAAGCACTTACATATAGATCAGAAACATCCATCTTTTGGTGTCTTCCCCTCTTCTGGTGGTGTCTTCCCCTCTTTTGATGGCGTCTTCCGCTCTTCTGGTGGTGTCTTCTATTCTGGTGGCGTCTTCCTTTCCCTTTTTCTGGCGTCTTTCCCTTTTTCTGGTGTCTCCCACTCTTCTGGTGGTGTCTTCTTGAAGCATATTTTCTGTTTCGGTGTCATCAGCTGAAATGTTTTCGAACCTTTAAGTTTCTTAGCAATTTAATACGCAATTATGTTAGGTAAACAAAAGAGTTTTCAAAATATGTTCTCATTAACTGTTTTGCTTGTTATTGAGTCGCAGTTACTGTTTCTTTCAATTATTGAACTTAAAGGTTTCCGCAGCAATCCTATTAACACTAAATTATCCAAAACAGAAAGTTTATACGAGTTCTACCGTGTCATATTAAATGTTTTTTCTATCTCCGGTGTAAATCCTAATGTTTTCTATCGGCGGTCGATATACGTAACCCTGTACTCCATAAATAAAAAGGTGAAATATGCATATCAGGAATCGCCACATTCAGAAAAAAACAGCCTCCCCACACAGTCAAGAAGAAGAGAGGGAGAGAGCATGGTTAATAAAATGATCAGTTTCAAAAGAGACACCACTAACAATTAACAAAAATGAGAACCCGAGGGGTTACCGCCTTGGAACGATCAGTGGCAAATCAAATTGCCACTAGGGGTTTAAACCTGGTTCTAGGGTGCACCAACCTCACACTTGCCCCAACAGGTTCTCATATCACAAAACAAATACACGTTGTCTTGGTGAAACAACTCCAACCCACTTATTGGCTCAACAATGTTGCATGCAAAAGCACACAAACATATAAAACATAAGCATCTAATAGCATTGAAAAGCCAAAGGGCGGGTACTCAATGATCTTACAGAGACCAGAGCTCCTGGAGTAAAATCAGCAAGAACACGATGACAGGGATAAAAGAAACAAATCGAGCTTCTAGGTTCTTTTAAGAAAAGATTTCCCCATAAACCTTCATAAACTCTTAAACCCCTGCCACCGTCGTGCAACCAAAGAGGTAAGCATAATGATCAACTGTAGAAGGGTTAATCACCAGGCATGCAGAGCGCTGTAAAATATCATGTTGGTAACCTTTCTTTTTAAATTTACAGATGGTTTTTACGAATAACCGGGAGAAATTAACATTGCCCTTTATCTTCTTAAGTTTATAAATTAAACCTCCATAAAAAACTGGCTGTGAAATACCTTGTTGCAATAGTGATTTTAAACTGCACCTGTATTTATGAATTAGATCTGGGTATCGACGATAAAACTTGCAAAATGTTTTCCTTAATTTGTGATACCGATAACCTTTGTTTTATCTTTATATGACATATGAGATAAGTGTAGGTCCAGGTCAGCTGGCACTGTGTACCCAAGGGATAACAGCCGCATCACAAGAATCCTATAGATCTGAGCTGCCTCATTTAAAAAATGTGTGTACATGATGTTATTGTTATCTTCAATACAATACTTTTCATGAAAGAAGCTATGAATATGTCATACTTAGCACGAAATAAAACTGATTGATGAAATATTTATGGCTTCATATGATATTGTTTACAATGATCAAGTCAAACACCTACATTTATGTAAGATCAGAAACATCTTTCTGGTGGTGTCTTCCACTCTTCTGGTGGTGTCTTCCCTTCTTCTGGGTGTGTCTTCCCCTCTTCTGGTGGTGTCTTCCCCTCTTCTGGTAGTGTCTCCCACTCTTCTGGTGGTGGTGTCTCCCACTCTTCTGACACCACTTCTTGAACCATTATTTCTGTTTCCTGCTGGTGTCATCAGCTAAATATTTTCAAATCTTGAAGTTTCTTAGCAATTCAATACTCCATTATGTGAGGAAAAAGTATGAAGTTTCAAAATGTTTTCTCATTAATTGTTACGCTTTTTTTTCAGTGGCAGTAACCGGTTCTATCAAATATTCTTGAACTTAAAAGTTTCGCAGCAGGCCTATTAAGACTAAATTATCCTTAACAGAAAGTTTATACTAGTTCTACCGTGTCATGTTGGATGTTTTCTATCTCCTATGTAACTCCTACTGTTTTCTATCGACGGTCGATATACGTAACCCTGTACTTTATAGATAAGGGTTTTATCGTTTTATGACATGTGAGGTAAGTATAGGTCCAGGTCAGCTGGCACTGTGTATCCAAGGGATAACAACCGTGTCACAGGAATCCTATAGATCTAAGCTGCCTCATTTAAAAAATGTGTGTACATGATGTTAATGTTATCCTCAATACAATTTTAACATCATGTTCGCAATACTTTTCATGAGTGAAGCTATGAATATACCATACTTTAAGTAAAAAATTACTATGTTGTACTAAATAAAACTGATTGATGAAATATGAATGGCTTCAAAATGATATTTATTGTTTACAAATGATCAAGACAAGCACTTACATTAATGTAAGATAAGAAACATCTTTCTGGTGGTGTCTTCCTCTCTTCTGGTGGTATCTTCCCCTCTTCTGGTGGTGTATCCCTACTTCTGGTGGTGTCTTCCCCTCTTTTGGTGGTGTCTTCCCCTCTTCTGGTGGTGTCTTCCACTCTTCTGGTGGTGTCTTCCACTCTTCTGGTGGTGTCTTCCCCTCTTCTGGTGGTGTCTTCCCCTCCTCTGGTGGTGTCTTCCACTCTTCTGGTGGTGTCTTCTTGAACCATTATTTCTGTTTCCAGCTGGTGTCATCAGCTAAATATTTTCAAACCTTTAAGTTTATTAGCAATTCAATACTCCATTATGAGAGGAAAAAGTATGAAATTTCAAGATGTTTTCTCATTAATTGTTATGCATTTTTTTTCAGTCGCAGTTACCGGTTCTATCAAATATTCTTGAACTTAAAAGTTTTCGCAGCAGGCCTATTAAGATTTAATTATCATACACAAGGTTCATACTAGTTCTACCGTGTCATATTAGATGTTTTCTATCTCCAATGTAAATCTTACAGCTTTCTATCGATGGTCAATATATGTAATCATGAACACTCTAGATATGACATGTGAGAAGTGTAGATCTCAACTTGCAATGTTTACCCGGAATAACAGCCATATCACAAGAATCACATTGATATGAGCTGCCTTGTTTAAAAAATGTGTTTACGGGATGTTAGTGTTATCCTCAATCTTTTTACCAATATTTCTTGTTTTCTATGCAAAGAGAAAAGTGCATCCTCTCATAATCAGCAATAGGCAAGAGTTTAACTTTTACTAAATGGGATACGGCTGTCATCACCATGGTCAAGATCTAGATCCGACAGCATGTGCCAGCTGATAAGGATCTAAACTGGTTGCCCATTTGATAAAATTCATATCCATTGATTTAAGAGTACACGGTGCAGTGGTTTTTTACTACACAGTGCCTTAATCGTATAAGGTTAAGCAGTTGTTGGTACACTAGTCACAGGTGACAGGTCGAGATCAAAAACAACAAATTTTGGTATATGGAATAAGACACTTACCTGCTCTGGCAATGTTAGCTGTCACTTCTTGACCAATGGGTGTTCATCCTAAGTCTCTCTAGAGTTGTTAAGCATCCTGAATGTTTCTTCAGCCTAGTTGACAAAACCCTACCACTTTTCTCTATGCTTACAGCCTGTAATCGTTAAGTAAAGAAAACTGTTTTACAACATTAACACATAGTAAAAAAATAGAAAGGTCATGATCGATTCATTTCATCCAAAATGTTTTGTTTAAATTCAATATTTATTATATTTATTATAATAAGCTTCTTTTCTCATGTTTACAATGAGAGAATGTTGGCGTACAAACATGTACCATAGCGAAGTGTGTACCAGACATATCGAAATCTACGCGAGATAAAAAAAATGTCCATGTTACAGAACAAACGACACTTCTAAATTTTTTAAACTAACCAAACGTATCAAATTGAATTTAATGCATTAACATTTACAGTAGGATGTTATGAAATTTACATATTTATAAGATAGTCATGTTGTATATATACAGTATCATGTTTGACTAAGTGCAAACATAGCCAACTTACATCACTCATAAAACGGTCAAATTTAAATAAATAGTAGAGCATCTACAAATATTTTAGAAAAAAAATTTATCAAGAAGATACTAGGGGAAAACAAACCCCAATCATGTTTACAACAAACAACAAACTTCGCCTCCTCTTTCTGTATCTGTTGCTTCTGTGATCTGAAAACACTAAAAAGAATTGAGCGGGGAAAACCTAACCTTAATGAAAAAAAGATGAAATGAAGAAAATAATATACTTATCTTTCCAAGTTTGACTGCGCCTGTACTTTCTGTATCTGTTGCTTCTGTGATCTGATAAAAATACACTAAAAAGAAGTCATGGGGTAAGTCACTGAAGTTAAATAAATAAAACCTAACCTTATATGCAAATGAGATGCTGGGGAAAACCTAACCTAAAAAGCAAAAACGGATGCTGGGGAAAAACCTAACCTTAAATGCAAAAAAGATGCTGGGGAAAACCTAACCTTAAATGCAAAAAGATGCTGGGGAAAACCTAACCTTAATTGCAAAAAAAGGATGCTGGGAAAAACTAACCTTAAATGCAAAAAAAAGATGAAATGAAGAAAATATTATACTTACCTTTCCAAGTTTCACTGCGCTTCATTCTGTATCTGTTTCTTCTGTGATCTGAAAACACTTAAAAGAAGTGATGGGGTAAGTATCTGAAATTAAATAATAAATTAAGCCTAACCTTAAATTAAAAAAAGATACTGGGGAAAACCTTACCTTAAATGCAAAAAATGATGCTGGGGAAAACCTAACCTTAAATGCAAAAAACAAGATGAAATGAAGATAATAATATACCTATCTTTCCAAGTTTGACTGCGCCTGTTCTTTCTGTATCTGTTGCTTCTGTGATCTGAAAAAATACACTAAAAAGAAGTCATGGGGTAAGTCACTGAAATTAAATAAATAAAACCTAACCTTATATGCTAATAAGATGCTGGGGAAAACCTAACCTAAAAAGCAAAAACGGATGCTGGGGAAAAACCTAACCTTAAATGCAAAAAAAGATGCTGGGGAAAACTTACCTTAAATGCAAAAAAAAGATGAAATGAAGAAAATAATATACTTATCTTTCCAAGTTTCACTGCGCTTCTTCATTCTGCATCTGTTGCTTCTGTGATCTGAAAAACACTAAAAGAAGTGATGGGATAAGTAACTGAAATTAAATAATTAATTAAGCCTAACCTTAAATTGAAAAAAAGATACTGGGGAAAAACCAAACCTTTAATGCCAAAAAATGATGCTGGGGAAAACCTAACCTTAAATGCAAAAAACAAGATGAAATGAAGAAAATAATATACTTATCTTTCCAAGTTTGACGGCGCCTCTTCTTTCTGTATCTGTTGCTTCTGTGATCTGAAAAAACACTAAAAAGAAGTGATGGGGTAAGTAACTGAAATTAAATAAATTAAACCTAACCTTTAATAAAAAAGATGATGGGGAAAACCTAACCTTAAATGCAAAAAAAAGATGCTGGGGAAAACCTAACCTTAAATGCAAAAAAAGATGAAATGAAGAAAATAATATACTTATCTTTCCAAGTTTGAAAGCGCTTCTTTTTTCTGTATCTGTTGCTTCTGTGATCTGAAAACACTAAAAATTGTGATGGGGTAAGTAACTGAAATTAAATAATAAATTAAACCTAACCTTAAATTTAAAAAAGCTGGGGAAAACCTAACCTTAAATGCAAAAATGATGCTGGGGAAAACCTAACCTCAAATGCAAAAAAAAAATGATGCTGGGGAAAACCTAACCTTAAATGCAAAAAAAAAAGATGAAATGAAGAAAATAATATACTTATCTTTCCAAGTTTGACTGCTCCTCTTCTTTCTGTATCTGTTGAAGAAATGAAGAAAATAATATACTTATCTTTCCAAGTTTGACTGCGCCTCTTCTTTCTGTATCTGTTTCTTCTGTGATCTGAAAAACACTAAAAAGAAGTGATTGGGTAAGTAACTGAAATTAAAAAAATTAAACCTAACCTTAAATTAAAAAAAAGATGCTGGGGAAAACCTAACCTTAAATGCAAAAAAAGATGCTGGGGAAAACCTAACCTTACATGCAAAAAAAGATGATATAAAGAAAATAATATACTTATCTTTCCGAGATTGACAGCGCCTCTTCTTTCTGGATCTGTTGCTTCTGTGATCTGAAAAACACTAAAAAGAAGTGATGGGGTAAGTGACTGAAATTAAATAAATTAAACATAACCTTAAATAAAGCAAAAGATGCTGGGGAAAACCTAACCTTAAATGCAAAAAAAAAATGATGCTGGGGAAAACCTAACCTTAAATGCAAAAAAAATCAAATGAAGAAAATAATATACTTATCTTTCCAAGTTTGAAAGCGCTTCTTTTTTCTGCATCTGTTGCTTCTGTGATCTGAAAACACTAAAAATTGTGATGGGGTAAGTAACTGAAATTAAATAATAAATAAATCTAACCTTAAATTTAAAAAAAAGCTGGGGAAAACCTAACCTTAAATGCAAAAATGATGCTGGGGAAAACCTAACCTCAAATGCAAAAACAATGATGCTGGGGAAAACCTAACCTTAAATGCAAAAAAAGATGAAATGAAGAAAATAATATACTTATCTTTCCAAGTTTGACTGCGCCTCTTCTTTCTGTATCTGTTGAAGAAATTAAGAAAATAATATACCTATCTTTCCAAGTTTGACGGCGCCTCTTCTTTCTGTATCTGTTGCTTCTGTGATCTGAAAAACACTAAAAAGAAGTGATGGGATAAGTAATTGAAATTAAATAAATTAAACCTAACCTTTAATACAAAAAGATGCTGGGGAAACCCTAACCTTAAATGCAAAAAAAGATGCTGGGGAAAACCTAACCTTAAATGCAAAAACAAGATGAAATGAAGAAAATAATATACTTATCTTTCCAAGTTTGACTGCGCCTCTTCTTTCTGTATCTGTTTCTTCTGTGATCTGAAAAACACTAAAAAGAAGTGATTGGGTAAGTAACTGAAATTAAAAAAATTAAACCTAACCTTAAATTAAAAAAAAGATGCTGGGGAAAACCTAACCTTAAATGCAAAAAAAGATGCTGGGGAAAACCTAACCTTACATGCAAAAAAAGATGAAATAAAGAAAATAATATACTTATCTTTCCGAGATTGACAGCGCCTCTTCTTTCTGGATCTGTTGCTTCTGTGATCTGAAAAACACTAAAAAGAAGTGATGGGGTAAGTGACTGAAATTAAATAAATTAAACATAACCTTAAATAAAGCAAAAGATGCTGGGGAAAACCTAACCTTAAATGCAAAAAAAAATGATGCTGGGGAAAACCTAACCTTAAATGCAAAAAAAAATCAAATGAAGAAAATAATATACTTATCTTTCCAAGTTTGAAAGCGCTTCTTTTTTCTGTATCTGTTGCTTCTGTGATCTGAAAACACTAAAAATTGTGATGGGGTAAGTAACTGAAATTAAATAATAAATAAAACCTAACCTTAAATTTAAAAAAAAAGCTGGGGAAAACCTAACCTTAAATGCAAAAAATGATGCTGGGGAAAACCTAACCTCAAATGCAAAAAAAATGATGCTGGGGAAAACCTAACCTTAAATGCAAAAAAAGATGAAATGAAGAAAATAATATACTTATCTTTCCAAGTTTGACTGCGCCTCTTCTTTCTGTATCTGTTGAAGAAATTAAGAAAATAATATACCTATCTTTCCAAGTTTGACGGCGCCTCTTCTTTCTGTATCTGTTGCTTCTGTGATCTGAAAAACACTAAAAAGAAGTGATGGGGTAAGTAATTGAAATTAAATAAATTAAACCTAACCTTTAATACAAAAAGATGCTGGGGAAACCCTAACCTTAAATGCAAAAAAAGATGCTGGGGAAAACCTAACCTTAAATGCAAAAACAAGATGAAATGAAGAAAATAATATACTTATCTTTCCAAGTTTGACAGCGCCTCTTCTTTCTGTATCTGTTGCTTCTGTGATCTGAATAACACTAAAAAAATGTGATGGGGTAAGTAACTGAAATTACATAATAATTTAAACCTAACCTTAAACAAAAAAGCTGGGGAAAACCTAACCTTAAATGCAAAAAAATGATGCTGGGGAAAACCTAACCTCAAATGCAAAAAAAGATGCTGGGGAAAACCTAACCTTAAATACAAAAAACGATAAAATGAAGAAAATAGTATACTTATCTTTCCAAGTTTGACGGCGCCTCTTCTTTCAGTATCTCTTTCTTCTGTGATCTGAAAAACACTAAAAAGAAGTGATGGGGTAAGTAACTGAAATTAAATTAATTAAACCTAACCTTTAATACAAAAAGATGCTGGGGAAAACCTAACCTTAAATGCAAAGAAAAGATGCTGGGGAAAACCTAACCTTAAATGCCAAAAAAGATGAAATGAAGAAAATAATATACTTATCTTTCCAAGTTTGACTGCGCCTCTTCTCTCTGTATCTGTTGCTTCTGTGATCTGAAAAACACTAAAAAGAAGTGATGGGGTAAGTGACTGAAATTAAATAAATTAAACCTAACCTTTAATAAAATAGATGCTGAGGAAAACCTAACCTTAAATGCAAAAAAAGATGCTGGGGAAAACCTAACCTTAAATGCAAAAAAAGATGAAATGAAGAAAATAATATACTTATCTTTCCGAGATTGACAGCACCTCTTTTTTCTGTATCTGTTGCTTCTGTGATCTGAAAAACACTAAAAATGTGATGGGGTAAGTAACTGAAATTAAATAATAAATTAAACCTAACCTTAAATAAAAAGCTGGGGAAAACCTAACCTTAAATGCAAAAAATGATGCAGGGGAAAACCTAACCTCAAATGCAAAAAAAAGATGCTGGGGAAAACCTAACCTTAAATGCAAAAAAAAAGATGCTGGGGAAAACCTAACCTTAAATGCCAAAAAAGATGAAATGAAGAAAATAATATACTTATCTTTCCAAGTTTGACTGCGCTTCTTCATTCTGTATCTGATGCTTCTGTGATCTGAAAAACAATAAAAAGAAGTGATGGGGTAAGTCACTGAAATTCAATAAATTAAACCCAACCTGAAATGCAACAATATGCTAGGGAAAACCTAACCTTAAATGCAAAATAAAGATGCTGGGGATATTCTGCCATCCCCTGATCTGGAGTCGAGTGGAGAACACTATCCTAACATCAGCACATTTCTCAATCGTCTAGAAAAAAGCAAGAAATTTAGAATTTCACAATAAATATCTTATCTGGACACTAATTGCCTGTAAGAAATCAGACGAACCTAACTATTCATGTAAAATCTCGTGCATACCTTTGTCAATATGACAAACATCAACCGGTTTATTAAATCAATGCCCACACACTCTTCAGCTCTCTCTGGTGTTGTGCTGTGGCAACTTATCATCCATAAATCATAATCGCCATATATCAGCTTTCACTAGGAACTACTTTCGCGGACTGATTTTCCTTTCCCGCTACATTGAAAATCCGTCAACACCTCAGCTCAATGCCATATCTGACCAGTAGGATTTGACTTCCGTACCTCACACGATTACATGTGATCAAACTTATGCACATAAAATTCGTAAAAAACGAACAAAATTTTAAAAAATGACTACAAAGACGATCGGAGACAAATTTGGCTACGTTACTTTGAAAGATTTGATAAAAAGGAATCTGACGTATGTCGTCAGATTTTCAAAATATTTTACTTGCCAATCTTTCATGTGAATGTTAACATGCTCTCACAGTGAGGTTATGCACATAATTTAAAAGTTTCAAATCTGCCATACCCTGATCTGGAATCAGGTGGAGAACACTAACATCACAACATTTCTCAGTCGGCTATAAATAGTTATGAAATTTACAATTACACAATAATTTTCTTACCTTGAACGTCGTAGGCTGCATGAAATCAGGCGTACCAAACAATTCACGTTAATCTCCTGCATATACCTTTGTCAATGTGACAAAACATCAACCGGTTTTATGAAACCAACGTCCACACACTCTTCAACTGTGCTGTGATAACTTAGCATCCATAAATCCTAATTATCATATACACTATAAAAACTGAAATTGTCAAATCGTGACCAAAACTAACTGGAAATGCTATCTATCACCAAAACTAACTGGAAATGTTATCTATCAGCTTTCACTAGGAACTTCTTTCGCGGACTGATTTTCCTTTCCCGCTACAGTGAACTCTCAGATCATATAACCAATAAGATTTAACTACTCTACATCACATGATGTACGTGTGACCAATCTTATAATTATGTACATTAAATTCTATAAAAAGAATAAAATAAAAGACTGATTGGCTACATATGGGACGCCGAAGATTTAAAAATTGGCTTCTCTACATTTGAAACATTTGATAAAAATAAATCTGACACCAGTTGTCCTTTAATTCAAAATATTTAACTCGCCAATTAGTTTAGATAGATAGGAGATTGAAGGAGTTTTTCTTAGAAAGTTGAGTTATTTTCAAAATAAAAAATATATATATCGAAAGATCAAACAAACACTATATTTATGTTGCATAGCCTATAGTGTGAATAGTACACAGCGCAAATGATCAACACAAGTGAATTTTACAGGTCAACGCATCGTTTGCATCCTTTCATAAAACGGAAGATTAACTACAATACGTTATCATAGTCAGCTTAAGAAATTCGACATAAATGATCCTCTTGTGAATATCATGTCTGGTTTTGAAAACATTGTCTTGTGAAACCGGTATTCAACATGAAGTCTTTTTTGAATTTCTTTTAAAGTTGAAGATAAGGTGGAAACATCCATTCCATCCTAGCCGGATCTTGATCAGCAATAAACCAATAGATCAAAAGCCAAACATTGCAGATCCCGATCAGACGGCACATATTTGCAATCCGATTTGACCATGCACAGTTTGCTCCATAAGACATTAGCCATTCCCCCGGGATCAAAAATTATTGTACATACTTATGTATGTATCCAAAAACTAAGAATTTTATATATAAAAATCAAGAGTTAACCGCTACTCCATACACGCGCATTCCAACGCAGATCCAGACCAGCCGACACATCCGCGCCGTCTGATTCAGACCTGGGAACGTCGTGGCTCGGTCGGAAATAACCTAATGTATCTAAAAGTGAATCTCAAAGCGAACAGTGCAGATCCCGACCAGACGGCTGATCCGGATCTACACCGCTCGCACAATCAAGAAAGGCGCAGTCCCAAGAAGAAAATGGTTATCATAATGCACGTGTCTATTTTTACAAATATTTCATAATATGATACCGGCGGCACAACATTTTATGTGATTTTTATTATAACTTAATTTTATGATCGTAATTGTTCCCGCCCCTTTGTTGTATTTTTCACCGCTATCAAAACTTATACCAAGAAATCTAACTCTGATAGGCACTTTATTTTTCCGTTTTTACCTGCCCTTAACTCTCAGAACGTAAGTTTGTTCTGAAATCAGAATTTGAAACTAAGAAAGAAAAAAATATGCAAAAGTTATTATTAAAAGTATGTTAAATAGAACAATCTAGCAGGGTGACAGGCTGGTACATTGTACTACCACTACGCTATGCGTAAGTGCATACACACTTATTGTCAAATATCCAACGATCAGAGAAATCTTCTTCCCCAGTCATCATTATTGTCTTTTCTGACCTCTAAATGAACAGAAAGGTCTTTCTCTATAACTCTTATCTTGTATTTTCTCGTTTGCCTTGTTTCATATGGAACCTTTAACAAACGGCCACGTTCTTATTTCATATGTAATTGTTTTACTCTTAAACCGAAAGTAGATATTAGGTTAGATTTTCTTGATTTGTTATTACAAAAGATATTGAACATTAACATTTACCTGGTACAGATACATTGCACTTGACTTTCAAAGTACTGATGCAAACGTTGATGTGTTTTTGATAATTAGAGCACTTGTTTGTCGGGAATGAGCATGCGAACGTAAACGGACCCAAAATGAATCTTTTACACAAAAATCTCGCCAGTAATGATTACTTGTCCCTAAATTTATACCTATATCATTTGCACTGTATGGAACCCCTAGCTACTTATAACTCATATCTAATCAATTCAATCTACGGCAAATACGCGTAGGTATTTTCTTATACGGTTGAAAAACAATTTTTTCTATTTTTTGTTTGGTGCAAGCCAAGTCTGAAAAAAAAAGTGATTATTACATTAAATGGTTTTGATTCCGTGTTTCTTAGCAACATTGAGCCTTCCACCTATTCTTGCAATGCCATCCCTGTTCAAAACAATATGTGCCCAAGGTTATAAAACTGAGCGTAGAAACCAGTCTCCAGTCACAAGCATCTGATTGAATCTGAATCAGATGCTTGAGATTTGAGACTGTTATCCAATCTCAGTTTTATAACATTCAGGCATTATTGTCCAGCGCCAAAATCGTTCCCGGTGTTATCAGATGTGTGGTCAGACCGATAATGTGTATTTGTGTAACACTATGTTATTCAATTACTTCGGTTTTGTGCAGCACAAAAAACCTGCTACAGTGAAATACGGCATTTTGTCAAAAACCGACTTTCGGTTTGATATACGTGGAATCGTTTTTGGAATATTTATGTAAATGTAAATAATACATTTAACATTAAAAAGAAATAAAAAAACACGATAGTGTTGCGTTGAGACCTCGATATGCAATGAACATGCCCCCAAGATTGCTATTATAAAACTGAGACTGGAATGGAAACCAGTCTCAAATCGCAAATATTTGATTGGCTTAAATGGCGGTCGTTCGTTTCAGCCAATTAGATTCTTGAGATTTGAGACTGGTTTCAAATTCCAGTTTTATCATCTTCAGCACGTCTTGTCTCACTGATCCCATAACTGCGATATCCGTCCGTCCGTCCGTCTATGCCTGCCTATACTTCTCTGCGGTTTCGTCTCAGAGCTGGTTCCAATATAAATTAAAACTAAAACTGGAGACCAGTCTAAAATTTCAGTTTTATGATCTTGAGCTCTGATTCTGACACAAATTCTATGTTGATATTCACAAGTTTTGCTTCCTTCAACCTCAATTATAAAAATGCACAGAACTGGAGCTTGGCCCTTTCTGTGTTTAACAGATTCTCCGATGTCAACCTGTAAAAATTGAATCGAAAAGACTTATGAAAACACATTAATACATCATAAATAATGTTCATGTTATCAGGGTTAATATAAGAATAATATTCAATTATGTTTGCGGAATGAGTTTTTCGCTTTCAAAGTTAACATGACAGTGTTGTAGACTCGATTATTTACCATCTATACCTCATAGCGCAATATGATTCATTATTCTGGTTGCGGTAATATACAACTTCCAAATAATATGAACACTGTATGTTGACATTGTAAATTTTTCTGACATATGTTCAACAACTTTAAAAGGCTAAAATTGTATTATAAAGATCTTTGCCTTCGAAATCATTATTGGTTCTGTTTGCCGATACAACGAGCACTCTTTTTCGGACCAAAGAGAGCTCTCCAGCGATTGATCGTTTAGGTTTGAGAACAGTCCCTTCATATCTCGGAGTTTCTGGCTTTCTGTACCTTGTGAAGGCCCGAGTACTACGTACTTCAGATAGGAACGGCTTTCGGAATAGCTGATGAGCTCCTCTCACTGCTCTTAAGTCTTTTTCATATATCTGAAGAAGGATTGGAAATGTTGTGAAATGAAGGATTTACTTCGAAGATGTATGTCACGATCAATGGCCCATGGTTACCGTCATCATCGGACGAAGAAATGTCATGGCCAAAATCAACGGAAGCAGTCCCAGCGCTATAATCCAAATCGAATGAAACCGCCGTACCGGGGCCCAAGATCATAAAACAGAAATTGTAGACCAGTCTCAAATCTCAAGCATCTGATTGGCTGAAATGGCGAGCAGTCTCAGTTTTATAATCTTAGGTCATGGAGACTCAAATGAAAGATTATTTATATCCCCATTTAATTACTCGAAACGTTCCCCCTCTAAAATGTTGTGTAACTGCTTAATACATGTATCAAGGGGCGCAACACTATAATATCATAGGTTGTATATAATATGATCTAAGAGTTATTGTTCCAACCATATTTATTATGAATGTTCTATTTCTTAAGTCAGTATGAGTTTTGTAATTGCGCTTGTAAGATGTACAATAAAGCATAAAACCACACCACAATGTTATACTTCACTTGATAACATAATATGGTACCAGAGGTGACAAAATGGACTTGCACTAAACTGTAAAATCAAACAACGTGGACCTACATTAAATTGTAAAATGAATCCTGTCGGAGTTACATTGAATTGTAATTGAAAAGGGGCTTACATTCAATTGTAAATCACTGAAATTTTGTCTTCAAACTGTTGCTAGACAGTTTGAAAGAAAAATCGTTGGAATTTGATAAAACATTGCTGTTCAAAGTGAAAACAAAATGGCTAAGTTGTCGACACCAGAAAATTTCGACATCACTCAGCCTAACAAGTGTTGTGAATGGAAGTAGAGAATTTTGTTCTGTTGAACTGCATCAAAATTGCACAAAGATGATGGGGACATATTCATGTCGCAACATTAAGCTACATCATGGTTTAAAGTCCGTTTACCTCTCAACCGACGACGAAAAGATGTTCGACAAAGTGGTCGAAGAATTCGACAGACATTTCAACCCCAAGAAAATGTCATCCACGAATGAGCAAAGTCTCATTTAAGGAGATAACAACATGGAAAAAATGTTCAATTTAATTTTTATGTCACTGCCTGGGAAGAAAATCAGACTACACTATTTTATAAATATATTACTAGGGGTTCAACTGACAACTCAGAATTACTCATTTCAAAGATATATGATATATACTCTATTAAAATGGGATAGTCGCAAACGCGTTATGTATAAATTACACACATATTGGATTTAACAAAAAAAACCATTAGAAACTAAGTTTTGAGAACTTTGCCCAAGGTTATGAAACTAAATCTGGAGACCAGTCTCAAATCTCAAGCATCTTAGATTCATGATCTTGGACCCTTACATCTATTAATGTAGAATGAGCAGCATTTTGGATTCCATCAGCAGAAACATTTGCAACATCAATATCTCTAGGAGGTCTGCATTTCTTGCAAAAAAAATAGGTACGAGCTCCTTGCGTCCTTCCAGCGTGAGATTGTACTGTGATCTCGATATTCCTGCACCAGAAAAGGGTTTTAGTATTAGGTATATTAAAACCCAGACCAAATCAAAGCCTAGTAAATTACACCGTGGCCGAGTTGTTAAGGTTTAAGGTTTCCGACTGAGAATCACTTGCCCTTCTCCGCTGTGAGTTCGAGACCTACCAGGGTCAAGATCTTTTATAAATGTGCGGAAGCTGGCACCTGGGGTTTTCCTCCACCATGTAAAAGCTGGTATGCTAAATCGGTCTAACAAGCAATAAGCTTAGCGTCTGTTGATGTTCCGGCCTCTAATCTATATGAAACTTATTGATATGAAACTATAAAGTCGACATAACCCGAAAAACTTAACGCCATAAACTGTGTAACCCTGCTCATAGCTTAAGTATTTATTGCACTTGTTATTGCTGATGACGAACCATCCATGTCGAGGGATTAAACGACCAGTAATTGAAACCCCATATATACATTGAAAGTCTGTCCAAAAATGTTGAAGCCGTTGCAAAAATTTCGTCTGGTGATAATACGTCGATTAAAGAAGCAATGTCTTACATTAAGTATTGATCTACATTTATTCAGTTTCAATAAAATACCTCTTGTAGATTTAGAACTCAAGATGGATAAATGTCCTTGAAATATAATAAATATGAATAATAACAACTTGTAACAAGAGCGAAATCTACCAACTTTTACGTAAATTAACTTTAAAAAAGTTTTATGCTCTGCCACGTGTTAAATGTGTGTGCGAAATCCCAAGCGTCAAAGCTGTTGGCAACCCTGTGATCCCCATGTTCCATATGTGCACTCTGTACAGGCTTTTATGTATCTTTGTCACTTATATATCTGTGATACGCTTATGTTCTTTTTTATCTCCAAGTACAGTTTCAATAGCAATATTTTGCCGTGCGTTTCATTTATTAATAGTAAATAACCAAATAAGTTTTCTACAGAAAGATGAACAGCTTGAAACATCACACTAAGGTCTGTATTAGTCAAGTATATTTGGGGAAGCAAATCTTTCGAAACGTCGAAAATGTAGATACATTTTTGTACTGATTAGATTGCACAGATGGATCTGGATTTTCACTCTTCCCACATGGATAACAGCCATATCATACGGAGTAAAGGGTTCAGCAGAGTTATGTTAGTATGTTTTCATGAAGTAGTTTATCATTTACGGATGATTATGTTATATACAGATTTATGGATGATTATGTTATATATATATTTATGGATGATTATGTTATAATTAGATTTATGGATGATAATGTTATAATTAGATTTGCGAATGATTATGTTATAATTATATTTACAGATGATTATGTTATAATTAGATTTAAATAATTTAAACTAAATGTAACTAACATCTTCCTCAATATAAGTATCATTCGCATGTGTTAGGTAAAGATCGCGTGATCCGGCCCTCGTGAAACATGCACACGGGCGGTAACGAGGCTCTGACGAGTTACCACCTATGTGCATATTTCACGAGGGCCGGATCATGCGATCTTTACCCAGCAAAAGTGAATGATATTTTTTTTCTTACATACCGTATTTATTTTGCGCTTTTGTTTTTTTTTCCTGTAAATTTTTTATTTTGTACTACTTTTCTATAGTAGCGGAGTGATATACAAGACATTCCATCGTTCATTCATAACTGTGCAAGACGTCGTGACGTCCTATAAGGCGCGCGATTCATTCTACATGGGGGTGTAGGATTGAAATAGCCTACACTGGTCAAAACACCGGATGACCTGATCTGGTATGCAAGAAAGCCTAATTAAATCTAAGAGTAAGGTTTGTTACATCTTCTTCTCTGTCAGCCACTCACAAAATCTGGCACCCTAAGAACTACAGTGCCTCAAACATGTTGTATGCTTTGAATACCGGTAACTACTTACATCTAAGTACTTTAATGCAGCTAAGAACTTTAACAACAGGTTTGTTCACATACTGGTACATGTATCTTAGTAAATCAGTACTGATAATTATGTACTTTAACCTCTATGTAGAGTTGTATTCATAAGAGTCAACGGTGGACCTGCGTCATATATCGGTAAATCAGTACCAATACAATAGTCCTTTTTCGGCGTTAGCTGTCTAAGCTCACTTTTGACCTAGTTTTTCGACCAATGAAATATTGTAAATAAAACTTATTATGCAGCGGGAAAATCAAATAGATTATTTTGATTGGTTATTAGTGGGGCTCGTTAATGATTACCGTAACGATTTTTATATTGTGTGTTAGTATTTACCTGGCACTTATATGTTCGGGAATTTTCGTTTTTAAAAGCGATAATTGTATCGGAGAAAAGGATATTTACGGTATAAGTAACCAGTTAAGTCAATTGATGGCTTGAATACGATTTTATTTGGAATATTCATGAGTCAGGTAAACAATCTAGTACAATACACAGTGTAAAACGACAGAGAAGTGCAGATATTTCTGGTTCTTACTGGTTCCTTTCTAGTTCTTTTGATACTGATTGTTAATTTCAAGACAAGAAATTCAAATCGCCTTGGTGTAGTGGTTATCACACTCGCCTCTCAAGCTGACGCCCCGGGTTCAATACTTTTTAAAGTTAATTTAAGTAAAAGTTGGTAAATTTCGCTCTTGTAACAAGTTTTTATTATTTTCATTATTCATTATTGTATTTTAATGACATTTATTCATCATTAGTACTAACTCTACAAGAGGTATTTTATTGAAACTGAATAAATGTACAGTTAATGTTAGACATCCTTCTTTAATCGACGTATTATCACCAGACAAAATTTTTGCACGCTCTTTATTTCTTTCTTTCTTATATATAATTTTTTTTCCATCAACGCCGTTTATCTTTTTTAAAGATATTTCTTGTTTGAAAGTACAGTTAACAAAAGTTGAAAAGTTGACAGTGCTACAATTTCAACAAACAGCGAATGTTATCAATAAATGAGCAATCACACACACACACTAACTGGCAGAATATTCTGCTTTATCATCATGTGGAATAAGTCTTATTCCTAAAGTACATCAGATGAAACCCACACGTGATAGCTTGTTTACATTTCAATGTCAATACCTTTGTTTATTATGGTTATTTTTTGTTCTAGGAATCTAGAAAGTATCTACAAGAGTATAATACTGCCCCATGTGGCTTATCATGCAGGCACACCTGCCTTTTCGTGCATAACTTGTATGCATCCACTTTTAGATTTATAAGGTTATTTCTGACCAAAATGTGAACAGTTTAGATCCTGATCAGATGACATGGATGTGCCAGCTAATCTGGATCTACATTAGTCGCACATGTGATAAAATGCTTATGATATATGTAAGTAAAGGGTTTAGATATTATTAATGGCAAAATACAAATAAATTTGTTATATTTATTTATTATGCATATTTCTCCATATTTTTTAATCCTTTTAAATGATTTATGTTATCAGAATGTAAATGTAATTAGAAAGTAATCATGATGCAATGAGCACTTAAAAGTACAGGCGCGAAGGAGCCATCTGAACATCCGGGCCATAGAAGAGATACTGTGGTATCATTTCATTTCGCGGGGCCTAATTTTCGCGCACATGACGCAAACAGCATTTTCGCGTGGACATTAATTCGCGCAATTGTATTTCTCCGATATGATTATGTACCACCTAGCACGAAATACGGGAAAATTAAACCCACGCGAAATATAATGATACCACACTAATTTGGGCTACATAGTGGTGACATGTCAATATAAAAAGTTACTTATTTATAATAAAATAATAAGCATTCACTGGTATATATAAAATGCTTAAATCATTTTAGTACTGAAATACAGTTTGTCAACCAGTTCCGGTTATGAACCAGTTCAGGTTAACTTTTTATTTCCTATCCCACGAAAGACGTCTTTCAGTAAAACGATTGAAATTGGTAATTACTTCACAATGAACAACATTTGAACTAAACATTGACGAACTTAAACCGTTGATTTATTGTTTAATTCTGTTCAGGCGCCGCATTAACAAATACTATTTCAGACACGTGTGCGCAAAATTTGGCAATGCGTAGTAGTCAATCGTGACATTTATCGCAAAAACTAAACTTAAATGGCCACAGAACGAAAAAATGGTAATTTGCAATATTGTGTTTTATCATAGTCTTACCATCGCAAGCTAAATCGTGTGAATAAATATATAAATTTTGTTTTTGTGACGGTTTCTGTGAGGCAAGTCTTTCAACCAATACCGGATCAGTAATTGAGAATGAGCAGATAGTTTATACTCCCGAGTTGGAATTCTTTCTAAAGGATAAAATGGGAATGATAACTGATGAAAAGAGACACTTAAAGCAAGAGGATGTGGGTGGTTAGCCTACTGGTCATGTTCCAATGTCCATGGCAGCCTTTGTCTGAAATAACCTAGAAAAAGATGAAGTGTTCTTAGAAGTTACTGGGTTACCAGTACAGTATTTGGCAAAATACCATGGTCAGCTCGACATCTGTAGCCTATGCCTTTGAACTTGTGATGTCACAACTGGTTTACTGCTTTAAACAATACTTTAATCAAAATAACTAACTGTATTGCACGGTTGAGCTATTTTATTATCTCACATTTTTTCAGAATTATTTTAAACTTTTTAGACAGAAAATATCTGAAAATGTATTTGGTCAGTCAAAACTATTACACAGCTTCCGACTGACTTATGAATCAGAAAGCAACTAGTGTTGATCATAATTAAAATTATGTTAGAATGTGCAGGCTGATCTGGATCTTAAAACAATCAAACATAGTACAATAGTAAAGGATCAACAGCATATTTTACTTACATTATGATTACCCCATGTCTAGTCTACAAACTAGGGTAAGTTTTATTAAAACCTTACAAGTATCCTCCATAAATGGCATGGGTGAACAGTGTAGATCCAGATCAGTTGGCACATCTGGATCTACACTGGTAGCGTGTGCTAAAATTCTCAGTATAATTTAATCAGTATGTATTTTAGTTTGTTATTTAAGAAACTTAAAGTACAGTTTCATGCAGACGATAAAGTTGCTCCATCGTTCAAGAATATTCTGTCTGATTGGATATTAACAAAAACAAAAAGTTGATAAGTTTATAGTGCTTTCAATGCTGTACTATTGTAGACAAAAATGGACAAATATTATGAATGCAGTATATCAATTATTCTGCTAAATTATGTGGGACTAGTCTCTAAAGTACATTAGATATCCTTTAGTTTACAGGTAACTCAATCTGTGATAGTCCATCAAAATTTCAAATCTCAGTATGTTTATCACTGTTAATCCTTTCTTCCTTTTATGGTGTGGACAAACAGTATAACAGTGCAAACGGTTTTCCATGCTGAAGTGCCAACGGGATGACTATGTGACATTAAGTTTCAGGTTAAAGCCATCTGGATGATGACAAAGGTTGAATCAGCTGCCTTCATTTTATAATATAACAATAATAGCCGAAGACTATGCAATAGAACTTGTGATGACATGAGTGTTTTACTGCTTTTGCAAATATTCTTTAATAAATAAAGCTAACTTATCACATAGTTATGTTATTTTATTTATAACTTATTATTTTCATATTTATTTTGAGCCCTAGGACAGAAAAACATGTAAAAAGGTATTTGTTCTGTCAGTTAAAAACACATTGAGAGATGTCCCTCAATTTATATTCAGAACTGATTGAATTAACCGGAATAAGTTGAAATGGGTCTATTAACCATTTTTACATTCGTGAAAGTAAACACATGCGGAGACAATATATTTTTGGTAAGGCATTTTGCTACATATAAAACAAAAAACCAAATTCAGATAATTGCTTTTTATATACTTTTCCACTAAGGAAATAAAGATTAACCGTAATTGGTTGATAAACTGTATGAAATATTAGAAATAATGGTTTAAACTGAAGTTGGCCATAGGACCCATCAATTTACCTCATATATTTAACAGAAAAAAGATGCCATTTCTTGAAATTCAATAACTTGAAATAGTCCCTTGAACATTAATTAAAATCCATACATAAAGTTATAAGTCAAAGTATATGAACTGGGATAAGTTTGTACACTAAATGCAGTAACACTTAATTTAAACCTTTCCTCCATACATGTATATATATATATATATATATATATATATATATATATATATATATATATATATGCCTTTATGGCATGGATAAACAGTGTAAATCGTTGTTAACGTTTATTTTTTAAAAATTCACGGCGATAAAACCTTTCATAATGAATTTAGCATACACAAAATCACAGCTGTAAACCTATTCCAGATGAATTTAGCATACAGTAGAAAAACGTCGACATTTTAGTGGTAAGTGCATGATAAATAAAATAACAGGTTACTGTCTTGCAATATAAGTGTTATCAGGCTCGGGCGGAGGAGCTCTGCAGAGCCTCACCCCTCCGCTCCCCATATCGGCCTCGCCTAATAACACTTATATCGCAAGACAGTAACCTATTATTTTCTATATAACTCCTATACCCAAAGGATGGATGATTTATTTCAAGTTATCATGTACTTTAAGTTATAGCATTTTTCAGTTTTTTTTCAGCCATTTCAGCGAATCAGATGCTTGAGATTTGAGACTGGTTTCCATGCTCAGTTTTATAACCTTGGGCACATGCCATATGATCTGGATGTGAACTGGTTGTATTGGTAAAATAAACACCTAATTAATCTAAAACAAAACAGTGTAGACCCTGATCAGACAGCACTAATATGCAAGCTAACCAGGATTTACACTGTTTATCCATGCCACATGTAGTCCAATCCCCAAACTCTCTTGACAACGGTCAAGTTAAGAGGGCTAGACTCATGCGAGCCTGCATTCCTCCGTTCCGGATCCAAAGACCGGGCCTGAAGGTTTTAAAACTGAGATTGGTTACCAGTCTCAAATATCGAGCATTTGATTGGCTGATATGGCGACCAGTCGCCATTTCAGCCAATCAGATGCTTGAGATATGAGGCTGGTTTCCATTCTCAGTTTTATAACCTTGGGACCGGGTCGCATTCTGAGACACCGACTTGCAGCAGAACAGCGCTTTGTGCAGAGGTTGTGATCTTATTTAGAAAACACACCAAGGGCACTAATGGCCGTGTGCTTAAAAAGGGCTCTGACAGTGCACAGAATTTCAAAATATGCCTATGCTGGTAATTATGATGTGAACATTAATTCTTGTTTGATGAAGGTGAACCAAAGTTAATTGTATTCTTTAAAATTAAAATTCACAAACCTAAACAAAAACAACAACAAAAGATTTAAATAATGAAATAGTTCTGGATTGAGCAACAAGATGTTTTTATCCTTAATCTTGGGAACGTGAAGTTAGCAGTAAGCAGTAATAGCAGTGACAGCAGTGAAATGAAATAACTGCCGCAGTGACAACAGTAGCAGCAGTAAGATCGTTTTTACTGCCGCAGTGACAGCAGTGACAGCAGTAAGATCGTTTTTACTGCGGCAGTAACAGCAGTGACAGCAGTAAGATCGTTTTTACTGCGGCAGTGACAGCAGTGACAGCAGTAAGATCGTTTTTACTGCGGCAGTAACAGCAGTGACAGCAGTAAGATCGTTTTTACTGCGGCAGTAAGATGATCTTACTGCTGTTACTGATCTTACTGCGGCAGTAAGATGATTTTTTGTGGTTTTTGAACATCTCACTGCTCTAACTGATCTTACTGCGGCAGTAAAATCATCTTACTGCTGTCACTGCTGTTACTGCGGCAGTAAGATAATTTTTATATTGTTTTGTTAAATCTAAGAACATCTTACTGCTGTTACTGATCTCACTGCGGCAGTAAGATTATCTTACTGTTGTAACTGATCTTACTGCGGCAGTAAGATCATCTTACTGCTGTCACTGCTGTCACTGCGGCAGTAAGATAATTTTTATATTGTTTTGTTAAATCTAAGAACATCTTACTGATCTTACTGATCTTACTGCGGCAGTAAGATGATCTTACTGCTGTTACTGATCTTACTGCGGCAGTAAGATGATTTTTGTGGTTTTTGAACATCTCACTGCTGTAACTGATCTTACTGCGGCAGTAAGATCATCTTACTGCTGTCACTGCTGTTACTGCGGCAGTAAGATAATTTTTATATTGTTTTGTTAAATCTAAGAACATCTTACTGCTGTTACTGATCTCACTGCGGCAGTAAGATTATCTTACTGTTGTAACTGATCTTACTGCGGCAGTAAGATCATCTTACTGCTGTCACTGCTGTCACTGCGGCAGTAAGATAATTTTTATATTGTTTTGTTAAATCTAAGAACATCTTACTGCTCTTACTGATCTTAATGCGGCAGTAAGATGATTTTTTTTGTGGTTTTAGAAGATCTCACTGCTGTAACTGATCTTACTGCGGCAGTAAGATGATCTTACTGCTGTCACTGCTGTAACTGCGGCAGTAAGATAATTTTTATATTGTTTTGTTAAATCTAAGAACATCTTACTGCTCTTATTTATCTCACTGCGGCAGTAAGATGATCTTACTGCTGTAACTGATCTTACTGCGGTAGTAAGATGATCTTACTGCTATTACTGATCTTACTGCGGCAGTAAGATGATTTTTTGTGGTTTTTGAACATCTCACTGCTGTAACTGATCTTACTGCGGCAGTAAGATCATCTTACTGCTGTTACTGATCGTACTGCGGCAGTAAGATCATCTTACTGCGCTAACTGATGTTACTGTGGCTGTAAGATGATCTGACTGCTGTCACTGCTGTTACTGCGGCAGTAAGATAATTTTTATATTGTTTTGTTAAATCTAAAAACATCTTACTGCTCTTACTGATCTTACTGCGGCAGTTTGAAGATCTTACTGCTGTCACTGCTGTTACTGCCGCAGTAAAATACGATCTTACTGCTGTTACTGCTGTTACTGTCGCGGTTAAAACGATCTCACTGCTGTCACTGCTGTTACTGCCGCAGTAAAAACGATCTTACTGCTGTAACTGCTGTTACTGGCGCAGTAAAAACGATCTTACTGCTGTTACTGCTGTTACTGCCGCAGTAAAAACGATCTTACTGCTGTCACTGCTGTCACTGCTGCAGTAAAAAAGATCTTACTGCTGCTACTGCTGTCACTGCGGCAGTGATATCATTTCACTGCTGTCACTGCTGTCACTGCTTACTGCTAACTTCACAGTGCTTTGGTTGCGTTTGGAAGGAATTGCAGTTAGTTCTGCTAAGAAAAATCATAAAACAGTAAAACTATGTATGACATTTTCATATTTGACTGGATAGATATTTGTGCAATATGATGGCAAATACCGGTATCATTCAGGGAGCATTAAATGAACCAGTTTTGGCAAAGTATTATACTTTAGACTTCTTATTATGTCTTTCATTTCTCTTTGGTTAAAAATTTGAAGTGTCTGAAAAAGTTGTATCCGAAATTATGTCTGACCGAAATCTCATACACTTACCATGGATATACATTGTCGGAAAATAATGATGTTGTAGTCTGAAAATCAGCCTGGATTGATAGAATTGTGTGTTCCTTCAAAATAGGATCGAACAAAAATAATCTGGCCGACATAATAATCAAATATACGCAAAGTCTCCGAGTTGTTTTGTTCCCTTTAACCCAGAATTGGCGTTTTAACGATTCTTTTTAGATGGGAAATGCTTTTTATCGATTGAATACAGGTTTAACCTTTAGAATAAATACTTTATACTCTTTAATCATTCATAGAAGCAAAAATCGGGGAAAAAACAGAGCGAACGACGCATCATGATTCATTTTCTTACGTTGAGGCATGTTTGAATATTTTCGGAAAAGATTGGATTAATGGATTAAAATTACCGATATTTATACATTACTAATGATTCATATTACTTTTAAAATACTAAAATTGTTCAATTATAAACATATAAATGGAATGATGAATGGTTGCACACTGTATTATGTTGCAGTCCCCTGTAGCGTATGGCATTAACATAAAAATTAATAATACGTTCGCATACGCAGAGTAAAGGCCTACGTTAGGGTATGCGTTAGGATACGTTAGGAGGGATTCATGACTACGTAGTAAATACCTGTTAATGTGTACCACGTGGTGCACATTATCTAGAATGTTGGGCAAGATATGAAAACAATGGCTATATAGCATCTGATAAAAAGTTACCAAAATTATGACGCAGATGCTTAATATCGCTCAAGAAATTATATCTGAGCATTCAGTAATAAAAAAAGATGTCCCAAGTTAAATGTTAAAAAATAAAAGAATGAAAAAAAGACTTTGACAAATTATTTAAACTACCATAATACATCATATTTGTAATCATTTTTATTAGTATAATATACATTTATAAAAATACATTGCCATTAATAACACGTTAGTCTTCAACTAGCCCTACTATTTGTGCGCAACACGAGCTTTTCTATATATACGATAGTCGCTCTTCAAGTCTGTATGATAATGGGTCTGTGCTTGCAGTCGAATTATTGAGACTTGTCTTCAACGACATTGGTAAAAGTTTGTATTTTGATGTCATAAATTTATGTTGAAATCAGTTAATTAATAACAATATATGCGATATATCCCTAAACATGTCCTTTGCTGTAACAACCTGTGTGAGGAATGTGTTTTCACTATTTCAAATTTGTTATTATGTTCAAACCATGCTGATTATCAAGGGTCAAACCCTTTTTTCCGTGGATGCATTTTCATCAGTTTTGCAAGTTTATCTAAATAGAAGCTATGTTTGCGCATGGCGTGTTTGTGGATAATGGATTCTTAGATCAATATATAAGCTAATAACTTTGAAGTTAAAATTCAGAAAATTCATTTTTGTTTCATCTGCAACTTAAAGATATCAGTAGGACTCTCTTGTACGATGCTTAATTCAATGGGGACGATATTATAGGAAGTAATGGAAATATAGGAAAGTAGGATATTTATAAGCATTTTTTCTAGAATTTTCACACGCAATACATACGATCTATCATACGCTTGAGTGTGACTGCACCATAAGAGTGATGGAGTAATGAGATGCATTAGAAAGCAAACCTTCTGGTTCACTCATGACAGAAACGACAACAATGGCACATCCCACAGTGTACACTCGAAAGTCCGACCCTACTTCCGATAGCGCTGACTATACACATAGCCATCACGAAGGAGCTGGTTAAAAAGCGGGTAAGAAATTGAATAAAGAGTAATTATTTAATTCTTTTACTTTAAATGATTAGACTAGCAAGATATAGAGTGCGTCGAGTGTACACTGTGCATCCGACCTCGCATCAGTGCCGAAAAGATCAAACTAAGGTAAGTAATATTCGAAGGCTGAAAGCGAAACTTTTCTTAATGATATTCATTAATGAAGCAGAAAGAACTCTTTCTCTTTCACTCCAAGTATTGTTTGTGTTTTGAAATGCGGAATTCTAAGACATTTGTGAATAATCGAGTAATAACACAGTGTACACTCGAAAGTCCGACCCTACTTCCGATAGCGCTGACTATACACAAAGCCATCTCGAAGGAGCTGGTTAAAAAGCGGGTAAGAAAATGAATAAAGAGTAATTATTTAATTCTTTTACTTTAAATACTTAGACTAGCAAGAAATAGAGTGCGTCGAGTTATAAAATGAACGTGAAACAACGTTAACATCGAGAAAATACGATCGATTACCAAAATTTACAAAAAAAGTCAATCGTGTCACTTCAAACGTCCATTTCAAAGCTTTATTTACATTGTTTGGCCGAAATTCGTTTTACTATGTGAAGTGTATTCATTACTGTATCACTTCATGTAGTTAAATCTTGTCCCAACCCGCTAGTTTTTGAAAAACTCGAATTTTAATTTGCACTGGTAGTGTGACAAGATGGTACGGCTACTAGCCAAATGACAGTCCGGCTACTAGCGTTTTCTTTCTAAAAAATGGTACGGCTACAAGTCGTACCCGAATCATTCAGTGGTTTGAGAAATAAGCATCAATGACGAATTTATTTAATGAAATTATATGTATACAAGAGACCTTTGATGCGTAGCAATACCCGGTAAGGGTCGCCGCAGAAATCATTGGATATCTACTATACTATACAATGGGATGCACTGGAAATAAACAATGGCATTGAATTGTACACTATTATATGGCTTGACAATCTCACAGCCTTAATGAAAATTGCTTTAAATTCTATTGACTACATCCACGGTATGTATCCCAATAATCAGCCCTCGGGTGACAATGTCAGGCTCTGATGATAAGAGCTAATAAACATATGATGAAAAGGTCAGTTTGTTCATTTTCCATACAATTTTAAATGTAGCCAGCTATTATCTTTACTGAAGCCAGCGATTATCCATCTCGCTTTGACATCTTCAGAAAAAGTAAGATTTAGATTCATTTTTACCAAACTGTGTTACCATTTTGTGATTGTTTATTAACAGAGGGACAGTAAAGGATGAAATAGTTATGTTTTCTTCACTCACCTACCTAAATACAGATGGAAACTTGTTTAATTTTGAGCGATGGGTCGAATTTTCCACCTTCTTCGGTGATTTTCACCACAATGTAGGGACTGTCTGCAAAAACCATTGCAGTTTTATATAGCTTATGTTGGCCTAGAACAATTGCAATCACTAACGTGATTTAAATCGGCACTAGTAAAAGATAAAAGTAAAAATATTAATTCATTTTCACTCTCATCCGCAACTCGAGCCGCTCTTATCATCCGAGCCTGACATTGTCATCCGAGTGCTGATTATTGGGATACATACCGTGACATCGTTTATTGACGCAAAACCTTGAAAGATGTCGTAACGCAAAAAAAACGTCTGATTGGTTAGAGGAAACCATGGGCTGAACATCGGAGTTGGATTTAAAACAATGTTTGAAAAATATTTTATGCAAATTCGTATATATATATACATATCAATTTACGATAATAAAATATACCAGTTTTAGCATTTGAACATGGTATTTTTAGATAGATTATTAAGTGTTCTTTTCTGGTATTTTCTAGTGTTTTCCGGTGAGTCTAGTTATCGATCGGGCACTTATAATAAGTGACCAGAAATATGCAAGCGACCATCGGTATCGTTTGAAATAAGTTCGATAGTCAGCCACGATTTGTAGCAGGATTTTGATCAGAATAAAATACCAATTTACCTTTTTTTTTAAAAAAAAAATTTCATCCATATTAAAACGTTTTCGTGGGTTAGAAGACCATTAAACCATCATGATTGGACAACAATATATAACTTGTAGGTACCGGTGTAGTAAATGGGTAGTGAATAGCAGTACCTAGGTAGTGAATAGCAGTACCTGGGTAGTGACTAGCAGTACCTAGGTAGTGAATAGCAGTACCTAGGTAGTGAATAGCAGTACCTAAATGTGAGAAAACCATTGATTAATATTGTACTGAAAATGCCGTATAAAGATCTGGCCCCATGTTCACAAAGCGTTTTCACTATCATTTGAGTTTGAGATCGGAATTTCATTTCCCAATATATCTTAAATATATAAAGTAAACTGAAAATGGGATTTTACATCAATTTCAACATACCATTTAAGACTATTTTGTAGAATAGTAGTAAATATATCTTATGGAATTTCAAATTTATCAGCCATGAAAATTTTAAACTCAAACTCAGTTGAGATTGAAAATGCTTTGTGGACAAGGTGACAGGTGCATGTTGATCGTTATTGAACATAATTAACGTAAGTTATTTGATATTCCCATAGCATGGTTAGTGAGTTGTTCGTTTACAATAGCGGGCATAACTGAAGACATACATTTATTATGCCCCATCGGGGATGGGTGAGTTGCATGTGCTCATGTCCGTCTGTCCTTCAGTCCGCTTCTCAATCCGTCCGTCATGTATATTTCAGTTCACTTAATCGTTCTTTCAAACAAGCACTGTCGATCCAACATTTCAGTAATTAATACTTATTTCAAAAATGGCATTCTAAACAGGTGCTACCTAGTTCATATGCGCGACACTAGAACTCAATGAGGTGAACATTTGTGTGAAGTTTTACCGAAATCCCTCCATTCATATAGGAGAAATGGTCCGGACAAATCCGGACGGACGCACGGACGGACGTACAATTGATGAAAAAGATTATTTAGTCAACCCTAGTAGCCGTACATAAAGACTGCTAGTAGCCGGACCATTTGTTTTTTAGACTTTGCTAGTAGCCATACCATCTTGTCACACTACCAGTGCAAATGAAAATTCCGAGTTTTTCGAAAACTAGCGGGTTTGGACAAGATTAACTACATGAAGCGATACAGTAATGTATACACTTCACACACACCCTGGCTAGAAAAGTTGCTAAGTGTAATGGACATCGAAGACAGGAGATAACTAGAGTGGGAGAGTGATCACTGAGATCTGGATCAGTTTCTGAGTAAAACTTCAAAATAAAACTTAACTGACGAACCAGGGAGCATTCTAGAGATTTTTTATATTTTTCTTTTTTGTCTATTGCGTGAAAGGCGCAGTACCTTAAGCTCATCCAGAAACGGATAAACTAATAATCACCGAGGCGTCTGTTTATTTAAAAGGAAAACTAAAAACAATAAAAGTATAAGCTTGCAGTAAATTGTATTTAATATTCAGACAAGAGATTCAAATTCCATGAAACAAGATAATATAAGATTCAAATGTTACAAAGGTTCCATGAAACAAGATACTATAAGATTCAAATGTTACAATAGTTCTATGAAACAAGATAATATAAGATTCAAATTTTACAAAGGTTCCATGAAACAAGATACTATAAGATTCAAATGTTACAAAGATTCCATGAAACAAGATACTATAAGATTCAAATGTTTCATAGATTCTATGAAACAAGATAATATAAGATTCAAATGTTACAAAGATTCCATGAAACAAGATACTATAAGATTCAAATGTTTCAAAGATTCTATGAAACAAGATAATATAAGATTCAAATGTTACAAAGATTCTATGAAACAAGATAATATAAGATTCAAATGTTACATAGGTTCTATGAAACAAGATAATATAAGATTCAAATGTTTCATAGATTCTATGAAACAAGATAATATAAGATTCAAATGTTACAAAGATTCTATGAAACAAGATACTATAAGATTCAAATGTAACAAAGATTCCATGAAACAAGACAATATAAGATTCAAATGTTACAAAGATTCTATGAAACAAGATGATATAAGATTCAAATGTTTCAAAGATTCTATGAAAAAAGATGATATAAGATTCAAATGTTACAAAGATTCTATGAAACAAGATGATATAAGATTCAAATGTTACAAAGATTCTATGAAACAAGATAATATAAGATTCAAATGTTTCATAGATTCTAAGAAACAAGATGATATAAGATTCAAATGTTACAAAGATTCTATGAAAAAAGATAATATAAGATTCAAATGTTACAAAGATTCTATGAAAAAAGATAATATAAGATTCAAATGTTACAAAGATTCTATGAAACAAGATAATATAAGATTCAAATGTTTCAAAGATTCTATGAAACAAGATACTATAAGATTCAAATTTTACAAAGATTCTATGAAACAAGATACTATAAGATTCAAATTTTACAAAGATTCTATGAAACAAGATAATATAAGATTCAAATTTTACAAAGATTCTATGAAACAAGATACTATAAGATTCAAATTTTACAAAGATTCTATGAAACAAGATACTATAAGATTCAAATTTTACAAAGATTCTATGAAACAAGATACTATAAGATTCAAATTTTACAAAGATTCTATGAAACAAGATACTATAAGATTCAAATGTTTCAAAGATTCTATGAAACAAGATAATATAAGATTCAAATGTTTCAAAGATTCTATGAAACAAGATAATATAAGATTCAAATGTTACAAAGGTTCTATGAAACAAGATAATATAAGATTGAAATGTTACATAGGTTCTATGAAACAAGATAATATAAGATTCAAATGTTTCAAAGATTCTATGAAACAAGATAATATAAGATTCAAATGTTTCAAAGATTCCATAAAACAAGATATAAGATTCAAATGTTTCATAGATTCTATGAAACAAGATATAAGATTCAATTGTTACAAAGATTCTATGAAACAAGATAATATAAGATTCAAATGTTTCAAAGATTCTATGAAACAAGATAATATAAGATTCAAATGTTTCAAAGATTCCATAAAACAAGATATAAGATTCAAATGTTTCAAAGATTCTATGAAACAAGATATTATAAGATTCAAATGTTACAATGGTTCTATGAAACAAGATAATATAAGATTCAAATGTTACAAGATAATATAAGATTCAAATGTTACAAAGGTTCTATGAAACAAGATACTATAAGATTCAAATGTTACAAAGATTCCATGAAACAAGATAATATAAGATTCAAATGTTACAAAGATTCCATGAAACAAGATAATATAAGATTCAAATGTTGCAAAGAATATATGAAACAAGATATTATAAGATTCAAATGTTACAAAGATTCTATGAAAAAAGAGAAGATACAAGTGAATAATCTTTAAAATCAATTATAATAATGTTATTACATTATGAATTATTGGACATTAAGGAATAATTAGAAGTCCTAACTACATGATGTATACAATACAAGAATTAGCAACAAGAGCAACTAAATGTTTGCTTAAATATAGAAGCCTACGGACGTGGTCGACTCGCCGAGGAAAAACTGAAATTAACCCATCCTGTTTTGGGAAAAAAAGCAGAAACCTCTGCCTGTTTGTCAGTGTCTTGTACCACTAGATGTCAGGCCTCATCTCCCGTAAACTCCTTTACAACAGTGTAAATAAATTCAATTACTTAACATAATGTTCAAGACACTGCAAGGAACAACTATAATGTTAAGAGTACTGAATTGTAAGTTACAGTTAGTGTATATTAGGTAACGTTTTAACAATAAAGGACTCTTAAGGGACCGAAGCTAGACAAGAGACCGTGGTTTCTCAATTGTTTGAACTTCACTTATTATACAGTACACTATACTTAGTGATTGTCACAATTTTACCTTAAAAACAATCGAATATTAAGTCATAACCTTATGAATAATCGGTACTTAACATAAATTAAATGGTTAAGTTGTTTAATATGTAGTTTTAAGTTATAGGTAGTGTATATTAAGTAAAGTTTTAACAATTGAGAAACCTAAAGGGAATGGGGCGCAGACAAGTGATCGTGGTTTCTTAGTTGTTAAATCTTCACATAAAATACACTAAATAACTTAGTGATCACAATTTTACCTTTCAACTATCAGATAGAATCGAAGACATGATCTTATGAATATTCAGTACTTAACATAAATTAAATGGTTAAGTTGTTAAATATGTAGTTTTAAGTTATAGGTAGTGTATATTAAGTGAAGTTTTAACAATTAAGAAATACGAAGGGAACGGAGCGTAGCGAAGTGATCGTGGTTTCCTAGTTGTTAAAACTTCACTTAATATACACTAAACTTAGTGAACTTAAAGCTAGTTAACAAATATTGAATTGCATTTGACTACAAAGCTAGTTAACACATAAGGTAAAGCATGTGAATATAAACAAAAAAGTTAAAAACATGACCTTTGCTATTTGTCAGGTTTAAATATTTTATAAATAATGTATCATCTGCCGAAAGAATGAATACATGCAGTGATGATAATATACATGATTATATTTCAAAAGGAAGTGAGCACTTTATTTTCAGTGATTTTCATTTACTGCTTTTCTTAAGGCCTAAATATTTGGTATCAGAAATTGATATTAGATCACTTAAACCCTATGATCTAATCGCAATATTGAAATAAGCAATAAGGAAAACAGTTAATGAAACATCACTGAAAACAAAATGCACACTTTTATTTGGAATAGAGTATAGGTCTTATAGTAAGCAATCAAGAAAATAATATTAATTTATGAATAAGAAAGTCCTGTAAATGAGAATAAGCTAGAAAATGCTGCACATTTTCCACTGTATTAAGTGTTTATCGATAATCGTTTAAAAACAGACTAGAATAATATACAGCTTCACATTTGAATTGGGTATGTCATTATGCACTCACAATTTGTTTAACATGAAGACCAGTCTCAAATCTCAAACATATGATTTGCTGAAATCGCGACTGGTCGCGATTTCAGCCAATCAGATGTTAGGATTGAAGACTGGTCTCCAATCTAAGTTTTATTATCTTGAGCTCTGGAGTTCGTGGTACACTTCAGATATGATTTTGACACCTCCAAAGTTCAGGAATTAACTTTTTCTTTATCCAGCATGAGTTCATCCATTGTACCAGGGTAAAGTTGCACACTACGATTGTAGATTTCACATTTTGAAATGTCTCTCGGATATTTTTCAACGTCGGATGGCTTAAAAGTCACTAAAATTATCCGTTCAGAATAATGCCGTCTCCGTTCAAAGTCTTTTAGAATAATAGTATCATAATCAATTCAGTTTTTTTTCACTTCCCAGTTTCAAGTTTCATTCACCATGCGGGGTATTTGTTACAATTGGTCGAATCAAGCCTCCTAATGTCCTGAACTCTCATCCTTCATCACATAGAGTAATCCTGAAATGCAATATTAATGTGTTCATAAAAGCACATGCCTAGCTATACAAAATGAAGAAATTGTCGAATATGGTTGCCAATCATCGATTATATAAATCTGGAAAATAAATAATTCATAACTTTTATCGGAACTATGTACAAACAGTAAGACCTAGAAGTGAAAAGTCGCCGGTCTGTAACCACAGTTATCTCTGTTGTCTACCATGGAACACATCTCCATTAAATGTATCATATTGAATTCCTTCAGTTTACCTCCATCTGGTCGCAATTTCAGCCAATTGAGACTGGTCTCCAATCTTAGTTAAATTCTCTTGAGCTCATATAAGACATGTCACGTGGGCAACAATAGAAACTAGAATAAGACTTTCTACATCCTACCGTTGTTGGCGTGGTAAGACATCACTACTGGACTGAGGGTGGGGTATCCATCCACAATCTTCGATCTTGACTGAAGGTCTCATCAACCTGGTAACAGTTTTGGCTATCTTTCCCACTGCACAATGTTGCCAGTCTCAAAAACCAGTTTCCTATTGTAAAGACAACTCTTTAAAATATTGTTACTAGTTATAAATCACAAACGGCAAATATTTTAAAAGGTATTCTGGCAAACAGCCATGGTAACTTTATTCTACCCAAAATGGTTTTTCTTCTTGCCAGATTTAATAAGTGCTGTTGCATAACCACACTTATTCTTAAATTTTCAAAAGTGACTAAACATTATATAAAAACATTTTTAAAAAACTTTGGTCCCATGGTTACAATAAAAGAGAATGTTAACTCAGTCGCCATTTCAGCCAATCAGATACAGAGATTTGAGACTGGTCTCCAATCAAAATTTAATTATCTTGAGCATTGGCTCTGAAGGCAGATTTCGGTCTACAACAGTCATATAAGACATGTCACTAGGCCAACAATAGAAACTAGAATAAGACTAACCTTTATTTGCGTGGTTAGACATCACTACTGGACTGAGAGGTGGGGTATCCATCCACAATCTTCGATCTTGATTTAAGGTCTAGTAATAGTTTTGGCCATCTTTACCGCTTCACAATGTTGACAGCCTATAAAAATCAGTTTTACATGTTATTGTAAAGACAACTGCTTAAGGGGTCGCAAACATTGCAAATGGCGAAAACTGGCTAAAATTTCAAAAATGAATTTTCTTTTGTTTTAGTATGTGCTTAGTAATTAGAACATGAATTAGACTAAATTGAGTTTGCAAACATGAACTAAATCCTTAGCTAAATACATTTCTTTATTAAAATCTAGGTTGCAATGAGTATTTTCCCATAATTGAGCATTGGCTCTGAAGGCAGATTTCGGTCTACAACAGTCATATAAGACATGTCAATAGGCCAACAATAGAAACTAGAATAAGACTTTCTGCATTTGAAATTTTAGCCAGTTTTTGCCATTTGCAATGTGTGCGACCTCTTAAAACAATGCTACTAGTTATAAATCACGAACGGCAAATAGTTCAAAAGGTAACCTTGCAAGCAGTCATTGTCAATTTATTCCACCAGCAATGTTTAATTTCTTCTTAAATGGTAGACTTGCAAGATTTCATAATTGCTGCTGCATAACCACACTAATTCTTATATTTTCAAAAGTGATCAAACTGAATAAAGACCAGGTCGCAAGATTATAAAACTGATATTTGAAACCAGTCTCAAATCTCAAGCAACTGATTGGCCTTAATGACTTCCAGATATAGCAGTCGGGGCTCAATGGAAATACTTTAGTGAATACAGTCACAGCTGCTCTACAGTTACTCGGCTTGCTTCCCTCGTGCCTAAATTTCCCACATTCCCACCGTCAACCAAAATTGGTGATGTCGTTAATGCCAAATGCCTGAAACAAACTTTATAATTTAAGATGAGGCTATAAATCATTGGGAAAACAAATCCTACACAAAGAAAAAGCTGCCTGCTGGATTAACCGATACAAGACTGCGCCTATTTAAATGTTGCAGATCTGTTGCGCCTCTTCTTTCTCTATCTTTGCAGCTGGTATCTGAAAAACACACAAAACTGACCAGGTTAGTAATGAATTCAACGAAAAACAGCAAACAAAGAAAATGGATAAAAGGGAAAAAAGAAAAAATCCCCAGACTTTAAAAGATTTAAAGAACAAAACAAAAATACTTATCTTTCAAAGTTTGACTGCGCGTCTTCTTTCTGTATCTGTTGCCGCCGGTATCTGAAAAACACTAAAAGAACTGACCAGGTTAGTAATGAATTCAACAAAAAAACAGCAAACAAAGAAAGTGGAAAAAAAGGAAAAAAAAGAAAAAAAATTCCCCAGACTTGTTCAGTTTTAAAGAAGAAAACAAAATACTTATCTTTCAAAGTTTGACTGCGCCTCTTCTTTCTGTATCTGTTGCCGCCGGTATCTGAAAAACACTAAAAGAACTGACCAGGTTAGTAATGAATTCAACAAAAAAAACAGCAAACAAAGAAAATGGAAAAAAGGAAAAAAAAGAAAAAAATTCCCCAGACTTTAAAAGTTTTAAAGAAGAAAACAAAAATACTTATCTTTCAAAGTCTGACTGCGCCTCTTCTTTCTGTATCTGTGCCGCCGGTATCTGAAAAACACTAACAAGAACTGACCAGGTTAGCAATGAGTTCAACAAAAAACAGCAAACAAAGAAAATGGAAAAAAGGAAAAAAAAGAAAAAAAATCCCCAGACTTATAAAGTTTTAAAGAAGAAAACAAAAATACTTATCTTTCAAAGTTTGACTGCGCCTCTTCTTTCTGTATCTGTTGCCGCCGGTATCTGAAAAACACTAAAAGAACTGACCAGGTTATTAATGAAGTCAACAAAAACAGCAAACAAAGAAAATGGAAAAAAGGAAAAAAAGAAAAAAAATTCCCCAGACTTGTTAAGTTTTAAAGAAGAAAACAAAATACTTATCTTTCAAAGTTTGACTGCGCCTCTTCTTTCTGTATCTGTTGCCGCCGGTATCTGAAAAACACTAAAAACTGACCAGGTTAGTAATGAATTCAACGAAAAACAGCAAACAAAGAAAATGGAAAAAAGGGAAAAAAAGAAAAAAATTCCCAGACTTTTAAAGATTTAAAGAAGAAAGCAAAAATACTTATCTTTCAAAGTTTGACTGCGCGTCTTCTTTCTGTATCTGTTGCCGCCGGTTTCTGAAAAAACACTTAAAGAACTGACCAGGTTAGTAATGAATACAACAAACACAGCAAACAAAGAAAATGGAAAAGGAAAAAAAAGAAAAAAAGGAAAAACAATTCCCCAGACTTTTAAAGTTTTAAAGAAGAAAACAAAAATACTTATCTTTCAAAGTTTGACTGCGCCTCTTCTTTCTGTATCTGTTGCCGCCGGTATCTGAAAAAACACTAAAATAACTGACAAAGTTAGTAATGAATTCAACAAAAAACAGCAAACAAAGAAAATGGAAAAAAGGAAAAAAAAGAAAAAAAATCCCCAGACTTATAAAGTTTTAAAGAAGAAAACAAAAATACTTATCTTTCAAAGTTTGACTGCGCCTCTTCTTTCTGTATCTGTTGCCGCCGGTATCTGAAAAACACTAAAAGAACTGACCAGGTTATTAATGAAGTCAACAAAAACAGCAAACAAAGAAAATGGAAAAAAGGAAAAAAAGAAAAAAAATTCCCCAGACTTGTTAAGTTTTAAAGAAGAAAACAAAATACTTATCTTTCAAAGTTTGACTGCGCCTCTTCTTTCTGTATCTGTTGCCGCCGGTATCTGAAAAACACTAAAATCTGACCAGGTTAGTAATGAATTCAACGAAAAACAGCAAACAAAGAAAATGGAAAAAAGGGAAAAAAAGAAAAAAAATCCCCAGACTTTTAAAGATTTAAAGAAGAAAACAAAAATACTTATCTTTCAAAGTTTGACTGCGCGTCTTCTTTCTGTATCTGTTGCCGCCGGTTTCTGAAAAAACACTAAAAGAACTGACCAGGTTAGTAATGAATACAACAAACACAGCAAACAAAGAAAATGGAAAAGGAAAAAAAGAAAAAAGGAAAAGCAATTCCCCAGACTTTTAAAGTTTTAAAGAAGAAAACAAAAATACTTATCTTTCAAAGTTTGACTGCGCCTCTTCTTTCTGTATCTGTTGCCGCCGGTATCTGAAAAACACTAAAAGAACTGAATAGGTTAGTAATGAATTCAACAAAAACAGCAAACAAAGAAAATGGAAAAAATGAAAAAAAGAAAAAATCCCCAGACTTGTAAAGTTTTAAAGAAGAAAACAAAAATACTTATCTTTCAAAGTTTGACTGCGCCTCTTCTTTCTGTATCTGTTGCCGCCGATATCTGAAAAACACTAAAAGAACTGGCCAGGTTAGTAATGAATTCAACAAAAAACATCAAACAAAGAAAATGGTAAAAAGGAAAAAAGAAAAAAAGGAAAAGAAGAAAAAATTCCCCAGGCTTTTAAAGTTTTAAAGAAGAAAACCAAAATACTTATCTTTCAAAGTTTGACTGCGCCTCTTCTTTCTGTATCTGTTGCCGCCGGTATCTGAAAACACTAAAAGAACTGACCAGGTTAGTAATGAATTCAACAAAAACAGCAAACAAAGAAAATGGAAAAAAGAAAAAAAAAAGAAAAAAATCCCCAGACTTTTAAAGGTATAAAGAAGAAAACAAAAGTACTTAACTTTCAAAGTTTGACTGCGCCTCTTCTTTCTGTATCTGTTGCCGCCGGTATCTGAAAAACACTAAAAGAACTGAACAAGGTTAGTAATGAATTCAACAAAAAAAAACAGCAAACAAAGAAAAAAAGGAAATGGACAAAAAAGAAAAAAAGGAAAGGAAAAGAAAAATTCCCCAAGACTTTTAAAGTTTTAAACAAGAAAACAAAAATACTTAACTTTCAAAACTTGACTGCGCCTCTTCTTTCTGTATCTGTTGCCGCCGGTATCTGAAAAAACACTAAAAGAACTGAACAGGTTAGTAATAAAATCAACAAAAAACAGCAGAGAAAATGGAAAAAAGGAAAAAGGGGAAAAAAGAATCCCCAGACTTGTTAAGTTATAAACTACAAAAGAAAAATTCTTATCTTTCAAAGTTTGACTGCTCCTTTTCTTTCTGTATCTGTCGCAGCTGGTTGTCTGAAAGAATTAAAAAAACTGAACAGTGTTAAAAATGAAATAAAACGTAAAACAATGCAAACAAGTTTAAGATATTGAAACAATGAAATAAAAATCACAAACAAATTCGTTAGATTGTTATACATGTAGAGATTTCATTGCCCTTAAGGATTGCTTTTTGCATGGGTAACTGCCCACATGGGAAAGGGATAATAAGTTGTTATTTTGATGTATAAAAGCATTTTCCGAACTTTTTTTTGAAAAAGTATAACTGGTTGCCACAATTGGGAACATGAAATTGGATATTGCAATTATTTAGTTTTTATTAATTTTCATGATTATATTTTGATACTTCATAATTTTAATAATAATTTGGCTGACAAAGTACTTGTTTAACAAAATAAAGTATGCCAACAGACATGACATATATCCAGCTACCGGTATTCATACAATCTTATCAAAACGATTAGTGAACCGGAAATTTATCCACTGCACGGTTTTCATTCAACAAATAAATTACATATTTTGATATGGATCTTATCCCAAATGTTTCCTATGTACTGGTTTACATCATAACCATTTACCGTTATTTAAATGGCTTATAAATTCAGCGCTGTTCCACTTTCACTTGACAAATGTAATTTATACAACCATATTCGTTTTCAACATTTACATTTAGACTTGTATTGGTTACATACCTTTGGCAATACCTTTGGCAATGATGAGAAACATCAATGTGTTTATGAAACCAACAATTTTCATCTGTTTACACACTCTTCATCAGCTCACTGTTGTTGTGCTGTGATAAACTGAAAATACCAATCTCCATTTAGGAGTCAAAAAAGATTTTAATACAGAAATGGGCAGCGCGAATACCAAAGATAGAACTAGAAATATGATAACCAGACTGGCGAAAACATGCGACTATGAACCAATATCATCAGAATAACCGACGGAAACGATTTTAATTTGCGTCGCAGGGATTGCAGGGCTAGGCGCTGTCGCCGTGTAACGCGTGACGGTGCGGGTTTGCTCCCAGCTAGAGACACTCTAATTTGACAAGAATACTTCATTAAGATGTTACCTTATCATCCATAAATCCTCGTATAAAAATACAAAGATTAACAATACGTGACCAGAAACTAACTGAAAATCTTTTCTAGATCCTTGCACTAAAAACTACTTTCGCGGAATAATTTTCCTTTCCTTTCCATTAGAGGAAAAATCTTTCAACAGCTCAGACCATATGACCTATCTAACCAATAGGATTTAACTTACTCATTATCACGTGATGTGCAAGTGATCAAACTTGTAATTCCCTAAAAAGAATAAGGCTAAAACACCTTTTGCTACTTATGGGACGCCTAAAACCGTAAAATTCGGCTCTGCTCCTCCTCAAATGCACATCATGACGCTAAAACTATCTGAAACAATCAAACACTCATAAGCAGCTGACGTCTTTCCGGGACGCTGCTATTGTTCCTCCACCAGGACGCTCAAGCTATTTTGTATTTTATGGTCGTGTTTTAAAAATATGGCTAATCCTAATATGCCTGTGTCATTGACCACTTAAAGTAGTCACTCTACCAGAAGGTGTTTATCCTTGTTAAGGGTCGTTTAGTTGGACGATGACTATTATTATTTTGATAGTGTTCCTTGTCAGAATAAATCTCGGTTAAAATTTTGATCTCAGTTATAAAAGAAAATCATACATCATTTAAAAAACCAATAACAAAATACATTAAGTAGTTATTTGGGCATAGCGATTACATATATAAATATTAAGCTACATTGTATGTCATCGATACAAGTAAAATATTTAACACTGTAAACAAACATAACCCGTACATCAGGTGATATAAAATCAATAGTGCATAAAGCGCCAATAATTTATACAGGTAAAAGTATAAACGTTTATATATCAACTTAAATTATATCAAAACTTACTATCGCTATGAATGAAAACACTCAAATAAAGGTGTATTTACCAGAAAAAAGGTATTAAATATTCCAGAAAAATAAATAATTGCTATTTACAAAAACACCTGTCCACCTATATTGTTTGAAATTTAAAAGTGCAATGATTGGGTGTAAGTGATCACGTGCTAATACAAAACCGAAAAAATACAAAGCGAGTTGCCTCCCTTCGACTTTATCACCGTGCCCAATCCAAAGTGTACACTCGAAAGTCCGACCCTACTTCCGATAGCGCTGACTAAACACATAGCCATCACGAAGGAGCTGGTTAAAAAGAGGGTAAGAAATTGAATAAAGAGTATGACATAGGAAAACGAATTTCGGCCAAACAATGTAAAAAAAACCTTTGAAATGGACGTTTGAAGTGACACGATTGACATTTTTTGTAAATTTTGGTGATCGATCGTATTTTTTTCGAAGTT
Organism: Corbicula japonica; assembly: GCA_038501625.1. Classification (NCBI taxonomy): domain Eukaryota; kingdom Metazoa; phylum Mollusca; class Bivalvia; order Venerida; family Cyrenidae; genus Corbicula; species Corbicula japonica. The sequence goes on from JAZAYU010000033.1 coordinate 1,265,129, forward strand.
AACGTTGTAGCACGTTCATTTTATAACTCGACGCACTCTATTTCTTGCTAGTCTAAGTATTTAAAGTAAAAGAATTAAATAATTACTCTTTATTCAATTTCTAACCCGCTTTTTAACCAGCTCCTTCGTGATGGCTATGTATATAGTCAGCGCTATCGGAAGTAGGGTCGGACTTTCGAGTGTACACTGTGAATAAGATAGTTTGGAATCAGATTCTGTGTAAACTTATTTTATTCTGTGTAACACATATTTTGGAATCTGCATTGTGCATATATGATAACAGCGCCGATTTAATGTACGGGGAGAATTTTGACAACTGCTACATGGCACACACAACGCTACTGTGATATTGAACAGATGAAAGAGGACTGAAAGCCATCGAACACGACAAATATGTAAGGACTGATGAAAATAGCGCATTTCTCTTTTCTTCGGTCTTGATCATTTAAGCGGTTGGGCAAATTATATTGTATGTTAACATTTACTTAAGATTGGTTAAGGTTTGGCTTTGGGCTTTTATTCTAAAGTGGGCTCAATTCTATGTGACGGTCATTTTTCTATGTGAGGATGAGTCATTATATTATGGCCGGGAATCAACAATTCTATATAACATAATGACCCCAGATGTCATTATTCTAGGAGGGTCAGTTTACAAAGTTACACTGGCGACAATAAATCGAATCTCTCAATAAAACGAAAAGATTATGCTTTCTATCCTACAAATCATCGTGGTTTATCTGATCAGAAAACGTTCTAATTTGATAAAGACTTATTTAACAATAACAACATTGAACGAGATAAAAAAAACCAACACTGAATTCCAAAAGATCATTGTTAGGTTGTTAAAAAAATAATCGACCTGTTCAGACTTCGTTGATATTAAATAATTATAAAGATCATAACTGTCCGATCGCCATATTTTAAATTGCCAGAAGTTTTGAAGTGAAACAAGAAATATCTTTAAAAAAGATAAACGGCGTTGATGGAAAAGATTTATACATGTATATAAGAAAGAAAGAAATACAGAGAGGCAAAGCAGACACAGTTTAGTTATTTTATTTTATTTGTTATAGCTGTTGACGAACCCTCCCTGCCTTCTTAGTATGACTTAGAGATTAAGCGACCGAATCATCACAAATCATAAGTTTATTGAAAGTGTCTTTCAAAAAAACAGTTGAAGTTGTTGCAACAATTTCATAAAGTGTTTGCCAAGTCGATTAAAGAAGCAATCTATTCAGTTTCAATAAAATACCTCGGGTAGAGTGAGAATTCAAGATGAATAAATGTTCTTGAAATTTAATAAATATAAATAATAAAAGCCTGTTACAAGAGCGAAATCTACCAACTTTTACGTATATTAACTTTAAAAAAAAGTGTCCGTCCTGAGTATTGAACCCGGGGCCTCCGCTTGAGAGGCGAGGGTGTTAGCCACTACACTACAATGACCTTGTATTTCGTACTTGAAATTAACAATCGGTATCAAAGGAACTAGAAAGGAACCAGTAAGAACTAGAAATATCTACACCCCTCTTTCTTTTTACACTGTGTATTGTATGCAAATGTTTACTTGACACCCAAGAATATTCGATATTATTCGGCGTTAGCTGTCTAAGCTCACTTTTGACCTAGTTTTTCGACCAATGAAATGTTGTAAATAATACTCGTATTCTCTTATTATGCAGAGGGAAAATGAAATAAACTTTTTCGATTGGTAGCTATTTACACCAGAGAGGCATCTAGCAGGGTGGAGAGGTATCTAGTGGGATTTTTATTATTATGCAGCGGAAAAATCAAATAGATTAATTCGATTGGTTGTTAGTGGGTGTTGTATTGGCGGAAAACATATTTACGATTTAAGTAACCAGTTAAGTCAATATTGATGGCTTAAATACAATATTATATGGAATATTCTTGGGTGTCAGGTAAACACTTGCATACAATACACAGTGTAAAACGAAAGAGAAGTGTAGATAATTCTAGTTCTTACTGGTTCCTTTCTAGTTCCTTTGGTATTGATTGTTAATTTCAAGCACAAAATACAAGGTTATTGTAGTGTAGTGGCTAACACTCTCGCCTCTCAAGCGGAGGCTCCGGGTTCAATACTCAGGACGGACACTTTTTTAAAAGTTAATATACGTAAAAGTTGGTAGATTTCGCTCTTGTAACAGGCTGTTATTATTTATATTTATTAAATTTCAAGGACATTTATTCATCTTGAATTCTCACTCTACACGAGGTATTTTATTGAAACTGAATATTTTGCTTCAGTATCTTTAATCGACTTGTTATCACTGTATGAAATTGTGGCAACAGCTTCAACATTTATTTTTGAAAGACACTTTCAATAAATTTATGAGTTGTCATGATTCGGTCGCTTAATCTCTAAGTCATACTAAGAAGGCAGGGAGGGTTCGTCGACAGCTATAACAAATAAAATAAAATAACTAAACTGTGCCTGCTTTGCCTCTCTGTATTTCTTTCTATCTTATATAAATGTATATATAAATCTTTTCCATCAACGCCGTTTATCTTTTTTAAAGATATTTCTTTTATTATATCTAAGCCATCAATATTGACTTAACTGGTTACTTAAATCGTAAATATGTTTTTCCTCCAATACAACACCCACTAACAACCAATCGAATTAATCTATTTGATTTTTCCGCTGCATAATAATAAAAATCCCACTAGATACCTCTCCACCCTGCTAGATGCCTCTCTGGTGTAAATAGCTACCAATCGAAATAGTTTATTTCATTTTCCCTCTGCATAATAAGAGAATACGAGTATTATTTACAACATTTCATTGGTCGAAAAACTAGGTCAAAAGTGAGCTTAGACAGCTAACGCCGAAAAAAACGAGTATGTCTGGATAGGAGTAGCCACTTATACAATTACAGACCTGTCCACTCGGACCAACAGGAAAGATGACAACTTGGAATGTCAACGGATACCGAATGTTAGGGATCCGGATATCCGTTGAACGATCCGAATTGATATCTAGATATTCGGATAAAAAGCTTTGTTAATACCCGGTAGATATAATCATGGTATGTATGCGGGAATAAAATGTCGTGTCAATAAACGGTATCAAGTTATCGTCGTTTGCCGTAGACATATATGCTTCATAATGTTAGGCCCTAATATAAAATAAATGATGAACAAAAAACATTTGATAATTTCGATTCATAAAAAAGTCTGTCTGACTGGATATCCTTAATTAAAACCAACCGCAATAATAACTGCCAGCAAACAAACAAAAAATACGGGAAGAAAGTGACGAAACAAATGGCCATTGACAATAGAATGTTGGCCACTTGTCATTTAAAAGTGATACAAGACATATCAATTAAATGGGAATGTAGTGAGAAAATAGGATAGAGTTAAAAAAAGTGTGCCACATGGCTCTATTCTTGGTCCTCTTCATTTCACCAACAATTATCTATGAACTATTCTTCTTTATAAATACAATGACCAATATACATGTGCTGATTGTGCTCACCAAACACAGTGAAGTAGATAATAATAAGCTATAATCTGTCCCATTAAGTTTGTGACCTTCGGTATTTTTACATTAAAATAAAATAAACATGAAAAAGAATACGTAAACATAACCATTAAATAAATATCTTAAGACCTTTTTTCACTTTTTTTATTATTGTCATATTACCTCTTTATATTTAAGATTTTATAAGTTTTCCCATCCGCTATAACGTAAAAATACCGAGGTACGGATACAGTATCGTTACTGGATGAAAAAAAAGGAAGTTGTAAAATTTTATGTCTGCTAGACCGTCCCCTTTCGGGTAATATTAGGGATGAATTGGCTGGTAATTATAGCTGGTAATTGACTTGTTGAAATGAACAGTACGTAGGCAAGTCTTGAAAATTGTTAGGCTAAAAACTCACCAGAAACTTAAACTCAACATTGATCAGACTTTATTTAGGAACACTTTTGAACAGTGTTCTGCTCATTCCGGTGCGTAAAACCATGTGAGTTGCGCTCAACCCGGTGCAAGGCGGCGTGAGCAGTATTGTGTATTTCATTACTGCTGTCATTGATGACTGATAATGGAAAGCTTCACTGCTACCAAGTTTTCAAGCATAAGCTGGTCACCGATGTGCGAAGGAAAAGGGGTGGATGACCTACAGTTGTTCACAAGTTCTTACCTAAGCTACAATACACAGTCTGATACACTGAATCCAGTTTTACAATACACTTACTTTGTTACTGTTTGATGTTGCCATTTGCACTGTATATGTATATATTTTGTGAAATAGGTACTGTACACACATATGTCACTTTCAACTTTTTCTTTTTTCTTCTGGAGGTTCAATTGACGATTATGATTCGAATTCTACACGATTTTCTATTTTTCTTTTGGACGCTTTTGTATACAATACTTAGGTTACATTTCTATAGCGTATTCAGAGCGTTCTGTGTTGTAGGGATGCAGCCAACAGTTCAACAATAATTACCCTTCATGATTTAATAAGACATATATTTTTTTTATTCAAACCGTGTTTTAATGCATTTAATTCCAAGGTACCAAAACCACCATCATTTCATGGAGGTAATGCAGTTCTGAATGACACTTAGGAAAATCCTAGCCCTTTTCGTACGTGCCTTCCAAGTTCAGACCACAACCAGATTTTATTTACTTGAAGGTGCGGAAGTACAACCAGAAAAAGGACTTGTCGGAGATTTTCCTCAGAATTTAAGTTCTCTTGGTTTAAAACTGCTGCAGTCTTCGAAATGAACATGCATTATGGGAGTCGGTAACTAAACAGTGTAAAATAAAGACTTTGCTGTGATGTGATAGGTATAACAGTTGCAATTGTGTTCTTACAAATATGAAAAATGTCGGGAGGAAAATAGTGTTAAGGGTAATAAATAGTTCATTGAAAAATACACAATTTAGAACTGGCAAGTACTGGTTGATTTAATTCTCCACCCTGAAATTAAATAATAACCAATAGCTACCACTTGAATATTTTCAATTTTTCTGGTCATTTGAAATATTTTTACTGAAGTTAAAACATTAACTTTCACCTCAAGTGACAAATTTTCTACCTTATTAAAAAAATCATTTAGAATGACATTTTACTGTTGCCCCCAGCTATTACATACAGTACCCTTGTGTAAACATCTTCTTGAAACTTGTTGGTTCAATAATAGACTACATGTCATTGCTTGTTATGTGTCAGTGGCCATGTTAATTTTTTTTTTTGGGGGGGGGGGGGAGGGGTGATAGAAAATACTCAAAGATTTTGTTTTCTTTTGGAAAAAACAACAACTTAAATTAAGAAGCAAGTCATGACCAATCTTCAAGACTTGAACCAAAATACTCCTTATCCAAATATTTTTTCGGACATAAAAAGAGAAACTTCCACTTTGCTAGATTTCAGACTCCACTTATACCCGTTTACCGCTTACAAGGGTCTTGCGTTCATTTAATGGTATAAGGGAAGTAACTCAAACAACTATGCGGACCATACCATTAGCTACCTGAGTTACCTCTCTTCTCACTTTGCACTTGGTTGTGAAGAATATTAACGATCATCGAACAAAATATACTAGACTGATTTGTGGTGTAACCCTTTTCAATTTACAAACTGATTAAATATATATTGTAATGATTACGCCCGCTAAACATTCGCTCCACAAGCAAAAAAGGGAACGTAACAAAATGAGCGAAAGCAACTTCTGTGATTGAGCGAAAGCGTTGTTTTATTTGCACAAAGTGAGTAAGACAGAAAAACATTATTTTCAAAACTCAGGGTAATTATGCCGTGTTAAAATCATTTAACATAGTTTTTTATTTTAAACATGTGAATGTTCCGGCTAGAACTATTTTCCCGCGAACACTGTTGCATGTATTTCTTATAAACCTGAGATTTCGACTTAATTTTGTCCCTTGATAGGTTTTAGAAAATTTGTGTGTGTTTCGTTTGAATCGAATACCGGTCGCTAGTAACTACTGTACAAGTTTTGCATGGTGTAACTTCTTTTTAACAAGTATTCTGCTAAGCTGGTATATTCTACATGCATTTGATATATGATCCCGGTATGTTCCGTGTATTTCCGATGACAATCATTGATGCGGCTAGGTACCGGCTTTGAGTCCGACAACTTGGTAGGGTCTAAAATTTTACATTTTACAAGAGATGGTTAAATTTGTCTTAGACTCTTAGTCAGTGTGAGTAACGACCTAGTGCCATGTGCTGATTACAAAGTAAATCATGAGATGGTCCTTTCGAGACCATTAGAAGCCTGATCGACCACTTCATGTATAATTCCTTAAAATGTTTATTCTACATCCAGAGTCAGTGTCTAATCAGTTACTGCAACATAATTGTAACCCATCAAAGTGCTCAATTGACGATCATGATTCGAATCATACACGGGTTTCTCTTTTCTTCTGGAGGTTCAATTGACGATTATGATTCGAATTCTACACGATTTTCTATTTTTCTTTTGGACGCTTTTGTATACAATACTTAGGTTACATTCCTATAGCGTATTCAGAGCGTTCTGTGTTGTAGGGATGCAGCCAACAGTTCAACAATAATTACCCTTCATGATTTAATAAGACATATATTTTTTTTATTCAAACCGTGTTTTAATGCATTTAATTCCAAGGTACCAAAACATTTTAAAAAATTGACCTGGACCAAAGTGCGAAACTGTACCCTGCCCCCCAAAAAGAAATAATAACAAAGAGTGACCTCCCTTGAGAATAGAAAATGGTGGAATGTTGCCAAGGGAGAAAACTGTTGTTATCTTCATACATTTACCTCCCTTGAATTTTGCAATTGGCGGAATTTTCAAAGGGACATAGCTATTTATTATAGATCGCAAGAAGTGACATCCCTTGAAAATTGCAAATGGTGGAACGTTTGCAAGGGAGGTCACTCTATTAGATTTACCTCTCTTGAATATTGCAAATGGCAGCATTTTCAAAGGGACAAAATTATTGTTTATAGATTACCTCTTGGTAACTTTCAGGTACGGTCTGTCTTAGTATATATAAAACATTCCACACCTCCTCTACAGGGAACCTTGATGGCTCAGTGGTGAAAGCCCTCGACTCACGGCCCGAAGGACCCGGGTTCAAATCCCAGGTAAGCCATAGACAGTAAAATACATACTTACCCAAAATTAAACATATAATAATATAATCAATAATAAATATATAAGCAAACAAAAATAATAATGTAATTAGAATGAATTATTAAAAGTAATTAAAAATATAAGGAAACATAAGCTTATATATGAACTTATTACATGAACTTAATCATAACTTAAGAATCATAAAATAAAAAATATCATTAAAAGAAATAAAAAGATAAAAATAATAAATTAAATACAATTACATTTAAACGTTATTATGAATGAAATTCTAAAGTGATGTAATAATTTGTAATCAAAAGAAAAGTTTATGATAGTAATCAAGAAAATTTTAAAAAAACTATAATAACCAATAATTATGATTATACGTAAAAATTATGAAAGTCAAAGAAAAACGTTTAATAAATTATATAACTAAATATAACGAAAAAACAGTATACAACTAAAAGTTTGCTAAGCATCATATAAACTGAAATGAAACATATCATCTTTTTATGCTTTTTATTTCATTAACATATTTTCATTTAATCAGGAACGCTTTGAATGGTGTTTTGTTAGTTCATCTCAGTTATGTTTAAGTTTAATTGTTCATGAACATTATATCCACACAAAGGCCTGAGCAATTGCCAGTCGAATAACAACTACAACAACAACAAAATTTAATGACATGTTGACATAATTTATTTATTACATGTAGGGTCTTTTTTATTAAAATCACATAAAAGGAAGATGGTAATGATGAAAAATGTCATGCCATCTTTAATTCCTACACAAGATTAGGATAAAACCAGAGTGTTATCACATTTTAAATTTAAAAAAAAAAACCTCTCCAGTAGTCTAATTTTTCTCCTATTCCAGTTTCATGCTCTTTGAACCAGATTTGTCACGCATCCTTCATATGTATACTTCAAAGTGAAATTCAATGCATGCATATACTTTCCGATGACATAATTTATTTTCTTAGTGACAGACTTCCTGAAAGTCGCCGGACTTGTCCGGTAAAATTTGGACTGGTCTATTGTGATTTCCGATGTTGTAGGACTTAGTGTCCGGCAAAAATTTGATCTGCATATTCCAATTTTACTCGCTAAATTACAATTTTACTCGCTGTTTTGATTCAAGACTGTTCCGAGGGAAATGAGTGAGGATATCCGAATAAAATATTTTACGTATTCGTCATAATGACAATTCGTACCACTGAAAAAAACACGCATAATACTGTGTTTTGCTTATTTAATGTGTTAAATGTTTCAGTCAGACAGAATTTGTTTCTGTCAGACAGATTGTCACATCTAGTCTGACCACATGTCTGACACTTTTTTTACAACTTTCGGGAAGTCTGTAGCGATCATTTCACTCAAACATCTGGACCCAGGCATGTCAGGGTTGGCACAAATCGACCGCCCCTGGTTTAAACCAGCGGTTTTAACCTGTTAAAACCGTCCCGGTCTATACTCCCCAAGTGGTTAATACTGGTCAATTGAATTTTTTTTTCAAGATTTTTATAAAAGAAATGAAGAAAACAAACCATTAAACTCTTATTTAATTTCTACTTAAGTTACTTTAGAACTAACTTCACTTGAACATGCTTTGCACTTAAAAATTGTCTTATTTCCCTCAGTAAGGAGATCATAAAATCCCAAAACATGAGTTTTTTGGCTTAATTCTGGTACACTTTTAGACAAAATAAGAATTCTTTTAATTTCAGTGTTTTATAAACAATCAACAGAGCATGATTCAGTAACTTGAAAAATCTTCATTTTAAGCAAAGGCAATTTTGCACCACCACTAGGTGTTAAACTCTTGCCAACTAACACTTGTGTATGACAATGGATGGTCAGGAGATGAAGGGGTGTTGTGTCACACTTCTATTGTTTATTGAACTTTGGACCATGTCAAGTAAGATGCCAATGTGTTTATTTAAGGATTATCCAATAACCATAAAGTAGGTGTTTTACACTTGCCAATTAACATTTGTGTTTGACAATGGATGGTCAGGAGATTGAAGGTTGATTGCACTTCCTTTGACCTCACAGATCTTTGCAAGATGAGTAAACAACCAAGTCATACATTTTAATATAATGTATATATTGTACTGAGCACTTGGGCAAAACTTACAGAATGTTCTACACCAAATCCAATACATAAATTACATAAAACATAACAAACATTATAAAACTTGAAACTTTTAACATATTACATTTATTGATTTCAATCTGTTACTTATCATAAATGCCTATTCGTCATGCTATTTATATATACACTATAGTTTCCATGTCCTTAAGAAAATGTGTCTGTAAGTGTTGAATGCCCAAAGCTGAATGACCATATATTTTAGCACAATACACATGAGAACTTGTGCATTAAACCAATGAACAAAACAACTTTTGATGGGTACATTCAAAAGATCTTAACCAATCAAAGCAAATTATTTTCCACCTAATTTGCTTTGCTTAACCGGTGGAAAATATATTTCTATTACTTACTGAACATAGGAACATACCAATTAATGAGTTGTGTTCATTTAAGGATTATCCAATATTAAACCATAAATGAAGTACCATTTAGGCCCTTAAAGGGGCTAAAGGATTTTAAATGATTCTAAGAACATTTTGGACAGTTTGGTTGTGAATAAAATTTTATTGACCAGTAATGACCAGTATTGACCAGTAATGACCACTATTGACCAATAATGACCACTTTTGACCAGTATTGACCACTGGCCCGGTCAATACTCAATTGACCGGTCAATAAGCAAACCCTGAGGCATGTATACAAAAGCTCGACACAAACTATTGGACTGTGAAAACTAAATAAAAAATTTAAATTTATACCAATTAATTAATGGCCAACACGGCTTCACCATGCAACACATTTGAACTTGTAACAGTTACTTGTTTGACATAGCAATTATTCCTAAAATCTGAAATAAATATTTAGTGGTAAACACGGCTTCGCCGTGCTTCCTATTTAAATCACTCTACACTATGCCTCATTTTTTTTATGAAATTTAGCTCTAATAATTTTTATTTGTAGTAAATGAAGCATTATTCAGATAGCATTTGGTAAACACAACTTTACCATGCCTCAAATTTCAACTTATATTTGTAATTGTCACTCTGCCACTCTGTATTTTAATTAATGAACCAAAATCGAATAACTACCGTAATACGCATCGCTACGGTGGAGTCTACTGTTAGACCCTAACTCTGTGACAATATTATGTTTTAATCAATGTTGAAACTTATTTACCTTAATTTTTTTGGCGAGTTTAATCTTAATTGTTACTTAACTTATGGAAGAAGAACATCTGAAAATGTGAATCGAGAGACAAAATGGCGGCTTTTCAGTTTTAAAATCCGGAAGCAAGCCATCTGGACTATTGCACCCGAATGAAAGTCATATTGTCCAATCAGAAGCCTTATTTTGCGACACGGTTTCAAAGTTTCAAGGTACTCCTTTTTGCTTATGCGCAATACCGTAATCGGAATCGACACGATTGAAATCGTAGGGTCGATTCCGTATAACTAATGCCAAAACTTATGTTTTTGTAGGTTTCGCTCAGAAACAACTTCTTATATATGAAACACATTGAAATTTCATAACCATTAGTTTGTTGTTGTAGTTTGCATTTTTTGCCCTTCAAGTACGTGTGTCTAGATGAGTTAGCATTTTGATCTTTCTTCCCAATCGACACACAATCGTTTTAAGAAAAGATAGATAGGGACCAGCGCAAGCGCGGGCATGGTGAATAATATTTCTGTAAATTGACTAATCTACTATCTTTTATAATGTTTGCGAAAGCGGAATATTACAAGGCGTGTAAATTGGAATTGTGGACTCGCCGCAAGATGCTCAAACGCTTTACATGGAAAAGTTTCTTGTAAACCAATTTTATAACACTTCAACAGCAGGCCTCACAATGTTTACTACTGTAGTAAATTCGAACATGAAGATAATCTTTTAAATATTTTCGTGATTTACAATTTAACAGAAGTTTTCTGCCTCCCTCTTAATGACATATTTCAAACAACTCCACAGATTGGTAAGTTACAGGATGAAAACTTACATTTATATAACCAATACTTTAACATAATAATTTGGAAAAAGAAAATCATATTTGTGGAGCAGTTTTATTATTTTATACTTAGGTTATAAAAGGTAGAAATTAAAAAAAAACCAACAAATATGACAACATAAAAGCGAAACAAAATAACTGACATTTCAAAATATCAATGAATGGTGCAGCTAAGACAGTATATCGTTCGAGTAAATTTAGCAAAATCTATTGGCAACATGCATGTCAAAATTTAGCCTTCGGTGTTTTCCGTTACTTTTGAGGCTCTTTTCTCTATTTTCATCCATATCAGTGCTAAGTTAAACAAGAGGGTCCATATGACCCTGGGTCGCTCACCGGTCAATAACTGCTCAATGGTTGCAAGAGTTGTGCAATTTTTATAAAATCAAGTCAAAAATTTAAAAAAGATTAAGCTGCTATTGTGGAGAAAATGTAACTAGATGATGCTCTATACCAAATATCTAAGCTCTAGGCCTTTCGGTTTCAGAGAAGAAGATTTTTAAAGATTTACTTTATAACATTGTGTAATAAAACTAGTGACCCCCGGGGCGGAGCCATTTTTGACCCCAGGAGAATAATTTGAACAACTTTTGTAGAGGACCACTACATGATGACACATACCAAATACCAAGGTTCTAGGCCTTGTGGTTTTAGAGAAGAAGATTTTTTAAAGTTTTCCCTATATAAGTCTATGTAAAACAAGTGACCCCAAGGTGCGGTCATTTTTGACCCCAGGGGGGATAGTTTGAACAATTTTAGTAGAGGACCACTTGATGATGCTGTATATCAAATATTAAGGCTCTAGGCCTTGTGGTTTTAAAGAAGAAGATTTTCATGTTTTTCCTATATAACTATATGTAAACCAAAAGAACCCTAAGGCGTGGCCGATTTTGGCCCTCGGGACATAATTTGAACAAATTTAGTAGACATCTATTAGACAATGCTACTTACCAAATATCTAAGCTGTACGCATTGTGGTTTGTGAGAAGATTTTTAAAGATTTCCTATATAAGTCTATGTAAAATGAAGTGACCCCTGGGGCGGGGCCAGTTTTGACCCCAGGGAAATAATTTGAACAATCTTTGTAGAGTTCCACTAGAGGGTGCTAAATGCCAAATATCTAAGCTCTCGGCCTTGTGGTTTCAGACAAGAAGATTTTTAAAGTTTTTCCTTTAGGTTGCCATGGCAACCAGAATTCAGCATGGAATTGATTTCTTTGAACAACTTTAGAAGAGCTTCAGGCAAGGAACATCAGTGGCAAGTTTCATCAACTTTGGCCCAGGGGTTTAAGAGGAGATGTCGTTTAAATTAAAAGTTTACAGACGGACGCCGGAAAAATTGTGATCAAAAAGCTCAACATGACAGGTGAGCTAAAATGAAGTCAACTTTAGATGCTCATGTGTTATATTTAGATAATATTTCGTGCTTGTAAGATATTGTGCATTATTTTGTATAGATGGTCCGGAGGATATGTTAAATTTACATTTGATGAATACAAAATAAGACAAAAGTATTAAGAGATAACATTAATTATCACTCACAAATAAATGTATTCATTTTGTTATGAAATTAGCAGTCTGATATGTAACTGTAGTCTGATATGGAGCGCCAAAAATATTCTAGCGAATACCTCACCAGCTATTGATTTCTGGCCATCAAGATAACACCAAATTGAAAGTATCTTCCGATTAAAGACATTTTTACGACACTCTCACGTAAAAATCAGATAAACAAGGTATTATTTTGAAACAAATGTGTCAAAAGTGACCTACAGTTATGAACAATCGTCGACATTCAACACATGTTTACAGTCAATTTTGAACTGATCAAAAAGAGACTTATATCATCTTGTTCGTAATTTAAACGATGGTCGAATAGCATTCGAGTTTTTCCGGGGACGGGGCCCTAATTAATGTGTTTAATGAAAAACTAGGATCACCTACTAGTACCTTTTTCGGTGTCAATTTTCTTTCTGATATGGAACCCCGGAATGATGAGCGCATGATGAGTTCCATATCAGAGTTCCCCCGGCGTGAAACACGTGAACATCTTCATGTGGATCTTCTTTGAAAAGTCCATAACAACACTGTACGCTTAATTAAATTGTGGTAAAGCAATCTATATATACGTTTCCTAAAAACGCAGTGTCATTTTGAGACGATGATTCATCCTGTGTTCGAGTAGCAACTCTCTCTCCAGCTTGGTGTTTCGTCTCCGTTGGCGACACACCTGTTTCGTTGAGATCACTTGACACGTCTGTTAAATGCCTTGAAAATACTCTGTCCATATACGGACTGTCTAAATTCTGTGGAGTTTGTGGCACATCGGTATTGGAAGTGTTGACATCCGAGCTACTGTCCACTGTTTTCAGATGGGTAAATCTTGAACTCAGATTAGTTAAACTGGTTACATTTGATGCGTGTTCACTGAGGGTGTGAGCACAGACGGACCTATTTCTGTTATATGAAGGATTGTGAAATTCAATATCCGGCACGGGTCTGTGATCTCTGCAAATGGAAGAGGAACTGGCTGTCAATTTATGTTCAAGCCATGTCTTACCTATTTATAGATATTCTAAAAATAAAATAGTCGAATTTGAAAGTGATTGGCTTAAGTGGAGAGTATGACTCAATGAATAATTTTCGAGAAACATTTTCAAACAATTAAAATTGGCAAAATTAATGAAAATGCAGGTAAACTTACAATGGTCATTTGGGCTTACAACAAATATTTCCTGCGTGTTGCGATTCCTGATATGGCTAGTCCACTTAATACCAGCTTGCCTAAACATTCATGGTTGAAATAGGGCCATTATTTGATCAAAGTTAGTTCTTTGCAAACCCATCTTCGTTTTTTGTAAAATAAGACATGTACATGTACTGAGGTTGCCCGCAAACAGTATTTTTAACTAAAGCGGGACAGCGACGGCGACGAAAAAGTAAGTTTAATAGCTCGATCTTTTCTTCCCTAAAAGTTACCAAGATATCAGTGATGTTTCGAGACCCTTGAAATTAAAATTATCCATTGTCGAATAACTATGTAAGAAAAGATCACATTACAGTAAAAGTTCATCAATTACACAAAGATTATTTTTGATGTGTATACATACGATCATCATGTATCATGTGACAATGGTAATCGCATGAAAGTTCAGCCGCGGAATTATTTATATCCCGAGATAAGCTGATATTCTAATCTATATTTTCAGAACACAATTACAGGCAAAAAATTTAAGACATTGTAGTATATTTAATTATACCTTATTCCATTTATACATGTAATGTGGGAAATACCGTAAGTTCATATGATTATGGAAATTTGCTTTGGGACCAGTAAAGAGAGGCTGTACTGAGCCCGTTAGCCAACAATACTAATCCGTCCCTTGATCTCCAGTCTTAGTTTCACAACATTGCCGTACATGAAATAGTTTTAAGAAAACGTCCTTTTTGCAGAACGGATTATATCAGTATCGTCGTGCTCCATGTACTCGCTCTGCTGTGTTTACATGAATATTTTAAATACAATTATTCACGTTTTACATGTTGCGATTGCTGTATGGATAGTCTATAGTGCGCATAGATATCTGGTCCGGTTTATCCTGTTATGATCATAGTTTCCCGCCCCTCTTTTTCGGCGTTAGCTGTCTAAGCTCACTTTTGACCTAGTTTTTCGACCAATGAAATATTGTAAATAAAACTTATTATGCAGCGGAAAAATCAAACAGATTATTTTGATTGGTTATTAGTGGGTCTCGTTAATGATTACCGTAACGATTTTTATATTGTGTGTTAGTATTTACCTGGCACTATTATGTTCGGGCATTTTCGTTTTTAAAAGCGATAATCATTTTCGTTTTTAAAAGCGATAATTGTATTGGAGAAAAAGATATTTACGGTATAAGTAACCAGTTAAGTCAATTGATGGATTAAATACGATTTTATATGGAATATTCATGGGTGTCAGGTAAACACTCGAGTACAATACACAGTGTAAAACGACAGAGAAAAGAAAATATTTCTGTTATATCTTACTGGCTCCTTTCTAGTTCCTTTGATACTGATTGTTAATTTCATGCCAGATGTTCAAATCGCCTTGGTGTAGTGGTTATCACACTCACCTCTCAAGCGGAAGACCCGGGTTCAATACTCGGCAGAGACACTTTTTTAAAGTTAATTTACGTAAAAGTTGGTAAATTTCGCTCTTGTAACAAGTTGTTATTATTTTCATTTATTGTATTTTAATGACATTTATTCATCATTAGTACTAACTTTACTAGAGGTATTTTATTGAAACTGAATAAATGTACAGTTAATGTTAGACATTCTTCTTTAATCGACGTATTATCACCATACAAAAATTTTGCACGCTCTTTATTTCTTTCTTTCTTATATATAAAAATCTTTTCCATCAACGCCGTTTATCTTTTTTAAAGATATTTCTTGTTTCTCGTGTTGCCTATATAAAGGCTGCTCGTGTATTAAAATATCACTCGAGGTGTTATATTTGGCAGCGTCACTTATTTAGTTTGTGTACAGTTTCCCGCCCGCCCGCCCTTCGGTGGTTCATCGGTGTGATATATAACTTATTAATATTGGTATTTCTTTCAGATGCGTATCACGGAAAGGCTGCGGCATAATGCAAATAAGCTAGTCGTTTTAAACTGTCAGTTTTATTTTTATTTTTCACAACTGAATGTTAGTATTTTTCAGTTTCTGGAGTAAGCTTCTGTCTAGGACGAACCTTGTTGCAACCCACTTGTTTCGATTTGACTTAAACATAGAATACTACCCGATACCCAAACAGGCAACTGGACCCAAAAAGACAGAGCAAAGAAATACGAACCAAGACAGACTTTAGTGATCATGATACAAAGTGTTTTCAGCTTATACTGACAAATAGTGACAATTTCTTATATTCTGTCTCCCGAAGAACAGTGATAGATTAGAGTTAGCTCAGTGACAATATTCTGAACAAAACGACTATTGAAAGCTTCAAATGTAAATTAACATCACCTGAACAATTTCATGAGCACCAATTGGATTCACACTACGATTTAGTAGACTTTTCATTGCCAAATCAATAACGTTGCAAGCACAAAAATTCGATTTGATACTGTAATTGAAATGCTGTCAAATATAAATACTCATATCCTAAATTCTTGGTGTTTGTTGTTGAAAAGGAACATGTAATTAGTGAATAATTGATTTACTCACGACTGAAAGTGAGTAAGTATCTTTAGAACCATGTACGCCGTTTTAAAACATCCGCCAAAGCTGTAACTTGGCGACGAACATGTTTGCCAATAAATATTTTGACTTGGTTTAGTAACTGTCATGATTTAAAAGAACACTGTTACTTTGACTGCCGAAGAATTACAACGTTTCATAATGCCGTTTACATACCCTGGCAGTGGAAGTCTGGCAGCATCGTCGATATCATCCTCGTCTTTAAATTCTTCTTGTTCGCGCAAACCTCTGTATAGAAATTATTTAAAATTTTATGTAAATCACAGTTATTTATATACCAACAAAAAATGGGATATAACGAGACCATTTAGCTTAGGTTATATCTGAATTAATTAGTCTTAATATTTTTAATGGCACTGATCTATTTCTATAACACAGACAATATTTTGATGACATTTACCTATTACTGTGTTATCACTTTGACACAGACTTCATACTTCGATGACATCGTCATTTTACTGTGGTTGACACTTAATATTTTGATGACACTGACCTATTACTGCGACATAGACTAAATATTTCGATGAGACTGACCTATTACTGTGACACAGCGACATGTTTTCCTCGGGATGGTGAATGTTACTGCCCGCTTGTAATTTTGGAATGCGTCTCCTGAAAAAAAACATCATTGAAACAACAAATAATGGAAACAGTTGGGTTGTTTAAAGTGTGTAAAGCCGGAAGGGCTTCTCGCATCCTTTATATGGCATCGTTCGTACCAAATAAAAATTGAATAAGCATCGCATTATTAGGCGCTTGCATGTTGATTTGGAGAAGTTGTTCTATGACCTATTCAGATGCGATAAAATACAAATTTCTTCTTCAATATGAACTAACAAAATAAAATGTATGTTCTTAGATTGTATATACATACTCAATATTTATCCCACACATGTAAAGATTTTTCTCTTTCATCAACAGATAAACAACATCGCAGACATCACCAGTAAAACACAAACTTTAATCTCCTCTAGCAAATTGTAACAATAATTAACGAATAATTATTGAAATTATTACAATTATTAGAATAAATATAAGAATTATACCTGTAGTATCGACAAATCAACAAAAATGTCGCCGTTAAAACCAGTAACAGCAGAATAAAAGCCGCAAAAACTCCCAACACTATGGAATTTAGGTTTTTCTCTGGATGAACGATGTCGTAATCCGGAGCTTCATCCCGGCCTATGTCATCACCTTAAAAACAAGCAAAAACAATTTATTATTAATTACGATCATTAAACTATCAACGTTATTTTCGCGGAACATTGAAATATTCTGAACTATCAACGTTTTATTTTCGCATTGAAATTTCAGCATTAATACTTTTTACGCTAACTGTATTTAGTTGCTTGAAAAATCAAATTGGTTCTTATAGCGAGTTTTTGTGAAATGGTTCCTCACATTAGACGTTCAAAGACGTTAACGTTAAGGGCTTACCATACTCCCCCCCAATTAAGTTCATCGATAAAAAGAAAGTTATCAAAATCTCAATAACGGCAAAATGCCGTTTAAAATAGATTAAATTAAAATAGATGAAAAGGGAACTTTGAAAGCCACCGAACACAAATATGAAAATATTGCAGGCTCGGTTTGTTTAAGCATGTTAATGGACAGTAATGGAAATTTGCATATTACTGCCCACGCCGCCTAGCTTTTGGTTGAGTGCAACCCAATACTTACACCAATAAACAGTACAATTTTGATCCATCCCAAACGCAAGTATGCATATGACAGTGATCATGGAACCTTCAATGCGGTATTTTCAGATATATGTCATTCCATGTTCAGCGGCGTATGGTCCCCAGATAAGATAATGGGGAATAAGGTATTTCGAAAATGTAAAATCATTGTAAACATATCTCAATGCATACTCACTTGTTTTTCCTGTGTTTATTAAAGTAGCATTTGAATCAGCTCTTGGTTCTTGAAAATCGTCTGGTCCAGGTTCCACAAATATGGCCGACAATTCATCGGTCTCCTTATGGATGCAGTAAAGAGTTTGTAGCCTTAGATGCGAAAATAAGAGGTAAGTGGGCAAACTGTAAGCTTCATGGCACTAAAAAATATTTTTAGATGCTATATTTGCAGTTTCACATCTGTAGCTAGGATCCCCAAAAATTGTCTGACATGCTCTTTTTGACCTTGACACTTTCAGTGTGAGGCAGGTGCTTGGAAATGCGAAACTAATACATTTCTGGCTCTGCCTTCAGTTTAACTTGCAATTTTCAAGGGGCATACATACAAGTGTGAGTAGTGCAAAATCTAGGTGGTTATGGTATATTTTGAGTATGATTTAATGAATCAGTAGGGATTTTACCATGTGTGAGTGGAAAGCATTTATTTTGGTTGTTGGCAATAAGAAAGCTGTGAACTGATGAATGTTTGAAATTTTGCCTAGTCGGCCGACCAGTTTTCACGACCAGAATTTGATAGTTAATGGTGCTTAAAAATCAACTGATATGTTTTGAATATAATTTTGCTTTGTTTTCATAAACTGTAAGTCATTGCGATGTCAGTTATGTGCCCTTTCTGTTTCAGGTATGTGCTAGTAGGGAGCAAGTGGACTTGTCGTGCCGGCTGTGATTCTCTGGTTTGCGATATATCAGAATAACCGTTTACTGCCGCCTATCGTCGCCGTTTTCGCTTATCATCGCCATTTGAACTGACACTGATGAGTTACTTGTTACATTCGTTTTTATTTCGTCGTTTCCATAACTGGGCACGGTTTGTTTTGGCACCAGGTCTTTGTTTGACGAAGACGGATTTAATTTTATAAAAGAAGGCGTTTTTGTTGTTAATACCGATGATAATGGTGTTGTTGTTTTTATTGTTGTAGTAGTTGGATGAATGAATGTATATGAAGCATGGGAGCCATTTGCTTGCACGCGACTGTGTGATGAGAACACAATGTACAAAGAATCAAATCCGGAAGTAACTGAAATTGGTGGTCTATTGCCACAAAGTGTCATTAAAAGTGTTGATGTCGTAAAATTGCCGTCGTAAATATCAATTTTGTCGTAAGCTGTTCTGCAGTTGGATATCAAATGATCTTCGAGCTCTATTGGGCTAAATCTTAAGAAAATTCTCGAGTGATTCGGAGCTAATATATGCCAATGACAGTTTGACAAGGCTGGGTAGGAGCTTGGCCACCGAGGAGAAGAAATTTCGCCGTTGTCTTTGGTCAGTATTGCTTCACAAGGCCAGTCTGTAAATTTGAATAGATCATTCTTAATTAACTGACACGTGCTCTTAAAAATTTATAGGTGAAAATTCAGTGCTAAAAATATGCACACACCGCCTAGCCCCAGCTTGAGCACATCGCGGTTTTTACACGCGTAAATAGTACACATTTGAAACCAAACCATGATATGTCTATTATGGTTAGCATGGACTTCAATATACATGCAGTATTTTCAGTTTAATTAGTAATTATTATAATTATTCTGAAGTATAAATCTTCTTTGCTGTATTTTCTTGCTTAGTAATGTTCGATGAAATGGCATTGATCATCATCTATTACACATTCAGAGAATATACTAAAATTGAAAAACATAAGCAGAAAGTGCTTCGAGATTTCGAAGTTTCATTCACTGTATACATTTATACAACTTGGACACTGTACACGAAAAATTGCAATTTGTACATGCATTCCCGTATAAACATTTACTTCCTTAATATGTAATTGAGAATGGTTTAGAGAAGCGATATACAATTACAGACCTCTTCACGTAGAACAGTAGAGGGGAAAATAATAATAATAATAATAATAATAATAATAAATAATATATAATATATAAAATAAGTTCGAAAACAATATATTCAAACACATGTACTGAACAACTCTTAGATGTGAGTTGGCCTAACCATTGGAGTACCTGGAAGTATTCGCACATTTATGACAGAAAATTGACCAAATATAGTAATTTTAATACGCTTCATACCGAAATCACGCCAGGTTATTTTCCTTATAATACCTGTATAGTAAAACATCCTAAATCCCTGAGCATCATTTTCTGCATTCGTTGTAAAGGTCAATTCAGCTTTGTTACTTGAGGTAGTGAACTCTGTCTGATAATTTTCCATGCATGTCTTCGATTGTCTCCCTTCTTCACTTTACTCGGTAAAAGCCAGGATGTCATTTTCAATACTGCATGGTTCGTGAGTTTGATAGCCAATGTCTAAGTGGAATATTTCAAATCGTATTATCTGTAATAAACAAATGTGATTTTCGACACTCTGTGCCCAAGGTTATAAAACTGAGCATGGAAACCAGTCTCAAATCTCAAGTATCTGATTGGCTGAAATGGCGAATGGTCAGCAAAAGAAAAAGAAAATGAAATAAAAAAGAGATTTTATTTAATAAAACATCTAGCTGGTGCCAGTCTAGACTTTAGTCAGTTTGTATATTTATCCTGCAACAGATTCATTGCAATTAGATGAAAAATTGACAGTTATGGGCCACGACAGACATGATAATATTGAAAGGTTCGGTGTGATTGAGCATACGTATAGGCAGTAATGAACCTGTACAGGTACGAATATTACTATGTTAAAAACTTAAGGTATGATGACGACCCAAACAAATATACCCTGAATTCCAGCACTTCAACCGACAAGGTGCAATTCAAGTGATGAGTGTAAGGACGCGGCCAGTTCGGCGACGAGATACATCCACGATCTTCTTTCAGTATACCACCACAATCTGTAAAACAAGATGTTTTTTACTGCAAATTCCGCAAAAATGTGTTTGAAGACTTTAGTCTGTTTGTTGATTATTGAAATTAAAATTTAATAAAATTCAAATTTCCGTATGTATGTATAATTGGAATTCATGCACATGCAACGTATGGCATTTTCTAATTAGGTGCGCTAATAGGCTTATTAAAAATAATCAAAGAAAGAACGGCGTAATCTTATTTTCCGGGCTGAATCCAATTACTTATCCAATTCATACTTGACCATTTGTGTTTCGTAATTTTGTTTTCGGTATGTGTCTTCTTTCAAAAGGATATAACTTTTCATTAAAGAGTTGGAAATACATATACACATCGCAAATCTTAAGCAACTGATTGGGTGAAATGAAGACCGGTCTAGAATCGCAATGGTCAATTGTCTCCATTTCAGTCTGTCAAATCCTTAAGACTGGTCTCCATTCTCAGTTTTATAACATTGGGCCCTGATTGCTGACTGAGACATGATTAGCAGGCACATCCCCATAATTTTTTTTTTTAATTTTACCAATTCTGCCAAGAATAAGATGTCAATTTACTCGTTTCCTTCACATTTAACGAACCAAAATAAGTCACAAAACCGATATTTTGCTTTCATTTGTCACCTGATTTTGCCTTAAGAACAAATATCTTTTAAAGCCAAGATTTGAAATAAAAAAATTCTAGCTATGACTATGGAAATTTGTATTACAAGAAGTATGCTGGTTTTTTAATGTACAAAGTGTAAAAACATACCTAAAGATGGTTTTATTTCAAAATGATGAACATGGACACCGTCAGGTGTGTACAAACCACCGGCGTCACTTCCTGTCACGTGACTCAATAAACAGGTGCCTTTCTGAATCTGTAAATCCAGATGTATACGCTTATTTTAATATAATCAAACATAAATAAAGATACGGTGTGCGATCGTTCGCTTGATTGCACTATTCAGCAAGATGGCTTATTGCACAACAACCAAACTTCTTTATGTTAGTGCACTTGACATCACATTTACCAGAAAATACAGATAACTTATCACAGCACCAATAAAGTTTAGACTTACAATATAGTTATATTTTTGATCAGAAAATGCCGACATGGTTCTTGAAAGAAAAATACATCGTGTTAAGTATTCTATTTGGAGGTTCTATTGATTATAGAATACAATATATTATTTTCTGGACGAATGATGGGTCATAATATATTATTACTATGTAACTATTACTTGATTATCTTTACTTTAGTACAATTAGGCCGGCGCAAGGGATATGTTGCCCGGCTTTAAATAGAGGTGTTTAGCGAATGCTGAGAACCATGTGGCCTGGCTTTATATATAGATCGTTGAGTAATGAACGGGAACCATGTTGTATGTACGTTAAGATCAAGGTCAGGCTATTTATAATTGAGTATATAAATATAGATACTGAATTGAATTATCTCCCCTTAACTATAAATATAAACATGTTTATATATAGATTATATAAATAGATCGATGAGTCGGTGTTTTCATTTAATTATGCGAATTGAAAGTTTATTGTTGTAAGCAGTTATAGAAAGAGTGTACATGTAGTAAGAGACATTGTTCAGATAGTTATTCTTGGATGATATTGAAGTTTGTGTTCTGTTTACGAATATTGGCAATCCTATGACTTGATTTTTGACGCGTGAATGTGACCTTTATTATGATGGTTCTTTGTTTACAAACGTTTCTGATGTTGAAATTGACGGTTCTAGTGGGTTTCTGTTTTACAAGAAGGCGATTTCGTGTCTATAAAGTAAATAATGATTGTATTTACCATTTTTGTAGGTTTTTTCTGTTGTTCAGAATAATTGTGACTCATCCCCATCCCCTCCCATTCCCCCCCCCCCCCCCCTCCCCTTGTTTACATGATCAAGATGCTGAATATAGAAAGTTAGTATAGATTTTTCATCCGGAAAGTACCAAAGGAATTGGTGGATGTACGTGGTAGGACAATTTTGAAAGATACTGTTGAATTTAAATAGAGCAAATTCATTTAATGTGGTTAGTGCTATGATAATACCTGCATGAACTCTTACACCCAACATCTAACATCTTTTAAATGTTGTCCACATATAACACATCTGTGTTATACTTTTCTTGTTACGCTTGTTTTGCCACCGTTGTCCAGAAAATGCGACACGTTAGGATCACAGTCCGTCTACCAGTCAGTACGTTTTTTAAGGTATACAAAGACTTTTTATTTAATTGACTCAATACCTAAGGCCAGTTAAAATATATCCAATGACAATTTTACAAAATCATACGAGTGTGATCGTAAGGTCAATGTATTGTATACTTAAATTATATAATATATATATTATTATTCACTTAAATGAGTTTACTTTAATTGCTCTAACATTTGAAAATATTAAGGTACATTGGGTGTGTTTACTTTAAAATAATTTAAAGTTAATCTTAGACATTAGGTTTCTGAAAATGAAAGATTCGATTGGATTTCTTGTGAATTATTCGGTATTTAAATCTATTCGTTATTCGCGATTCATTTGACCTATGAGTGATATTGTCGAGATCTAAAGGTTATGGTTAGACTTGGAAGAGCTATGCGTTTTGAGCAAATATTATAATTATGATATTCTAAGACAGTATAGACATGGGGAAGGGTCAACAATAGGGGTCAACAATAGTGTTCTACCGACACCGAAGACCCATTATATTCTAAAGTTTGCCTAAATCCAGCTCAGTTCAGCGCATTACTAAACTGGCCCCGTCCCTGTGTTCTGTTAAATATTTCCGTGCCACGGAACTGTCCGGTGGAGTTGTTATTTTTATTGGTTTGTAACATTTATGGTTCTTCTTGGTCGGCTTAAGAACGTTCAGTGAAATCATACACTGTTTGAATTTAATTTATTAGCTAAAACATTAATATCCCTATCAATTTTATTAACCTAAAACTTCTCAGTTTTAAATCTCAAGCATTTGATTTACTGAAAGTGATCAGATGCTTAAGATCAAAGACTGGTCTCAAATCTCAGTTATATGATCTTGGGTACTTGATTAATTATCCTCATCTTATTGTTTTACCATTGTCAAATTTGTTTTGTTTTATACAATTGTATAGAGAACACAAAATCTCTTGAAATTTACAATAAAACATCGTTAATTGTAAAATATTAATGAGTAAATATGTATTTGTTTTTTCTCAAAATGCTTTCACTGATTCCCCCACACTGGTAACTTTATAATTTGAGTTTCCCAGATTCGTTTAATTAAAAAAGGTTTTTTTTATGTATTTTTGTATCATAAAACAAGGTTTTCTCCGACGTGTGTATTTTAATGTTTCCCTTATACCGCCAAAATGTCAAGTCCAGCGACCTTTGAGTAAATCTTGTCCAATCCAAAGCTGACCACACTCGCACAAGTGTCTGTGTTATTATTTCCTGTGGGACAGGTCCGCCAATTTTAGAAAAAAAGCACAATTTCCTGTAAGCATCGTCTGCAGAAATCAAAGCAATGTGTTTGTCAAGAGCGTACGATTTATGCACATCGGCTAGGGCCTAACTTGGTTTAGATATCCGATTGGTTTGGTGTGCATGTATGTTACTTGTGGCTATAAAATGGATGAGAAACTGAGAGATTTTGATATTTTTTCCTTTTTTTGACATAGGAATGACGAACGGAGAAATACCTTAACGTCCGTGGTACAATTGTGGCGTCTGATCTAGATCTACTATGAACGACCACGCGATATAGTCATTATATAAAACAGAACAATATATTTTCAATTAAGAATCAATTAAGAATATAAGCCCATCATCATTCACGAAACACTACAATAACATTCAATACAAACAAAAGTAAATTAAAATTGATGTACGAGGTCAATAGCTTTGCTTAGCTAATGTTAACCTTTATATACAATACCGACTATAAATAAAAGTTTGTCTTGTAAAGTTCGTGAAGTTGGCAGCCTAACAGCCTAGCAGCCTAGCGTCCTGAAGTTGGCAGCCTAGCAGCCCAGCAGCCTAGCAGCCTGAAGTTGGCAGCCTAGCAGCCTGAAGTTAGCAGCCTAGCAGCCCAGCAGCCAAGCAGCCTTAACTTACCGTCAGATGTAGGAATTTCGGAAACGGCTTGAAATGAATTATTTTCACTTGTTAATGACGCTTTAAGCTTATCTCATATGATACATAATTAACATGATTTTTTATCAAATTTCTAATCTGGTGAAATGTAAAGAAATTCTCAAATCGCTTCAACTGCATCACAATTCCTTTCTGAACACAAAATGATCTTAAACTTGGTGAAAAAATACATCTAATTAAAACCATAAAAATTTACTGAAAAGCGTGTGTAGCAGCCTAGCAGCCCAGCAGCCTAGCAGCCATAAGTTGGCAGCCTAGCAGCCCAGCAGCCTAGCAGCCTGAAGTTAGCAGCCTAGCAGCCCAGTAGCCTAGCAGCCTTAACTAACCAAAAGATGTAGGAATTTCGGAAACGGCTTGAAATGCATTATTTTCACTTTTTAAGGACACTTAAAGCTTATCTCATACATAATTAACCTGTCTTTTTTTTATCAAATATCTAATCTGGTGAAATGTAATGTAAAGAAATTCTCCAATGCTTCAACTGCATTAAAATCCCTTTCTGAACACAAAATGATCGTAAACTTGTTGAAAAACTACATCTATTTAAAACCATAAGAATTTACTGAAATGTGTGTGTAGCAGCCTAGCAGCCCAGCAGCCTAGCAGCCTGAAATTGGCAGCCTAGCAGCCCAGCAGCCCAGCAGCCTAGCAGCCTTAACTTACCGATAGATCTAAGAATTTTGGAAACGGCTTGAAATGCATTTTTTTCACTTTATGAGGACACTTCAAGCATATCTTATACGAAATCAATCTGTTTTTTTTTATATAATTTCTAATTTTGATGAAATGTAAAGAAATTCTCCAATCGCTTCAACTGCATCACAATCCCTTTCTGAACAAAAAATGATTTTAAACTTGTTGAAAAAATACATCTATTTAAAACCATAAGAATTTACTGAAAAGTGTGTGTAGCAGCCTAGCAGCCCAGCAGCCTTGCAGCCTGAAGTTGGCAGCCTAGCAGCCTGAAGTTAGCAGCCTAGCAGCCTTAACTTACCGTCAGATGTAGGAATTTCGGAAACGGCTTGAAATGAATTATTTTCACTTGTTAATGACGCTTTAAGCTTATCTCATACATAATTAACATGATTTTTGTATCAAATTTCTAATCTGGTGAAATGTAAAGAAATTCTCAAATCGCTTCCACTGCATCACAATCCCTTTGTGAACACAAAATGATTGTAAACTTGTTGAAAACAGACATATATTTAAAACCATAATAATTTACTGAAATGTGTGTGTAGCAGCCCAGCAGACTAGCAGCCTAGCAGCCTGAAGTTGGCAGCCTAGCAGCCCAGCAGCCTAGCAGCCTTAACGTAGCGATAGATTAAAGAATTTCGGAAACGGTCTGAAATGCATAATAATCAATCTTTAGCACACAACAAACTTATTCCAGATGAAATAAACCTTAATTTGTTATATTTTTTTCAAAGCTGGTGAAATGTGAAAAAATTCTGAAACGGCCTGAAATGCATCATGATCACATTAGGACGGCAATACGAGCCACAATGTTATGAAATGCACTTTAAAAACTTAAAAATTAACTTTAAACTGGGCTGCTGAAATGGGAAGGTTAAGGTTTAATTAAGGTTTATTTCATCTGGAATAAGTTTGTTGTGTGCTAAAGAGTGATTATTATGCTATTCAGACCGTTTCCGAAATTCTTGATAAGTTAAGGCTGCTAGGCTGCTGGGCTGCTAGGCTGCCAACTTCAGGCTGCTAGGCTGCTGGGCTGTTACACAGATTTCGTGTTCAGAAAGGGATTGTGATGCAGTTTAAGCGACTGGAAAATTTCACCAGATTAGAAATTTGATTTAAAAAATTCAGGTTA
Organism: Corbicula japonica; assembly: GCA_038501625.1. Classification (NCBI taxonomy): domain Eukaryota; kingdom Metazoa; phylum Mollusca; class Bivalvia; order Venerida; family Cyrenidae; genus Corbicula; species Corbicula japonica. The sequence continues at coordinate 1,292,250 of JAZAYU010000033.1, forward strand.
ATTATGTATGAGATAAGCTTGAAGTGTCCTTAAAAAGTGAAAGTAATGCATTTCAAGCCGTTTCCGAAATTCTTACATCTATCGGTAAGTTAAGGCTGCTAGGCTGCTAACTTCAGGCTACTAGGCTGCTGGGCTGCTAGGCTGCCAACTTCAGGCTGCTAGGCTGCTGGGCTGTTACACAAATTTCGTGTTCAGAAAGGGATTGTGGTGCAGTTTAAGCGACTGGAAAATTTCACCAGATTAGAAATTTGATTAAAAAAATTCAGGTTAATTATGTATGAGATAAGCTTGAAGTGTCCTTAAAAAGTGAAAGTAATGCATTTCAAGCCGTTTCCGAAATTCTTACATCTATCGGTAAGTTAAGGCTGCTAGGCTGCTAGGCTGCTAACTTCAGGCTACTAGGCTGCCAACTTCAGGCTGCTAGGCTGCTGGGCTGCTAGGCTGCTACACACGCTTTTCAGTAAATTTTTATGGTTTTAAATAGATGTATTTTTTAAATCAAGTTTAAGATCATTTTGTGTTCAGAAAGGAATTGTGATGCAGTTGAAGCGATTGGAGAATTTCTTTACATTTCACAAGAATTGAAATTAGATAAAAAAAATTAGGTTGATTTTGTATGAGATATGCTTGAAGTGTCCTCATAAAGTGCAAATAATGCATTTCAAGCCGTTTCCGAAATTCCTATATCTTTAGGTAAGTTAAGGCTGCTGGGCTGCTAGGCTGCTAACTTTAGGCTGCTAGGCTGCTAGGCTGTTAGGCTGCCAACTTCACGAACAAAAAATACAAAACACTATTTGATACGTTTGTCAACATTAAAACACTTAACAACAGTTACAAATGTACTTAACTATCTAAATGTTATGGATTCATTCCGTGGAGTAGAAACTTATATATAAAGGGTTAACATTAATTATATAACCTTGGACATTAATCGATACTTATAACGTGATTATCACTGATTGTTCTTATCAGCTAGATCCTGAATTACAAACTTTTCAAATTGTCTCTCGGCAGAATGAGCCAGTGCCCGTTTTGTATTCTCTGATGTATAGAAATAAAAGCGCTCTGATCGACAGTTAGATGAGTTCTATTGTCATTGAAATTGCAATTGTAAATACTTTAAAGTGCTAAAAGCTGCTTAATTCAAATTGAACAACCTGCCAGATATAAACCTCTGATTGTCATTATAGATCGCTGATTACAATGTAAGCAATTTTTCAGCTTATCTGTCGATTGAAGGCCAACAAAATAATTTGTTCTAAACTTTAAGGCAAACTGTTTGTACAGGTTTTTGTATTCTCGTACATAAACAATTATTTTAAAATACTAAAACTGGACGCTGGCTTACAAAAACATCTGGTGTTGAGAAACTTTTAACTAGACAGATTGTTTGCATGAAACTTGATCAGTTCAATTACTGAGACCGGAAGTTCAGTTTACAGTAACCACAAAGAACGCCTCAGTAATTATCCCTGACGGTGAAAGCAGCGGCTGAAAGACAACAATAAAATACTTTTCTAATTCGCCGAACACCACTGGTGAAATTGTGGACTCACTTGGAGCTGGGTCATACAACTGTAGGCACAGCGTGGTCAACCCGTTCATTGACTTCCGTTTGGAAAAAAAACGGTGGAAATCCAAAATAATAACTAGAAATGTGTCCATAGGACACGGATGCCCCCGCTATGCACGTTTGTCATGGTCAACATTTATACCAAGTTATTTTAAAATCCAATAAGTAATAACAAACTCACAGCCCATACATGGTGAACATTCATACCAAGTTATTTTAAAATCCAATAAGAAATAACAAAGTTACAGAGCGGACACGATTTTCGAACATACACACACACACTGACACACACACACACACACACACACACACACGCACACGCACGCACGCACGCACGCACGCACGCACGCACACACACACACACACACACACACACACACACAGCCAGGGTGAACACTATATGCCCTTCCGCCATTACATGGCGGGGGCATAAAAATTGCTCAACACACCGAAATTATCAATGAAAAAGGAACTTTTGAAAGCACTGTTCAAACTGTAATCATGAATGTCGTCTTCATTATTGTTAACTTATTATTATTTATATTTTTTTTTTCAGAAACTATGAACATTAAGCTTTATCAATTCTCAGGCAGTTGATCTGTTCAAATTAAGACAAATACTCAAACTGCCAAAATTTAAACTAGCTTTTGAATGTTGGCCACCAACCTTCGTTTATGGTCCTCAAAAATGTCAAACTTTAACGTTTGTTAAAAAGGCTTGCGTCGTACCAGGCTCGTTTGATGGTGTGTTTATTGTGTTTTTGTTGTGTGCGTGCGTGCTTGCGTGCGTGTGTTATTTATTTTCAAAACAGTTCCGGCGATGAAATAAAAACACAGAAGAATCGCTTTTCTTTTCGATTTTAGGCATGATGTCAAAGTTCTCATTTATTTTTAAGTTTTTATCGTGGCGGGAAATATTTCAGGCACGGCCGAGCATCTGACTAGAGTAACCAGCACTCCGCAAGCAGGCCGTAAATTTTTTAGACTACGAGCGGACAGTAGAAATTGGAGGATGGAGTAATAAGTGGGAATCAGCTAAGATCCAGGCCACATCAAACTGAAATGTGACCCACAATGTTCCACGAAAAACATGTAACTTGATGATTAACTACATGTATTACATGTACCTGCATTAGATATTATTGTTGTAATACATGTAATAAGGAACATTTCTATTTATATTGGAGGTTAAATCTCCATATACAGTAAATCCATTTATGCAACAACTAGTACCACTACTACTACTACTCTATCCGTAAAACATATGAAAAGACTTATTTGCCTTTTATTGTTATCTAGTGATCTCATTAAATAGGTTTATATCCTTTAAGCCTGTCAACGTAGTAGATAATTGAATAACAAGCCGGTCTCTTTCATGTGTATACAGTGTTAAACTGATTTATTAAGACTTGAAAACCAATCGTAGACTAAATAATCAATCCAAGGTTATCGATCTAGTGAAACTGTTTTATTAAAATATCTTTAATGAAAGTATTTGCCACCGTGAGATTGCGGAAAGAGCTACACGTGCGTGAACTCTGTTCTTCGGCATCAGACGATAGTGAAAAGCGACCGTCTTGTAAAGACCGGAGTGCGTTTAATCATTAAATTGGTTATATTAAGGCAATTAAAGAAAGCTACTGGACTATATTAAACGTTATCACAGGTACGTATTCATATACTGTTAAGATTTTTACTTGCTATTGTGTCACAAAGTTTACTAATATATGTTCATACTTTGATGAACGTTTTCGGCGTTAACCAAAACATAATCAAAATCAAATTAAATGTTTTCAGCAATGACCTTTGGCACTTTCCTCCGTTACTCTCTCGTTTTATAAACACACTTAACTAATGTTCTAACTACACCGAATTTACAATTTTATTTTCTCAGCCTGGATTCAGAGTATACTCCTCAAAGTGAAAACATGAGATCCATCATTTTCTCTTCTTTTTAAAAATAACCATTATATTCCCTACATGCTGTTTGAAACCGTCGACTTTTAATCAAAGTAGGGGTAACCCCAGTAGGGGTTACCCCAAGTCACAAAATCGTTTGTAGAGGGTATATTTTCCGTTTACGGTAATACGTGTATTCCTATTAAAATACAGATTCTAAATCGATTCTGAACAATTCTATGCAATAGTGCGATTGCTTAGCTGTTAGACAGGTGATGTTTCAGCTGTTTTAGATGGTTTCGGTATAACTTCTTTATAAAAGCTACAGTCGATTTTGTGACTTTTATTGTTTTCTTTGCCGACATCAGTTAATTTTAATGTCATT